>JAVSCE010008007.1:0-58534 GCA_032199065.1 Smutsia gigantea | reverse complement strand
GTCCTAGCCATAGCACTCAGACAAGAAAAAGAGATAAAAGGCATCCAAATTGGTAAGGAAGAAGTAAAACTGTCACTGTTTGCAGATGAGATGATATTTTATATTGAAAACCCTAAAGACTTCACCAAAAAACTATTAGAACTAACTGCATTCAGCAAGTTGCAGGATACCAAATCAACACACAGAAATATGTTGCATTCCTATATACTAACAATGAACTAGCAGAAAGAGTAATCAGGAAAATAATCTATTTACAATTACATCAAAAACAATAAAATACCTAGGAATAAAATTAACCAAAGAGGTGAAAGACCTGCCCTCTGAAAACTATAAAACACTGATGGAAGAAATAGAAGACACAAATCAATGGAAATATAACTCATGCTCATGGATAGGAAGAATTACTATTGCCAAAATGGCCATCCTGCCCAGAGCAATTTACAGGTTCAAGGCAATCCCTATCAAAATACCAATGGCATTTTTCAATGAAATGGAGAAAATAATCCTGAAATTGATATAGAACCACAAAAGGCCCCAAACATCCAAAGCCATCTTGAGAAAGAAGAACAAACCTGGGGATATCATGCTCCCTGACTTCAAGCTATACTACAAAGCTATAGTAATCAAAACAGTGTGGTACTGTCCCAAGAACAGACCTATAGATGAATGCAACAGAATAAAGAACTCAGAAATAAACCCACACATATATGATCAATTCATAAATGACAAAGGAACCATGAACATACAATGGGGAAAAGACAGTCTCTTCAATAAATGGTGTTGGGAAAACTGGACAACTACATGCAAGAGAATAAATATGGCTTACTCTCTAACACTATATACAAAAGTAAACCTGAAATGGATTGAAGACCCAAATATAAGACATGAAACCATAAAACTCTTAGAAGAAAACTAATCTACATCAAACTAATAAGCTTCTTACAGCAAAGGACACCATCAACAAAACAAAAGGCAACCTACAGTATGGGAAATGTATTTGTAAATGATAAGGGGTTAACATCCAAAATATATAAAGAACATATATGCCTCAATTCTAAAATAAACAAATAACCCAACTAAAAAATGGGCAGAGGATCTAAATTCATATTTCCAAAAAAGACATACAGATAGTCAACAGGCATATGGAAAGACGCTGCACATCATTAATCATCAGGAAAATGCATATCAAAACCGCAGTGACATGGCACCTCATACCAGTCAGAATGGTCACTATCCAAATGACAAGAAATAACAAGTGTTTTCAAAGATGTGGAGAAACAGGAACAATGTTGGTGGAAATATAAAGTGGGCAGCCTCTATAGGAAGCAGTATGGATATTCCTCAAAAAACTAAAAACAGAAATACCATATGACCCAGTAATTCCACTCCTAGGAATTTACTCAAGGAAGCACAATCTCTGATTTGAAAAGATATATGCATCCCTGTGTTTATTGCCATATTATTTACAATAGCCAAGATACGGAAGCAACCAAAGTGTCCATCAATAGGTGAATGGATAAAGAAGATGTGGTACCTATACACAAAGGAATATTATTCAGCCATAAAAAAGAAAAAATCCTGCCATTTGCAACAACATGGATGGACTTAAAGGGTATTATGCTAAGTAAAATAAGCCAGGCAGAGAAAGACAAATACCATATGATTTCACTTATATGAGGAATCTAAAATCAAATCAAAACAAAACAAAATGAACAAAAAAAAAATAGAGTCATAGACACTTAGAAGTTGCTGGTGGTTCCCATGGGGGAGGGATGGGGTGGGGAGGTGAAATAGGTGAAAGAGATAAAGAGGCACAGAATTTCAATTATAATATAAATTAGTCATGGAGATGAAGTACAGCATAGAGAACATAGTCAATAGTTCTGTAACATCTTTCTATGTTCACAGTATCTGCACTAGTTGGGGTTAGGACTTAATATCTATTAATTAATCTGTTATTTAATAAATCGGTTGAATCACTATGTTGTGTACTTGAAATCAACACCTTTTATATCAACAATGCTTCAATAAGAAATTAAAAAACCAGAGTGACTTTGTCTTCATATTATTATTCATGAAAACATTTGTTAGCCTATTAATGGAACACACTGACATGGGCAATAATTTCAGTTGTTTTAGTATTTTACTGACTTCCAGTTATATAAAAAAAATAGCTTTATATATTTTTCCAATTTCATCATTTTAACAACATATTTGGAAAGGTAGGATGATAGGACATGTTTTATTAAGCAAATAGCTAGCTTGGGTTATAAATATTGCCTGTGATGTCATTTTCGAGAGTCCTTTGTATCCTAGTCATGGGTTCTACAATGTCAGGGGTGGAGCCATTGGATTTCGTGGTGAAGCACAATCAACTCTCTCACCCAAACTGAAGACTCATTTACCCTTGTCTTTCTACTTCAACTTCCATCCAAAACCCTGACGGTGAATAGCACAGCTATATCCCATTTTCCCCCACACCAGGAAGCTGAGCAGTACGAGGCACAGTCTGGGTGGAGGTGGGGAAATTCAAAATCACACAGATGAAGCTACCACAAATTGGTTTTCTATCACTGATTGGTGCCTTGCTGTTTCACCACAAACACTATCCATCTCATGAAGCTCTTTTCTGCTCCACCTATGATGACCATTGTTCCTCTCTAAAGTGAATACTAAAGAGACAGAAGAGTTCATTGACAGCAGCAAGCATTTCAATCCTACCTCCACTATTCACTTGGCTTGGGAAAATTCCTGAGCTCCTAAGAATTTAAGATTTCCCATTTGTGAAATGGAGATGATGATATATATTCTGCAGTGTTATCATCTGATTAGAAATAATAAATAGAAAGCACCAGTCACACTCGAGGTGATATGTAAGTGGTAATAAGTATTACCCAAGCCTCATTCTCCACTAACTCTCAAACATGAACTTATTTCTTACTAGGAGCCATGAAGCAAGACCTTCCTCAACTTTCTGAATGACCAGTTGGTAATTTCCAATTATTTCTACCTTCTCTCCTGTTTCAGACTGTCCGTCCCTGCCTCCATATAATGTAAATTTCTTGCCCACTTTATTTTCAGTGGCTACCTTTCCTCATCTAACCTCAACTGTATGGTATCATTACCTTCCACTGTCCATTAGCTCCTGCTTATTGACTTTATACAATATAAAACCCAAGAATTTTCTGCAAAGGAAAATCTTGTGGTTTAGGTTCTCTGTTCCAAACCATACCTCCTCCCTTAACATATTCTTTTTTTTATTAAGGTATTATTTATATACACTCTTATGAAGGTTTCACATGAAAAAACAATGTGGTTACTACATTTACCCATATTATCAAATCCGCACCCAAACCCCATTGCAGTCACTGTCCATCAGTGTAGTAAGATGCCACAGATTAACTATTTGAATTCTCTGTGTTACACTGTCTTCCCCGTGACCCCCCACGCCATGTGCACTAAACATAATCCCCCTCAATTCCCTTCTCCCTCTCTCCCCACGCGCCCTCCCACCCTTCCCCTTTGATAACCTCTAGTTCTGCTGGAGTCCAGCTCCAGCTGGGGTGAGGTATCGAAGGGGAGTGAGATGGCTTCGGCGAACGAGAAGACACCCACACTGATTAAGGTGCGAGCATCTCCTAGCATAAGGCCAGTAGTCGTTTATTTTATACAAGTTAACAATCAATAGAATTCTGAATGGGGAACTTAACAGACAACCATTAACTAATTCTAAACTCAATTTCCCGCAGTCTCCAGTGTCCTGGGGGGCAGCGTCTTCCATGGTATTGAAACAATAGCAAGGGCAATTAGGTCCTAAAGGCTGTCTTGGTCTTGTTTGTTCTGTCCTTGATTACTTATCAACTCCCCCTAACCATTTCTACTCCAGTAAGCATTCTACTGATTAACACACCTTTCCTTTTGTTTCTCACTTAACAAACACCAGCTGGGCCTATTTCTTTTAATTCTTTTCTATATATATAAAAAAAGCTTGAACTACACTAACATTGTTCTATTAATCAAAAACTACCTATTCATGTATAGATCATGAACCCTAGTATATGAAATAGGACTGGGACACAGAGTCCATCAATTAATTTTTCCCATGCTACGTTTACCTTTAGAAAAGTTCCATTTTCTACTCAAAATCTCTACAGCTACATTAGGGGGTCCTTCTATAGTGGGAAAAGGAAGCTTATTACTAATTCTTTTCTGGGCAATTGGTGAGTCAGGAGGGGGTCCTCCCCGCAGTCCTGGGTTCCATATCTCTTTATGCTGTGATTTCTTATAAAACTCCTCTGCTGTAATATTAGGGCAGAAACGGGGCAACCTTGTATAGGTTCCAAAGAGGGAGTTTCTTCTGAGCAAGCAGGAAAGGTAGGGTGAGCTTTCCCTGAGCTTTGGCTACCTGCCTTAAGTATTTGGAGTAAAACTGAAAATAAAAGGGGGGTAAATTCTTGTTATATTTCTGAGAATTACCATGTACTTTTTGTTAGAGCTCCAAGTAATGAAGAGCGTGGGAAAGTTAATAATATAGTGGGAAATAACAAGGGCCAGCTGGAAGGCTTCCAGATCTTCTGCAGGCATCCTCGAGCCTGGACTTTGTCAAGCAGCACGAGTAGCTTGGCCCCCAACATAGTTCCTTCTTGGAGTCTGTGAGTCTTCTGCTGTTTTGTTCCTCAGTTCTGCTTCATTATTATACTCCAAAAATGAGGGAAATCATTTGGCATTTGTCTTCCTCTGCGGCTTATTTCACTGAGCATAATATCCTCCAGCTCCATCCATGTTGTTGCAAATGGTAGGATTTGCTTCTTTCTTATAGCTCAATAGTATTCCATTGTGTATATGTACCACCTCTTCTTTATTCATTCATCTACTGATGGACACTTAGGTTGCTTCCATGTCTTGGCTATTGTGAATACTGCTGCAATAAATATAGGGGTGCATATGTCTTTTTGAATCTGAGAACTTGTATTCTTTGGGTAAATTCCAAGGAGTGGGATTCCCGGGTCAAATGGTATTTCTATTCTTAGCTTTTGAGGAACCTCCATATTGCTTTCCACAATGTTTGAACCAGCTTACTACATTTCCACCAGCAGTGTAGAAGGGTTCCCCTTTCTCCACATCCTTGCCAGCATTTGTTCTTAAGTCTTTTGGATGGTGGCCATCCTAACTGGTGTGAGGTGGTATCTCACTGTGGTTTTAATTTGCATTTCCCTGATGTTTAGTGATGTGGAGCATCTTTTCACGTGTCTGTTGGCTATCTGAATTTCTTCTTTGGAGAATTGTCTCTTTGTGTCCTCCACCCATTTTGTAATCGTGTTATTTGCTTTTTGGGTGTTGAGGCATGTGAGTTCTTTATATATTTTGGATGTTAACCCCTTGTCGGATATGTCATTTACAAATATATTCTCCCATACTGTAGGATGCCTTTTTGTTCTGTTGATGGTGTCCTTTGCCATACAGAAACTTTTTAGTTTGATGTAGTCCCATGAGTTCATTTTTGCTTTTTTTTCCCTTGCTTGAGGAGATGCATTCAGGAAGAAGTTGCTCATGTTTATATTCAGGAGATTTTTGGCTATGTTGCCTTCTAAGAGGTTTATGGTTTAATGACTTATATTCAGGTCTTTGATCCATTTCGGGTTTACTTTTGTGTATGGGGTTAAACAATAATCCAGTTTCATTCTCTTGCATGGAACCATCCAGTTTTGCCAGCACCAGTTGTTGAAGAGGCTGTCATTTCCCCATTGTATGTCCATAGCTCCTTTATCATATATTAATTGACCATATATGGTTGGGTTTATATCTGAACTGTCTAGTCTGTTGCACTGGTCTATTGTTCTGTTCTTGTGCCAGTACCAAATTGCCTTGATTACTGTGGCTTTGTATTAGAGCTTGAATCTGGGGAGCATAATCCCCCCAGCTTTATTCTTTCTTCTCAGGATTGCTTTGGCTATTCAGGGTCTTTGTGGTTCCATATGAATTTTAGAATGATTTTCTGTAGTTCATTGAAGAATGCTGTTGGTATTTTGATAGGAATTGCACTGAATCTGTAGATTGCTTTAGGCAGGATGGCCATTTTGTCAATATTAATTCTTCCTATCCATGAGCATGGGATGTGTTTCCATTTATTGGTATCTTCTTTAATTTTTCTCATGAGTGTCTTCTAGTTTTCAAAGTACTTCCTTGGTTAGGTTTATTCCTAGGTATTTTATTATTTTTGATGCAATTGTGAATGGAATTGTTTTCCTGATTTCTCTTTCTGCTAGTTCTTCCTTAGTGTATGGGAATGGAACAGATTTCTGTTTATTAATTTTGTATCCTGCCACTTTGCTGAATTCAGATATTAGATCTAGTAGTTTTGGAGTGGATTCTTTAGGGTTTTTTATGTACAATATCATGTCATCCGAAAACAGGGTCATTTAAATTTCTTCCTTACCAATCTGGATGCCTTTTATTTCTTTGTGTTGTCTGATTGCCATGGCTAGGACCTCCAGTACTATGTTGAATAAAAGTGGAAAGAGTGGGCATCCTTGTCTTGTTCCCGATCCTAAAGGAAAGGCTTTCAGCTTCTCACTGTTAAGTATGAGTTAGCTGTGGGTTTATCATATATGGCCTTTATTATGTTGAGGTACTTGCCCTCTATACCCATTTTGTTGAGAGTTTTTATGAATGGATGTTGAATTTTGTCCAATGCTTTTTCAGCATCTATGGAGATGATCGTGTGGTTTTTGTCCTTTTTTTTTTTGATGTGATGGATGATGTTGATGGATTTACTAATATTGTACCATCCTTGCTTCCTTGGAATAAATTCTACTTGATTATGGTGTATGATATATTTTTGAATTTGGTTTGCTAATATTTTATTGAGTATTTTTGCATCTACGTTCATCAGGGATATTAGTCTGTAATTTTCTTTTTTTTGGTGTCTTTGCCTGGTTTTGGTATTAGAATGATGCTGGCCTCACAGAATGAGTTTGGAAGTATTCCCTCTTCTACTCTTTTGAAAACATTAAGGAGGATGGGCATTAGGTCTTCACTAAATGTTTGATAAAATTCAGTGGTGAAGCCATCTGGTCCAGGTGTTTTGTTCTTAGGTAGTTTTTTGATTATCAGTTCAATTTTGTTGCTGGTAATTGGTCTATTCAGATTTTATGTTTCTTTCTGGGTCATCCTTGGAAGGTTATACTTTTCTAGAAAGTTGTCCATTTTTCCTAGTTTATCCAGTTTGTTAGCATATAATTTTTCACATTATTCTCTAATAAGTCTTTGTATTTCTGTGGTGTCTGTAGTAATCTTTCCTTTCTCAATTCTGATTCTGTTTATGTGTGTAGACTCTTTTTTTCTTGATAAGTCTGGCTTGGGGTTTCTCTATTTTGTTTATTTTCTCAAAGAACCAGCTCCTGCTTTCATTGATTCTTTCTACTGTTTCATTCTTCTTGATTTTATTTATTTATTCTCTGATCTTTATTATGTGCTTCCTTCTACAGACTTTGGGCCTCATTTGTTCTTCTTTTTCTAGTTTCATTAATTGTGAGTTTAGACTGCTCATATGGGGTTGTTCTTTCCTGAGGTAGGCCTGCATTGCAATATACTTTCCTCTTAGCATAGCCTTTGCTGTATTCCACAGATTTTGAATAATTCCACAGGTTTGAATTATTATTGTCATTTGTCTCCATATATTGCTTGATTGCTGTTTTTATTTGGTCATTGATCCATTGGTTATTTGGGAGCTCGTTCTTAAGCCTCCGTGCGTTTGTGGGCTTTTTTTTTCTTTGCATAATTTATTTCTAGTTTCATATCTTTGTGGTCTGAGAAACTGGATGGTACAATTTCAATTTTTTTGAATTTACTGAGGCTCTTTTTGTAGTCTAGTACATGATCTGTTCTTTAAAATGTTTCATGTGCACTTGAGAAGAATGTGTAGTCTGCTGCTTTTGGGTGGAGTATTTTGTAGATGTCTGTTAGGTCCAACTGTTTTAATGTTTTGTTCAGTGCCTCTGTCTCCTTACTTATTTTCTGTCTGGTTGATCTGTCCTTTGGGGTGAGTGGCAAGTTGAAGTCTCCTAAAATGAATGCATTGCATTCTATTTCCACCTTAATTCTGTTAGTATCTGTTACACATATGTTGGTGCTCCTGTGAATAGTTATATCCTCTTGTTGGACTGACCCTTTTATCATTATGTAATGTCCTTCTTTGTCTCTTGTTACTCTCTTTGCTTTGAAGACTATTTTGAATGGTACAAGTACTGCAACTCCTGCTTTTTTCTCCCTATTAGTTGCATGAAATATCTTTTTCATCCCTTCACTTTTAGTCTGTGTATGTCTTTGGGTTTAAAGTGAATGTCTTGTAGGAAGCATATAGATGGGTCTTGTTTTTTTTATCCATTCAGTGACTATATGTCTTTTGATTGGTGCATTCGGACCATTTATATTTAGGGTGATTATCGATAGGTATGTACTTGTTGCCATTGCAGGCTTTAGATTCATGGTTACCAAAGGTTCAAGGTTAATTCCTTACTATCTAAGAGTCTAACTTAACTCACTTTATATGCTATTACAAACACAATCCAAAGGTTCTTTTTTTCTCCTACTTTTTCTTCCTCCTCCAATCCTTATATATTAGGTATCATATTCTGTACTCTTTGTCTATCCCTTAACTGACTTTGGGGTTAGTTGATTTAATTTTGCAAATGCTTAGTACTTAACTGTTCTACTTTCTTTACTGTGGTTTTATTACCTCTGGTGACCGCTATTAAAGTTTAGGAACACTTCCATCTATAACAGTCCCTCCAAAATACACTGTAGAGATGGTTTGTGGGATGTAAATTCTCTCAGCTTTTGCTTATCTGGAAATTGTTTAATCCCTCCTTCAAATTTAAATGATAATCTTGCTGGATAAAGTATTCTTGGTTCGAGGCCCTTCTGTTTCATTGCATTAAATATATCATGCCACTCCCTTCTGGCCTGTTATGTTTCTGCTGAGAAGTCTAATGACAACCTGATGCGTTTTCCTTTATATGTGATTGTATTTCTCTCTCTGGCTGCTTTTAATAGTCTGTCCTTGTCTTTGATCTTTGCTATTGTAATTATTATATGTCTTGGTGTTGTCTTCCTTGGATCCCTTGTGCTGGAGATCTGTGCACCTCCATGGCCTGAGAGACTATCTCCTTCCCCAGATTGGGGAAGTTTTCAGCAGTTACCTCCTCAAAGACACTTTCTATCCCTTTTCTCTCTCTTCTTCTGGTACCCCTATTATATGAATATTGTTCTGTTTGGATTGGTCACATAGTTCTCTCAATATTCTTCCATTCTTAGAGATCCTTTTTTCTCTCTGTGCCTCAGCTTCTTTGTATTCCTCTTCTCTAATTTCTATTTCATTTATTGTCTCCTCCACTGTATCTAATCTGCTTTTAAAACTTTCCATTGTATGTTTCATTTCTGATACTGTGTTCCGTAATGATTGGATCTCTGACTGAAATTCAATCCTGAGTTCTTGTATATTTTTGTCTACCTCCATGAGCATGTTTATGATTTTTATTTTGAAATCTCTTTCAGAAAGATTCATGAGATTGGGTTCATTTGACTCTTTTTCTGGTGTATGTACAATTTTGCTTTGAACTATGTTCCTTTGAGGTTTCATATTTGTATGTGGTGCCCTCTAGTGCCCAGAAGCTCTACTCTCTGGGGATGCTCAGCCCCTGGAGCAATGTCAGTGGTTGCAGGGGAGCAGTGTTGGTGCCTGGGGATAGGAAAGAGCTGTTTTCAACTTCCCAGCTGCTATGCCTGTCTCAACTGTCAGATCCAGTGAACTGAGCATACAGGTCTAAGCCTCTATGCTTTGTGTTTGTAGTTGCTGTAGGCAGGGCTTCCCTCTGGCTGGCCTGATGCCAGGGCAGGGTTTGCCGGTTTGTGAGCCAGGTGCAGGCAGGCCGGGAGGAAGGTGCAGCAAGCTGTGTATCATGGAGGGGGGCCTTGCAGCTGCAAAGCCAGCCATGGGGCTGGAGCACCTAAAGATTGTGAAAGTTCCCAACCCACTGAGTAGAGTACACATGGACAATTTTGTCCAGCTGTCCTTTCTCGTGAACAGTAAGCTCTGTGCAATCCTTGACCCTTTAGCAGCCCTCTCACTCTTAGGAAATCTCTCAGACTGCCCGCCTTTCTTTTGTTCCAGAGCAGCCCGATATGGATCCCTGCTTTCCACAAGCAGCTGGAATCTCAGTCTCTCCAGGAATTCTGTCTGTCTTAGCTTTCCAACCCCCTACTCATGAGAGTACCATGTAAGCACCATGAAATGTAGGTTTGCGCTCCCAGAGCAGATCTCCAGAGTTAGGTGTTCAGCCAACGTGACCCATTGAACAGCCATGCCACGGCCACTTCAGGTACCACTGTTGTGCAGGAACACCCCAAACTCAGGCCTTAAAACCACCTCAAGGTCTATTCAGCCATGTGTTCTGCGGGTTCTTGGGTAGGTCTCCTTTAAGTGATGGAATCCGGTGCTGGTGGGTGTTCCACTGGAACTTCTTAGGTCTGTTTCCTTCTCAGTCCTCATCTCCCTTAGCAGACTCAATCCCTCAGAAAAGCCTGTGGCAACAGACTCCTTCCACCTTGCTGCCATTCATCTGATTCACCCCCCCACAATGCTGTTCCACATGTTGCCATGGTGATAATTCTAAAGCACACATTCAGCCATGTCTCCTGAAGTACAGAATCCTACAAAGTCTCCCTTAGACTTAAAAGTCCAATATCATGATGTAGCATGAAAGAATGTGTACTCAGCTCATCCCTGTTACCTTTTCTGACCTTACTCGCTACTGCAGCTTCCCTTACTTCACCCAAGCTCCCCCCATACAGAAATAACCTCAATTATTTAAATACACTACACTCAAAGCAGAATTTAGTGTCTTCAGACTCGATTCTTTTTTTTTATCCCTCCATCTTACCCCCAGTGAGACCACTATACTATAATGCTTGTGCCAGTTGAGGGGGTGGGGGGGCTGGAAATTACAAGATGAATACTAATCCAATATAAAAATGTACCTACCCTTTGACTCAAAAATTATACTTCTAGTCACTTAATAGAAGAAGTACTCAGAGTTGCTCCAAAATGATTTCATTGCAACATATTCTATTACAGCAAAAACTGGAACCAACCTAAACATCTTTTTTAAGAGACTGGTTAAACAATGTTTTATACATTTATGCAATTAATATAATCCCAGGCCCCTGCTAGGTCCATATGTAAATAGTATTAAGAGAAAAATCATGTTAATAAAGAGCAGGAAGAAGGGAGTCGGAGTGCCTGGAATGTTGCTTATGTGACACTGTTACTTTCTCTGTGTTGACTGGAATTTATTACTTATTATGAGAAAAATATATGTAATTTCTGGAACATAGAGACATATATCAGTTCACATGTATCAGTAAATAAATCTTAACTTCTAGGTTAGAATGAGAAAATTTCCATCTTATAATAAAAATGGCCCATTCCCTGCTTTGCAGTTGAATTTTCTGTCTGCATTATGCTTCTAAAGTACTTGAAAAGTCTACGGAATATAATTAGCTATGTTTGAGGGGTTACTTTCATGCTAAACTCTTGTTCTTAGCCACTTACAACTTCTTGAAAAAAGGTTTTTTTAGGCCTTTGGCTTAAAATTTCTCTAGCTGTTTTCAAACCAACAATGAATTTTATTTGAAAGCTTAAGGGGGGGCAAAAATCCTCAGCTCCTTTCAATTATTAATATTTAAACCAGTGTGGTTCTTAATGCACTGAGAGATGAAAAATTGCATTTAAACACTTTGGTTTTGAGTACTCTGGAAATGTTTCCATTGAACTGCCCTCAAGCTGGCATGGTTGCTGTCTGCATTTTTTTAAGAAAAATGCTTTCTCTATTCATACCCACACCTGGGTGAGTGAAAGTGAATCACTAGTGCCTTTGTGACCTCTCTGCACGAACACCCCTTTCCATGTGGATCTACACATCTCTTCATGCACCAGCCACAGTGTAAGTCTTTCCTTATGGAAATGCATTTCTTCATGTTTGTTTTTAATTATGGCAGTGATCCAATATGGCAGTTCTATTATTTTTATATTATGTTTTCTCTCTCTCTTTCAGTCTCTCTCACTCTAATTTGATTTTTTGCCTCAGTTGTTATCACTTTTCATTTAAAACTGATGAACTCGGCATGAGTCTGTTTTCACAGGACACTGACCATTTATCAAGAGCTTTCCTTCACCCTTCCTTACTTTAGCCCCCTTCACCCCTTTTTCTGAGGCACCTGGTGGTGCCAGCTTCTGAGTCATTTTCTGGCTCTGCCGTGTAAATGGAGTAAGCAGATACCCAGCCTCTCTCCTCCTGGGGCAGACACCTTCTCCTTCAACACAATGTAATCTGCAAGCCTCAGTCTCCCAGGTCACCTGTTAACCTCTCTGCCCAGCTTCCAAAACCCCATTGCTATTGTTGCCTCTCTCGTTCTCGCCGTACTTGTGTTTTGTGTCTTTTTAAAATTAATTCTAGTCATGATTTCTAAAGGGACTGATTCTGTAGTATAAGCCTGGACAGCTGTTTTTTCATTTTTGTATTGAAAGTGACTGACATAAGCTTTGATTTCTGAGGCATCCACTGTCTGTACAAACCCACTGCCACCCACAGGAGGAGATAAAGAGCCAGGCAACCTCCTCGCCTGCCCCAGTCCAGGCTCTTAAGGCTCTGCTTAGAGATCTTGGTTGATTTCAGTAACTGATCTTTTGAGCCGTTTGGTTTTATACTTCCTCCACTTTTATGTTTAAAATTCAACAATAGCGTGAGTGTGAAACCCTAGGCCCCCTCCCTCAACCCCAATTAAAGCAAAGAACTCCAGGTTCACGCCCTCTTCCTCCCCCGACCTGCGACATGGCCAAGTGACCCCAGGTGTGCTGTGTACATTTCCAGGACCTGTAATTAACAACCTTTTTTTTTTTCAATGTTTCCTGATGGTTGTGACTGAGGGCATCTTGCAATCATAATAAGAACCACAAGGGCTGACCCAGCCACAACAGTGGTTACCAATAAGCTGAGACTGGCGCACAAGTTCTAATAGCTTGAATTCCATCTTCCAACTTATTCTAGAAGCTGAGTATAATCGTTAATGTGAGTGCAAAGTAATTATCCTTTGTAAGTGACTCTGGAAGGCTAAAATGGGCACAGAAACTCTAACCATGACTACCGTGGTTTATTTCTTACTATTTTAGGCAGAAAACAACCTGAACTCTTCAGAACTCCATGCCATAGACAGAACAGCAGTTTATATAATAACAAACTAAACATATTCCAAAGCAGCATAATTGCAGATTGAGTTTGTTCTCCTCGGTTCTTGTCCCCACCGAAACAAAGAATTGAAAGGCAGAGACACGACAGTGAAGCAGAGAAAGTTTCATTTGAATACACTCCAAGGGAGGAGTGGGCCAGAGCCAAGATAGACAAAGGCACGGAAATGTTAGGGGAGGGGCTATTTATCAGGAGCTAGCCTGGAGGCGCCTGTTTGATTGACAGGGTGAGGTCATTTGGTTGACAATTCTAGTTAATACACCCCACTCCTCATGGTGCATATGTCTTTTCCCAAAATGCACAAAGAAAAGCCTCATGGTCAGTGTGGGGGGAGGGGGGAAACGCAATTTTATTTTAATGAGATCGTGAAAGGGTGGTTTGGGAGGTTCTTAGTTTTGTCCAACTGCCCCAGCATTATGATGTGGTTGGGACCGGTTTGTCCCCATAGACAAGGAAGTTACCTCCTTGCAAATCCTTTGCTGTCTCCAAGTGGGACCCCTTACCTGGGCAGTGTTTTCCTTGAACCTTATCTTCCCCTTGCCCAACTGCTCATGTCCATCTTTCTACCTAACAGCAGTACTAATGCATCTAGGTTCCTGTGCTATGGAAAATGTTAAAGAATAATTTAATCTCTTACATATTAAGATGCACCATTAAAAGTTAACCTATAAAATATACCAATAAGTTAAAAAAATTATCTAATACCTCTGGATGAGGATAATTATTGGTAACTTCCCAGCTCTAAGGTATTTGTTTTAAACCATGAACTAGAGGTGCACTTAAAGTAAGTTTTATAATCCATTTTTTAATATCCAATTCAACTTCCCCTAAAAGTACAATTAGAAATTTATGAGGAAGGAATTAGAAATCATTAAAGAATAAAGCTGATCTCAAATTTCTAATTTATGGACTTTCAAACGTTTAGCCTTCTGCCCTTTTCATTGATTTTAAAACTCTTATTCTTTACTAATCCATATGAACAAACTACTGACCTCTGGGTTGTCATTGCTCAAGGCATTTGAAAATCCTACATGTTTCTTGATGATGTAAACACATAAGCCACACTAAATAACACTCACTTTTAAAGGTTTTGTATTAAACATATCTATATGTAACTATATCTATATCTACATCTACATCTGCATTTAATGATTTCCATAGACTTCTGCTTCTAGCTACATGGCAGACTAAACACAGCACAATTAGGTCTTGAATGAGTTGAAGCAAATACACTTTGAATGTATATTGGAGTTCCTAGATGTAAGGTAAATATCTAAGGAGCTAAAAGAAATAAAAAATGCCAGGGAAAACATATCTTAAAATATAAAACCTGGGCTTTCCCTGGGAAAATGCTATCCCCAGATCTGGTTCTATGAAACCAAGCCTACAATCTGCCAAAAGTTGAAGACCTTATCATCAGCTCTGTCTTTAAGATGCATTGATAATTGTGTACCCTCAGCATTTCTGTGATTAAGTTTAATCAGTAAGACAGAAACTTTTATATCACCAGTCACAAAAAGAAAATAGCCACCAAGAAGCAATAATCAGTAGAAACAATCCAAATAAAATAAACTCTGTTCACAGGTTTCAGATATTAAAATTATAAACAATGCATATATTGTTTGTACTTATAAATAATTTAAAGTGACATATATAATATCTAAATAATAAAACAGGAAATCAAATATTAAGCAGCAGATTTGAAAAATATCGAAACATATGGGGATGAAAAATGTAATCACTAGTAATAAAACCTCAGTTGATAACATTTAATGTCAATTAGGCATAAGCTGAACAAGTTAATTGGTGTCTTTGGAAACATAATTGAAGAAATTATGCAAAATGTAGTGAGACAAGACATAGTAACAGATGTAACAGAAGTGTTCCACATTCTATTGCAGCATTAACAGCCCATCACAAAACTTAGAAGCTTGAAACAACTATTTTATTTTACTGATAGATTCTGAAGGTTCAGAGCAGAACAGGGATGGTTTGTCTCTGATCAGTGATGTCAGGGGTCTCAGCTGGGAAGACTCAAAACTGGGAGTGACTTTAGCAGGTGGCTGAATGGAACTCCCTCAGGTGCATCTTCACTCACACAGCTGATGAGTAATAGTGATTATCAGCTTGTACCCAAACTGGACTGTCAACCAGAACAACTACATGTGGAGGTTCTATATGTGCCCCCTACAAGAAAACATGTCTGAGGTTCCTCATGTTGTGGAGTCTGGGCTCCATGAGCAAGTGTTCCAAAAGTCTGTGCCATTGTTATGATCTGCTCGTAGAAGTCAGCTAGCATTACATCTACTATATTACAATGGCTGAGACAGTCACAAAGATCCATCCAATTGCAAAGGCAGGAAGCACACATACATCCCACTACTGGATGGCACGAATGTCAGGGTCACATTGTAGAAAAGCATGTTGCACCATCTTTAGAAAATTCACTCTACCACAGGAGGCTAAGATCCATGGAGGAGAATTAAAAAGTCTAATATATGATTAATCAGAATCCAAGAAAGGGAGAAGACAATGGCAGAGAAGCAATTTTCAAAAAGCAAATGGCGGAGAATTTTTCACAAAGAAGGAATACATGAATCTACCAATACAGGAATCACAACCTATACCAATAAGTACGATACATATTTATATTTTTATTTATATAAAAAATTCTCTTACATATTGTAATGTAAGGTGGAAAAAAAAGAAAAGACAGGGAAATTCCTAGGATAAGAGGAGAATAGATAAAATACCTAGGAATAAACCTAACGAAGGAAGTGAAAGACCTGTACTCTGAAAACTACAAGACACTCCTAAGAGAAATTAAAGAGGACACTAACAAATGGAAATGCATCCCATACTCTTGGCTAGGAAGGATAAATATTGTCAAAATGGCTATACTACCTAAAGCAATCTACAGATTCAATGCAATCCCTATCAAACTACCAACAGCTTTCTTCAATGAACTGGAACAAATAATTCTAAAATTCATATGGAACCACAAAAGACCCCGAATAGCCAAAGCAATCCTGAGAAGGAGGAATAAAACAGGGGAATTACACTCCCTGACTTCAAGCTCTACTACAAAGCCACAGTAATCAAGACAATTTGGTATTGGCACAAAAACAGACCCACAGACCAGTGGAACAGAATAGAAAATCCAAACATTAACCCAAACATATACAGTCAATTAATATTTGATAAAAGTGCCTTGGATATACAATGGGGAGATGACAGCCTCTTCAGCAGCTGGTGTTGGAAAAACTGGACAGCTACATGTAAGAGAATGAAACTGGACTACTGTCTAGCCCCATACACAAAGGTAAACTCAAGGTGGATCAAAGACCTGAATGTAAGTCATGAAACCATAAAACTCTTAGAAAAAAACATAGGCAAAAATCTCTTGGACATAAACATGAGCAACTTCTTCATGAACATATCTCCCCGGGCAAGGGAAACAAAAGCAAAAATGAACAAGTGGGACTATATCAAGCTGAAAAGCTTCTGTACAGCAAAGGACACCATCAGTAGAACAAAAAGACATCCTACAGTATGGGAGAATATATTCATAAAAAACGTATCTGATAAAGGGTTGACATCCAAAATATATAAAGAACTCATGCACCTTAACAAACAGAAAGCAAATAATCCAATTAAGAAATGGGCAGAGGACATGAATAGAAACTTCTCCAAAGAAGAAATTCAGATGGCCAACAGGCACATGAAAAGATGCTCCACATCGCTAATCATCAGAGAAATGCAGATTAAAACCACAATGAGATATCACCTCACACCAGTGAGGATGGCCAACATCCAAAACACAAACAACAACAAATGTTGGCGAGGATGTGGAGAAAAGGGAACCCTCCTACTCTGCTGGTGGGACTGCAAATTAGTTCAACCATTGTGGAAAGCAGTATGGAGGTTCCTCAAAAAACTCAAAATAGAAATACCATTTGACCCAGGAATTCCACTCCTAGGAATTTACCCTAAGAATGCAGCAGCCCAATTTGAAAAGGACAGATGCACCCCTATGTTTATTGCAGCGCTATTTACAATAGCCAAGAAATGGAAGCAACCTAAGTGTCCATCAGTAGATGAATGGATAAAGAAGAGGTGGTACATATACACATTGGAATATTAGTCAGCCATAAGAAGAAAACAAATCCTACCATTTGCAACAACATGGATGGAGCTAGAGGGTATTATGCTCAGTGAAATAAGCCAAGCCGAAAAAGACAAGTATCAAATGATTTCACTCATATGTGGAGTATAAGAACAAAGAAAAAATACTGAAGGAACAAAACAGCAGCAGACTCACAGAACCCAAGAACGGACTCATAGTTACCAAAGGGAAAGGGACTGGGGAAAATGGGCGGGAAGGGAGGGATAAGAGGGAAAAAGGGGCATTACGATTAGCAGATGTAATGTTGGGGGGGCACGGGGAGGGCAGTACAACTCAGAGAAGACAAGTATGATTCTATAGCATCTCACTACGCTGATGGACAGTGACTGTAATGGGGTTGGTGGGGGGGACCTGATGAAGGGGTAGTTTAATAACCGTAATATTGCACATGTAATTGTAGATTAATGATAATAAAATAAATTATATTAAAAAAAATGAGGCCTGTGGCACTTAAAAAAAAAAGAGGAGGATAGAAGGATCACCTAAGGGAATCATGCAAAGAATGGCTTCTCAGACATGAAAATAGAAGCCAAAAAACAGGGAACTATATTGCTAAACTGATGAGAGAAAATATCTCATCTTGGAAATGTCTATGCAGAAACACTGCCTTTCATTAATAAAGGTGAAATATTTCGGATTATCCAAAACTGATAAAAATTCGTTGTCTATCTTGGTAAAGAATTTTAAAGGACACTTCTGTGTCTTAGCTTTGCTGAGATAGTGAAAAATAGGAACTGTGTGTATATATGTATGTATGTGGTATACAACTTGATGTTTTGGTATATGCATACACTGAAAGTATCTACAAAATCAAGCTAATTAACACATCCATCATCTCAGTTAGTTATAAATTTCTTCCTTTTTTTCCCTTATCAAGTTATTTTCACCATTCCTTACCTCATTCATAAAAATTCTTTGTTTGGACCCAATTATATTATGACATTTTTTCATTAAGACAAATTGTTTAGAGCAGTATAAAATTCAAAGCAAAATTGAAGGGAAAATATATCCTGCTCTCAGACATACATAGCATCCCCCATTATCAATATCCCCTGCCAGAATGGTAAGTTTGTAACAACTGATGAAACCACACTGATGCATCATAGTCACCCAAGTCCATATTGTACATTACAGTTCACTCTTCGTGTTTTGCATTCTATGCGTTCAGACAAATGTATAATAACATGTAGCCATCATTATAGTATCTCATACAGGCTATTTTCACTGCCGCTAAAATCCTATTCATTCCTCATACCCAACCTCCAAACCCTAGAACCACTGATCTTTCTACTGTTTCCACAGTTTTGTCTATTCCAAGATGTCATACAGATATCATATACACAATGTAGCATTTTCAAATTGGTTTCTTTTATTAGTAAATACTTTTAAGATTCCTCCAGGTCTTTTTATGGCTTGGTACTTCTTTTTAGTGCTGAATAATGTTCCATTATTTATCTATCTGCTCACCTGCTGAAGGACAGACATCTGGATGATATAGTTAAGAGTGTGTTTAGTTTTAAAAGAAACCACCACACAGTCTCCCAGAGTGGTTGTACCATTTTGCATTGCCACCAGCAATGAATGAGAATTCCTATTGCTCCACATTCTTGCCAATATTTGGTGTTGTCAGTGTCCTGAATTTTGGCTATTCAAAAAAGTATATAGTGTTATCTTGTTTTAATTTGCATTTCCCAAATGACATCTGTTCATATACTTATTAGCCATCCCTGTATCTTCCTTGGCAAAATGTCTGTTAAGGTCTTTGGCCCAGTTTTAAATTTGGTTGTTTACTTATTGTGAGTTTTAAGAGTCTGGTTTTGTTTTGTTTTGTTTTGTTGTTTTGCTATTATTAATGTACAATTACATGAACAACATTATGGTTACTAGACTCCCCCTATTATCAAGTCCCCACCACATACCCCATTACAGTCACTGTCCATCAGTGTAGTAAGATGCTATAGTTACTACTTGTTTTCTCTTTGTTATACTGCCTTCCCCGTATCTCCCTCCCCCACTACTATGTGTGCGAATTGTAATAGCCCTTTTTTCCCCCTTATCCTTCCCTTCCCACCCATCTTCCCCAGTCCCTTTCCCTTTGGTAACGTTAGTCCATTCTTGGGTTCTGTGAGTCTGCTGCTGTTTTGTTCCTTCAGTTTTTTCTTTGTTCTTATACTCCACAGATGAGGGAAATCATTTGATACTTGTCTATCTCTGCCAGGCTTATTTCACTGAGCATAATACCCTCTAGCTCCATCCATGTTGTTGCAAATGGTAGGATTTGTTTTCTTTTTATGGCTGAATAATATTCCATTGTGTATATGTACCACATCTTCTTTATCCATTCATCTACTGATGGACACTTAGGTTGCTTCCATTTCTTGGCTGTTGTAAATAGTGCTGCGATAAACATAGGGGTGCATATGTCTTTTTCAAACTGGGCTGCTGCATTCTTAGGGTAAATTCCTAGGAGTGGGATTCCTGGGTCAAATGGTATTTCTATTTTGAGTTTTTTGAGGAACCTCCATACTGCTTTCCACAAGTGTTGAACTATTCCCACAAGCAATGTAGGCGGGTTCCCCTTTCTCCACATCCTCACCAACATTTGTTGTTATTTGTCTTTTGGATGGCGACCATCCTAACTGGTGTGACGTGATACCTCATTATGGTTTTAATTTGCATTTCCCTGATGATTAGTGATGTGGAGCATCTTTTCATGTGCCTGTTGGCCATCTGAATTTCTTCTTTGGAGAAGTGTCTGTTCAGCTCCTCTGCCCATTTTTTAATTGGCTTATTTGCTTTTTGTTTGTTGAGGTGTGTCAGCTCTTTATATAATTTGGATGTCAATGCCTTATCAGATATGTCATTTATGAGTATATTCTCCCATACTGTAGGATGTCTTTTTGTTCTACTGATGGTGTCCTTTGCTGTACAGAAGCTTTTCAGCTTGATATGGTCCCACTTGTTCATTTTTGCTTTTGTTTCCCTTGCCCAGGGAGATATGTTCATGAAGAAGTTGCTCATGTTTATGTCCAAGAGATTTTTGCCTATGTTTTTTTCTAAGAGTTTTATGGTTTCATGACTTACATTCAGGTCTTTGATTCATTTTGAGTTTACTTTTGTGTATGGGGTTAGACAGTAGTCCAGTTTCATTCTCTTACATGTAGCTGTCCAGTTTTTCCAACACCAGCTGCTGAAGAGGCTGTCATTTCCCCATTGTATATCCATGGCTCCTTTTTTGTATAATTGACCATATATGCTTGGGTTTATATCTGGTTCTCTAGTCTGTTCCATTGGTCTATGGGTCTGTTCTTGTGCCAGTACCAAATTATCTTGATTACTGTGGCTTTGTAGTAGAGCCTGAAGTCAGGGAGCATAATTCCCCCCACTTTATTCTTCCTTCTCAGGATTGCTTTAGCTATTTGGGGTCTTTTGTGGTTCCATATGAACTTTAGAACTATTTGCTCTAGTTCATTGAAGAATGCTGTTGGTATTTTGATAGGGATTGCATTGAATCTCTAGATTGCTTTAGACCGGATGGCCATTTTGACAATATTATTTCTTCCTATCCATGAGCACAGGATGTGTTTCCATTTATTGGTATCTTCTTTAATTTCTCTCATGAGTGTCTTGTAGTTTTCAGAGTGTAAGTCTTTTACTTCCCTGGTCAGGTTTATTCCTAGGTATTTTATTCTTTTGGATGCAATTGTGAATGGAATTGTTTTCCTGATTTCTCTTTCTGCTAGTTCACCATTAGTGTATAGAAATTCAACAGATTTCTGTGTATTAATTTTGTATCCCGCAACTTTACTGAATTCAGATATTAGATCTAGTAGTTTTGGAGTGGATTCTTTAGGGTTTTTTATGTATAATATCATGTCATCTGCAAACAGGGACAGTTTGACTTCTTCCTTACCAATCTGGATGCCTTTTATTTCTTTGTGAGTTTTAAGAGTCTGTATATTTTGGATAACAGTCCTTTATCAGATGTGTCTTTTGCAAATATTTTTCCCACTCTGTGGCTTGTCTTCTCATTTTCTTGCCATTATCTTTCACAGAGCATAAGTTTTTAATTTTAATGAAGTTTAGCCTATTGATTATTGCTTGCATTTGATGAAATCAAATGTCTTTTGTGTTATATCTAAAAAGTCATCACCATACCAAAGTCGTCTAGTTTTTCTTCCTTGTTATCTTATGGAGTTTTACAGATTTCTGTTTTACATTTGGGTCTGTGCCCACCTTTGAATAACTTTTGTGAAAGGAGTCAGGTCTGTATTTACCTTCTCGCACGTGGACATCCCATTGTTCTAGCACAATTTGTTGAACAGATTATTTTTACTTCTTTGTCAAAGGTTAATTGACTATATTTATGTGGGTCTATTTCAAGCTCTGCTCCTTTCCACTGATCTGCCTATGCCTTTCCCAGTATCACACTATCTTGATTATTATAGGTTTATAGTAAGTCTTGAAGACAGGTATTAGTCCCTCAAATTTGTTCTTTTTTCTGGGCTTGGTCTTTTCCTCTCCATATAAACTTTAGAACCAGCTTGTCCATATCCACAAAGTAATTTTCTGGGATTTTGATTGGAATGGCACTGAAGGCGTTGAATCTATAGATCTAGCTGGGCATCATCAGCTAGTGGAGCCAGAGGAGACCCACCTCCCGTGTGCCCCATGCTGCAGGTGGATGGGGGATGGAGGTCCACAGGCCCAGTGGCACGGACAACTCCCTGCCTCTGTGAAGCCTGCAGAATGGGGACCAGAGCAAAGATGGGGACCTGCATTAGGGTCTGGGGCAGCAGACTCAATGCTGGCAGGGGAACCCTGGACCTGACTTGTTTCCTGGGCCTCTTGCAGGTGGCGTCCCTGGAACCTCAGGCCTTTGTGGTCTGGGAGCTCAGTGCACAGCAGGGCTCACATGTCTGTCTCCCGTGTGGGACTCTGCGTGGACCTGCATCTGTATATCTGTCCCTGGACTCTGAGTCTGGCGGGCGCATGATGGGTGGGGGTCTCACGGGGGTTGGGAGGTGATGAGTGAGTAAAATGTGACTGAAGAATGGGCAGCAATGATGCCCATCTCCTGGCCGAAAGGGTGCTGCTCCCAGGTACCTTGACAAGAATGCTGGGCTGGGGGTACAGTGGTGTTTGCCGCTGAGGATGTAGGAGCTGTGCCAGGTGCCCGGGTGGGTGACTTCAGGAAACAAACTAGGGAGAGGATCTGGAGGGACTTATCAAGGGCTGAAGATCTCTGCCTTGAGGTGTGAGAAACACCATTCCGGAGAGTGTCTCACAACATAGTTGGGTGTTATTAATCATTTTGCACCCTGTTTGTGTAAATATGTTAAATAGACCCAGAATGAATCACCTGATGAATAGCTGTTTTATTTTCCAAGGTTAATTCAGCTGTCAGTATATGGAAAACAAAACAGGATCAACTATCTTCACCGTTCCTCTGTAGGAGTCTTTATGTTACCATAGCAACTCAGTATACAAATTTGATGATAATTAAAAAGAGGAGAGCATCTTTACCTACTAGAACTGGGAAATAAATCCTCAAAAGTACAAAGAAAAGAAAGGTAAATACCAAGCCAGTAGCCAGAAGAAAAACAGTTGGGCAACTTACTGCAATAGATTAAAAGCTAAATTGTTTAAGAACTCAATAGTTAATGCCCCTGAAATAAATGATTGTTGACCACAATTTGAATTAATGCAATGTTTCTATTTACTGAAAAATATCGTATGGGATTTGAGGTATGGTACTTTTTTATTTACAATAGTATGATGACAATATGCCATTTATTAATCTTTTGAAACATAGAATTATCTATTGTAAAAAAGGAAAAGTCCGCGTTTGCTCTCCTCACTCTTAATTTCCAAACACTGTTAGCAACTCTAGTCCTTCCTCTAAAAAGAACCACTTACAGTTGTGTGTGTGTGGATGGATGGATGTGTGCGTGTGTAAATATATACCAGGATTTCTCAACCCTCACACTATTGACTTTTGGGGCTAGATCACTCTTTGTTTAGTGGATGCTATCCTGCAGAAGGTTTAGCAGCATCTTGGCCTCTGCCCTGTAGATGCGAGTAGCATAACTCCTCAGAGTTGTGTCAAAAAGCCTACTGCAGACATTGTCAGGTGAGACCATTATCCTAGAGCTATCCTCTTTTACCTCATTTTACTTCTCCACTTTTACCTCAGTGAGCATGGGCCTCCTGCAAAAAGGTTCACACTTCATCTCACAGCTGAGATGGCAACAGGCTAGGGAAAACTCCCAAGTACCATGCGGGTGGAGGCATAATACCTTCCTCATAGTGGTGTAGTTGAATTTCAAAATGGTCACATTGAGGTTGGCTCTGTGTACCCTCACAGCATCTCTCTCTGTGTATACCACGGGAGCTGGAAGTTGTCCTACGTGGACTGAGTTTTCTGTGATCTGATGAAAGTGAACAATGGCAGGAACTCTCAATCAAAAAAATTTTTTTCAAACAAGCCAGCTTCTAGTACATTGCTGATAAGAATATATAAATTGTTACACTTTCTATGGAGGATAATTCAGAAAGATATCAGAATTCTAAGTGCAAATGCCCTTCAATCTAACAATGCTGTATTCTGAATATTCCTGCATACATGTAAAATAATGTATTTATTTATAAACATTTTCAATGGAGCATTACTTGTGATAGAGAAATGTGGGAGCCAACCTAAATATTCTCTTTAGGACTGCTTAAGTAAATAAATTATACCCATAAAACATTACTGTAGTAAAATCATATTTCGTTATACATCTCTATTTTCTGAATTTTGAATTATGTGAATATATCATTCAAACAAAAATGAAATATAAAATAATGAGCCAATGTCTTATAAGATACCCAATTGTGTGGCAAAAGCCCTTTCATATTGTTGTCATTTTAATTAAAATGTATTTCATCACAACACACGTGAGACAGATTGTAAAATTTTTTGAAAAATATTTTCAGTTGGATTAGTGGAAATATGGATGGTAAAGCACACTAGTACAATCCAACACTTCTTTTCTTATTGTGTTTCTTCTGTTTGTATTACTGTCCTGGTAAATAGGAAAAGTAAAAGGACCTCAGAGAATCAACAAAATATTGGAATATCAGTTGCTCCACATCTTTGCCAACAGGTGGTTTTGTCTTTGTCTTCATTTTTTTTGTTGTGTTTTGAGGGGGACACGATCATTCTTATGAGTGTGCGGTGATATTTCATAGTGATTTTTAACTTGCTTTTCCCTTCAATTCTTCCCATCAATTCTTCATGAGGAATGTGTTTTGGAAATATTTTCTCCCAGTCTGTGGCTGGTTTTGGTTTTCATTTACATAAAAGTCTTTCAAAGAGCAGACATTTTTAATTTTGATGGACCCAATTTGTCTTTTTTTTCCTTTCATGGTTCATCTTATTCATCTAGATAAGAAATCTTTAGACCAAAATCATCAATATTTTGTTCTAATTTTTTCTAGAAATTTTATAGTTTTAGGTTTTACATTGAGGTCCCTAATTCACTTTTAGTAAACTTTTATGTGGTGCAAGGTCTGAATATCCATTGATATTTTAGCCATACTTCATTGCATTGTATTTTGTAGTGATTGTTTTTTATTGCATTGTGATGATTGTTTTGACTACAATATATATTCTTAATTCTTCAAAGTCTTCTTAGAGTTCATACTGTACCACTTATAAAATATAATAATCTAGGAACAATAAAATTTCATCTACCATGCCTGAATTTTTATGCTTTAGTTGCCATATGTAATACATGTTCATATCACATAAATTCCAAATACAATGTTATAGTTTTTATCTTTATAGTCATATATTTAAAAATGTAAAGAGAAAGAATAATTTTATTATGCATTTTTGTTTATCTAAATTTACTTCTGCAAAACATAACTCATGAACATTCCAAATGTGTGTGTGTGTTTTTAAGTGGGTCAGTACGCCTTTAAATGCATAGGACGAAGGGCTATTGCTGAAGAAAGATATGGAAATGGGAGTAAGAATGGAGGTAAGTATAAGTTGAAGAAAGAAATATTAAAATTTTTTTTTTATTTCATCTCTCCACTGAATTTCTCATTTTGCATAAGAAGTCACATAGAAAATTAATTTACTACATGATTAACATTTTGAAATATTCCTATGTTGTTCTTCACAGATTCCTGAAATGCTTTATGACAATAAAATTTATGGTTATAACTACCATTACTGTGAATAAGATGGAAAGAGGTATATTTTTTTGCACTATCCAGAAATTACATACACCATTCCTAAACCTCTTAAGGCAGTTATAAATATGCCTGTACATTGTCAAAGTGTATCTGCCTTGATATAATAATAATTATTCTTCTGTGCTGTAAGTTTTAAGCTTAGTAATATAATTTAAATATAATAACTTCCAGATCTTCCCCCATTCAATTAATACTTAGAAACAGATTTAAAGGGCATAAAATTTACCATTTTGTTAGGGGTATGACAAATTCTTTTGAATTATAAAAATTAAAAAAACATAGTTAATGCATACATTTTAACATATGGCATACTGCAGTAAATTTGTATTTATATAAAATTATTTTTTTTTAATTAGGGGATATATCATGACATTTGATTTCCACAGTGATGTTCCTAATGAGCTGAAAATTTTTGACTCAGGTAAATGAATGCCTTTCAACCTGCAGTTTCCCCAGGGCTCCAATTAAATAAGACCTTCTGAAAATTTGGCTCAGACATCAATATTTTTAAATGTTTTCCTGGTGATAATATGCAGACAAGTTCGATAATTACTGAAAAAGTTCATTAAATAGAGATGCTTATTGTATCATGATTTTAAGTTGTTTTTCTGATAATGTTCATATAATACACATAGCAACTATTAGTCAGAATTGTAACCGCAACTCATCCTGTGCAAGTTTATATTTTAAACTTATTTGTTTGATAGAATATATAACAAAATAACATTCAAAATTAAGGATTTAATGTGGAATCACTGAGTAAAACTAGAACACCTGGAGCTACAAACATAGAATAAATATAATCTCATTGAATCCTTCCAATAACACTATGAAGTAAATGAAATTATTATTTCCATTTTATAGGTGAGGAAACCAAGACACCAAGTAGCACAGTGAATTGTCTGAGGTCAAAGACATGGAGGAGCTAAGAATGAACCCAAATAGTCCAGCTTTAGGGTCACTGTCCCTACACTTAAGGCCAAACTTTTCTACTTTTATAGTAGTATTTTCCAGTGAAAAATAATCCTCCCTTTAAAAGCCATTTGAAAGATATCTCCTCTCTCTGAGCCTTATAATTCTGGAGTTGTTTTCTTTTACTACCTTTCAACATAACCAAAAAAGAATTTTATTTTATTTTTTCAAGAACAGTGTCTCTAAAGCCATGGTCCTCATTTCTATAAGATCCCCTTGCCCTATTACCATGGATACACAGTTCACTAATAGCTCCTTAAAATGATTTCTACTCTTGGCCAACAAGAATGTGATAGATATTTCAGGTAAACAAATGTACACATTGTGAAATGATTACTACAATAAGTCTAGTTAATATCCATTACCTCATATAGTTACACTTTTTTCTTGTGATGGGAACTTTTAATATCTACTCTCTTAGCAACTTTCAAATATACAATACAGTGTTATTTGCTGTAGGCACTATGCTGTACATCATATCGTCAGAAATTATTTATCTTATAACTGGAAATTTATACCTTTTTACTACCTTTACTCAAAAGTTAATGTTTTCTATCTGTTGCCCTTGTGAGATGTGCCTATTTTTGTCTTCCACCCTTTTCTGCTTTTTGTGGTCATAACTGAGCATTATATATGATTCCATATTTTCTCCTATCTTAATATCAGTTGTATTTTTTAAACCATTGTAATGATGGTTCTAGAGTTTGCAATATACCTGTACAATGAATCCAAGTCTACTTTCAAATAATGTTGTACCACTTCATAGATAGTGTGAATATTATAACAAAATATTTTTAATTCCTCCCTCCCATTCCATGGGTCACTGCTGTCAAACATTTCACTTATGTATAAAGATATATATATTTAAATATATATTAAAAACATTGTTATAATTACTATTTTGAACAAACTATTATCTGTTAGATCAATTAAAAAGAAGTTTTCATTTTACTTGTATGTCTTCTTTCTTCCATGCTCTTCCCTCCTTATGTAATCCTACTTTCTGACCTATGTCATTTTCCTTCTCTCTGAAGAGCTTCTTTTGTTTCTTGCAAGAAAGGTCAGACAAGAAAAAATATTTTGGTCTGCCTGTGAAAAATCTTTATTTTTTCTTCATTTCTGAAGGATAATTTTGCAGGGTATAGAACTCTAGATTGCTGTGTTTTTTCTCTTTCAAAAATTTAACTATTTCTCTCCATTCTCCTTTTGCTTCACCTCTTGCTTCATGCATTCTGAGATGTCACATGTAATTCTTATCTTTGCTCCTTTATAGATAAGATGTTTCTTTCCTCTGGATTCTGTCAAGTTTTTTCTTTATCTCTGATTTTCTCAAGTTTGAATATATAGCCTAGATGTAGATTTTTTTTTTTTTGTCACTTATCCTGCTTGTTACTCTCTGAGCTTCTTGGATATGTAGTTTGTAGTTGAACATTAATTTTAAAATATTCTTAGTCATTATTGCTTCAAATATTTCTTGTTCCCTTCTTTCCTTCTTCTGGTATTCCCATTATGTGCATGTTACACCTTTTGTAGTTGTCCCACAGTTCTTGGATATTAGGTTCCTTTTCCTGTCTTTTCTCTCTTTTCTTTTCCATTTTGGAAGTTTCTGATGACATATTCTCAAGCTCAGAAACTCTTTCTTCAGCTGTTTCCTTCTATTAAT
This sequence comes from Smutsia gigantea, assembly GCA_032199065.1. Classification (NCBI taxonomy): domain Eukaryota; kingdom Metazoa; phylum Chordata; class Mammalia; order Pholidota; family Manidae; genus Smutsia; species Smutsia gigantea. The sequence goes on along the minus strand of JAVSCE010008007.1, from coordinate 30,162 downwards.
GAGTCAATCAGAGGCATTCCTAACTTCCATTAATTTTTTGTTTTTAATATTTTTGTTTTTTTCTTAGAATTTCCATTTCTCTGCTTACATTCCCATCTGTTTTTTCATGTTGTCTATTTGTTCCATAAGACTGCTTACAATATAAATCATAGTTAATTTAAATCAAGAGTCTGACAGTTCTGACATCCCTGACATATCCGGGTCTGGGCCTGATGCTTGTTCTGATTCATCAAATTGTGTTTTTTGTCTTTTAGTATGCCTTATAAACTTTTGCTTGAAAGGTTGAGATAATGTACTGGGTAAAAGGAACTGCAATAAATAGGTATTTAGTAATGTGGAAAAGTGTGAAGGAGAGAAAGCATTCTATACTCCTATGGTTAGTTCTCAGTCTTTTGGTAAGCCTTTTCCCCTGGACTCTGAACTTTACCAGTTATTCTGTTATTCTCCTCCTGTTATGTGGCTATTGGGGCTGGGTTTGGAGATTTACCTTCTCCCCTGTACAAAGGTAGAGAGCTAAAGTTGGGTGTTCCCTTTTCTCAGGTCTATTAGGCTGTAAAAAAAAAAAGTAAGTTAGGCTCTGGTAAAATAATTTCTCCTGAGGGCAGGCCTTGTTAAGTATAACAGAATACTTTGGTACATTTTAAGATGGCTACTTTTCCTCTTCCCCTGCTGGAAGGATGGGGTGATTTTTCTCAATCTATAGGAACAGAGGACTGTGAGAACTTGGTAGAACTCCAGGAGGTAAAGCACAGGGGCCACCCTGTAGCTGGGTCCTCCTAAAGGTTTTGAACTCACAAACTTGTTCACACTGAGTCTCCAGAAAGTTGTCAATTATTGTTAATGTTTCCCATCCTAGCACTAGTTCCTTGGAAGTTTCTGCTCAGGGTTTCTGCTTCAGTAAGTTTGATTCTCTGTATCTTCCCATCTCACCATTTTGGGGGCAGTGGTTTTCCCTGTGGCCTCACTTCTCTGTAGAATCTCAGAAGAGATGTTGATTTAGCAGATTGTTCAGCTTTTTGCTTGTTGTTAAGAAGGAGTGGTGACTTCCAAGCTCTTTACATGCCAGACTAGAAGCCAGAAGTTCTTGATTCAGTTTTTATTTTTATGCTACTTTATAGATTAATCTTCATATAAGTAAATAAAGGAATGAAATTTTAAAATATGAATTCACTGTTCACTTAAATATTGTCATGAAAGAGCCGTGTGATAAATATGTATGTTTCTTGGTTTTCTCTGTTTCTCTAGTGTGATATATATGGATTGAAGCATAAACATTTTTTAAAAACAGAACTGATGCAGTGGGGTCTAATCAAAAGGTAACCTCTTGGTTTGTTCTATCTGGTAGCATTTAAAATCACAACAAATAAAATGATATTCAAAATCTATTTTTATAAAAGCTCCCATTACCTTAGCAAATTTACTTGCTTCCTAAGTGTTTAGTTTTATACCACTTCTCGAAAGTGAGCCACAATGAAAATTTTCACAGGATAAAAATTGTCCACCTTGACCAACCAATGGTTTACCCCTGTGATAGGATGCGTGAAGCCTGGAAGCCATCATTAGACCTCTGTTTTCCATGACTCCTATTCCGCTCCTTCATGCGCTCAGTGTACTGGCCAACCAATCATTGATCAGGAGCTTAGGATGTGCTAGACCCCAGAGACAGAACCCAGCAGGACCTAACTCAGTGTCGGTACTCATGAGTATCTAGGCCCGTTAGAGTAGGCTGTTTAAGCAAGTAAATGAATAAATAAACAATTGGAAACTGTGATGTGGGTCATAACAGCATTAGAAGCTCTGAGATGGGGAATATAAGAAAGGTGGGGGCAGTGGTATGGAATAAGCCACACCAGTCCCTTCAGGGTGGGCTCTAGACTGGGCTGCGTGAGCATCCCAGAGAGAAGGAAGCCAGAGCTAAGAGATCACAGGTTTAGGGATGAAAAGTAACTTCTACTCTATGATTCTGGGCTAATGGCCTCTGATCTGCTCTCTCACACTGTGGCCATGAAGCCTGGAACACACTACAGGCGAACTGAGTGTGATACCCTTTATAGTAAGACTCTCACCTCCCCTTTCCTTTGCTCTCGTTCTTACAATCCACTTTTCACCTCCATGCATATGTCAATCTGAGATTTCTATTCTGGAAGAATTCACTGGGTCTGACCCAAGACCATCCCACTTGTTAAGTCCTTTCCAACCCAGTGCCCAAGGAGCTCACCTAACACAGGAAAGAGCCAGGTACTAACAAGGATGTCAGTCCCACTGCCCCCTAGGTCAGTGACACAGGAGTCCAACACGCTGAGCTGTGGCAGGCAGGGGTCACAAGCGCTACATCTCCCACGGCTGGAACAGTGGACTGCACCAGAAGGTGGCCTGGAGTCATCCCCAGTGCTGCTGTGCCGAGGAAGGTGCATCATGGTCAGCTGACGATTTGCCAGCGCGCTTCCAATCCCAGGTGACCCAGGGTCACCGATTCTGCTGTTACTGACAACCCAGTCCTCAAATTTTAGTTGTAGTGTACAATGGCCGCTCCCCGGTGGTGGGAGTTTTTGTTTTTACTATGAATCTGCATGTAGGCAGTACAATGCCCCTCAAAGATGTTCACATCCTAATCTCTGGATCCTGGGATTGTCACCTTATGTGGCAAACCAGGGACTTCACAGATGTGATCATACTAAGGACCTTGAGATGGGGAGAGGACTATGGATCCCCTGATCGGGCCCAGCTAATGAGTCCTTGAAAGCAGAGAACCTTCCCAGGCTGTGGTCGGAGAAATGTGTGACCACAGAACACAGGCCAGAAAGATCCTATTGCTGGCTTTGAAGATGGAGCAGAGGCATTTTGGATTCTCTTATGAGATGGTCAGTCAGGCGCAGCCATAAGAAGGGACACAGGTAAGATGCAGGAAAACTCAGTTTATTACACTCACAAATCCTAGAGAGACAGAGTCACCACAGCCATGAAGGAGCCACACAGAGGGAGCTCCAAGGGACAAGACACAGCCCAGCAGGGAGGGAGCCGAGAGTGATGACTTTTTGGGGGTCAGAGTGAGGTGTACAAACAAAAGTCTTGAGGGGGGTTCACTGGTGCATGTCAATGTCACTAGGTCACAGTTGGGGGGCAAGAGGGGAACTTGTGGCAGCGGCCACCCTTACCACATGGGTGCACCTGGTCACCCGGAGGGAGTGTTCACAGTCTGTTTCAGGGTGGGGGTTGAGGCCATAAGAAAATAAGGTTTAAAATTTACAGTGCAATCAACCCTGTGGTGTCTCAGCATTGACACTGCTAATTAGGATCAGTAACAGTTGTCACCTGGGTTGAGAGGTTTTGGGTGGCATAGACAGGTGATGTAGCCCCCACAGCAAACTTTGGTAAGGGTGACAATTAGAAGAGTCCTGTTGGGCATATGATGAGGGTTTGAAACCCACTTTGCCCTTTGTGGGAGAAAGGCAGAGCAGGTCGGGCTGCTCTGAAGAAAGGAGATCTGATGGACAATTTCTTATGTTATGAGGGACCTTCACGTCTTGGCCTCTTCCTCATAGCTTGAACCACCTACACAGAGTTGTTTTGTACATATAGCGGGAGGCCCCCAGTAGGAGGCGCAAACCCCTCCTTCCTTGGCTAGTAAACAGTCAAGATCCAGTCTGTTACCCACCACAACCTGGCCTCTTGGGACCCTGGCAAGTATGGGAGCAAAGTCTGCAGTCCAAAGCTGACAGGAGGAAGTGACATAAACAACAACCCTCCTAAGCTAATATGTCAGCCCGGCCACTTTTCTCCCCATACTACAGAATCAGGACTTACAGAGCAGCCCCACGCAGGCTCTGGACTTAACCTGGGCTTGAAACCTCTGCTCATCACCTTAGAATGTGACCTTAGGCAATTTACAGAGCCTCCGTGTGCCTGAGCTTTGTCATCTCTAGGATTGACATTCACCTCCTCTTCTTACCACGAGCATTCAATGAGTTAAGATATTTAGATGCTTAGAATAACAGTGGACATACAGTTAGGACCAGTACATTATTTTTGCTTTTGTTATTTTTCCCATTGTAATTACAGCTACTGACATTTACCTGAAAGGGGAAATTCTGGAGGAAAAACATAAGCAGTCAGGTAAAAAGGCATTAACTTAGATGCATTGAATTTAGGATAGAAAGAACCCTAGATACTCTTTAATCCAAACTCCTCATTTTCTGAAACAAGGAGGAAATTGTTTTGTGCTGAACGCCCATTGAATGTCCTGTGAGTTAGCATCGGGACCTGGCTAGAACCAAAAATGGAATCCAGGGCTCGATCAATGTGCTTTCTATAGCAATGTGACCTCTCTCTACAAACTTTTCTTCCAGAATCCAAGTGGAGAATTTATTTGAAAACCACCAAGGAAAGGCTAGAGAACAGACCAGGTTGACAGCATGATTCTGACAGGATAGTTTATTTTTCTCTCCTGAAGTCATTTTTTATTTCTAGTTTTCTACCTACACTGAAAACATGAGGAATTACTTATTATCAACTGTTCCACATTGAAAAGAGATCCTAAATTGTTGATAAACATCTTCTAAATCTCAGCCTAGATGAAGAAAGACCATCTAAATCATTTATCATCGAAGTTGTTACCTTCCTCAGCATGCCAAGTTTGTGGCAAGTCTATAAATGTCATGGGACAGACAATCTGTTATCACCGGTTGTGTTCAACGGGTCTTTTAACTCTACAGATAAGAAAGGCTTTTTAAAAAAATCTCTCAAACATCAGGACATGCACAAAAACAATTGCACCAAGAAAACAGTTGGAAATGCATGGTCAGATTCCCATTCTGGCCGCTTACTGCAAGTGTTCTAAACGAAATGTGCAAGTATTTACAGGATGGGGATTGCGAGATGCGTCAGAATTGCTCTTTAAAGGTCAGAGACTTTCTTTTGCCTCCAAGGAAATAAAATTTCATTTCATGGGTTCCTGGAAGCAGAGGACTGGAAAAAGGGAGTGACTATGGGTAGAATGGGCCTTCCTCAACTAGGATTACTGAGGTGATGTGGGTTCAATGGAAATGAATGTCTTACCCCAGGTATGAATCCCAAGTTTTAAATTCCTCCATTTCCAGGGTTACAGTAATTCTTTGCTTCCCAGGCCATCGCTAAGGTATAATTTAGTACCTATGCATACATTGTCCTTTAAGCCTGTTCCTCTCTCCCTGACCCATTTGGCTCATATCTGTTTTGTTTGTTTGGCTAAGCTCATCCTATTTGTTCCCCAGCACTGAGTTCAGGTCTTAGTTCCTCTGAGACACCTTTGCTGACCCTCACTGGAGCAGGCTGGGTCCTCTGATGGGAGAGCCTGCTCGCAGCCTCATGGGGATCATCTCTCTGTGTCCTCCTTGTCTTGACCTGTGTGCTGAGCATGAACTCCTGGAGCTCAGGGCTGAGTCTTCCACTGCTGTCTGCCTGGCACAGAACACAACTCCTGGGGGAAAAAATGGGTCTTCGATGGATGTTTGGAGAAAGCTTGAAGCAGTTAAAGCCCTTTTTGCTCTCCGATACCATGAGGGTGTATGCTGGCTTCCACACCAGCCCTTTATTATCCTCTCACAAAGGATGCTAGAGGGGAGGGAGGGAATGCCATGTTCTAAGGATGAAGTTCAGTCGGCTTCAATGAATAAAAAACAAAAGAATATTACTAAACCATTCTAACTAGTAACAAGTGGTTTGTAAAATGCCTCATGTCAGATTACAATTTATAGATGTTTTACCAATCTCAAGCTGTACCCATGGAACAGGAGAAAGTACTATGGATCTGATATGTCCTCAAAACACATAAAGACAGAAACATAACCTTGGCTCGTGTAGATTATAGCAGCTATATGTGTATCATAGACACCAGATGCTTCCCAACATTATCCATATTCAACACCTAGAGCTACAAGGGATGAGAGGGAAAAAAACCTCAAGAAACTCAAGTTAAATGTCACTTTACAATCATGCAAGACATCTGCCTATAGCTTATACATACAGACTCTCCTTTAAGGGCTGCGAAGTACCAAAACTAAAGGGGTAAGTGATAGCAAATTGAAGAACTATTTACTGCTTCCATAAATCCACATTGATTTATTTGGGAGCCAACTCTACCCTTTTTTCCTGTCTGAAATAGAAAAAGGTAATTGCTGACTCATTACAAACCCAGATTACAGACGTAATTCACAAAACCACAACAGAAGCTGAGTAAAATCATCTGAGGAATTAACATCAAGAAAAATTTTATGAGATGAAATCTAAGCTGAAAAGGTCTTTGTTCCATGGTTACTGTCTTGTCAATGGGTTTCGGCCCCGGGCAAGTTCACTATGGATTCAATGAGACCAAAAAATGACAATGGACTGTTTTGGGGGTGAAAAGGTTTAGACCCAACTTTATTCCCACAGTGGCAGGTCAATCGCTAGAATCCTGTCTCCTCAGAGCAAGTCTGCATGCAGCTAGCTGGTCCCTGCCTCTGGGCCTCTCTGCCTGCACAGCCTTCTCAGCCTCTGTCCTCAGAGCTGCCACCACTCCGGCCTCTGCTCTTGTGCAGCCTTGCAGCCGTACCGCCATGTTGCCCTGAGCACTGGGTGGAGCTCTTTATATAGAGTCAGTAACGACTTATTGCCCACATGTGTATAGTGAGCTAGCCAACCAGGGCCAGGTGAGAATCCTGGCCCCAGGAACCTTCATTTTCTCTACACTCCACCCGTCCAGGATTCTCACCTCTCAGTCTATGTGCCCTCAATCCTCTGCAATCATCCCTGTGCAAGGAAGCTGGAACATTGTAACCAAATTCCATAATAACAACAGAGGCTATGACAATGTACAAATAACAAATTGTGACAAATTATAGTAACCCTCAAGCTTGAGGAGATCCATTGCCACCAAGTGGTCATCCTGGCTGTCTTCAAACCAGTTCTACTCAAATGAGTTCACCAAAAGAACTGTGGGTGGGTTTTACAATACCCACCTTCTCCCTCCTCTCCAGCAGAAAGTCTTGCAGACACACAGGCCAGTCTTGTCACTTTCTCTGCCTTCTGCTTCTTCATCCTCAGTAGCTAGAACCACTGCTCCAGTTTTAATTATTGCCACAGCTCCAGTAAGAGTCTATTTGACTTTCCATCCAATTTCTCTCTGTCTGCTTCTGGCTTTATCAAATCAGCCCACATCTGGGTCCTCGTGACCTTCATGGGGTACTTTAAACTCTTCCTTCGAGAAGCAGACCGTATTACCTTTTGTGCTTTCATTGGTTGAACCTGAGGATAGGAGCAGAGCATGCAGTACTCCATGACCTGGGAGGGGGCTGCACCTCTCCTGGAGGAACCCACGGTTGCCGAGTCCTTATTTTCTTTTGTGGTTTCCACCAGCTTCCAACTGGTTGGGGCTTCACCCCAGGAGGGGCTGATGCCTCCCGCACTGGCAGGGCCTCCACCCCCACCTGTTCATCAAACCTCCGCTCCTCCATTTCTGGGGCTGAGGGCTGCACTCCATCCTTCACCTGCCCCCCGGCACCTGGCAGCCTGCTGCTTCTCTGGCCACTGCTCCTTCTTCTGCTGCTTCCTCTCAGGCTACCACAACATCCTTTACCATTTCCAAAGCACCTTGTAGTGACGCCATCTCAGTCACCAACAAATTTTTTACGTCCTCAATGGCACCTTGCAGCTCACGTCCTTGTGCTGCCTCTTCTCGTGCTTCCTGCAGGAGGACGTCTTTCTCCATTATGGCCTTTCTCAATATTGTGAGAAGAAAACGCCCCACAGTTCCTATGGCCTCACAGACCCTCTGTTTCTCAAAGAACTTGCTTATTATACCAAGGGCCATCCCTACTGCCTCAGGTGTCACCCCCACCCCTTCCCAGTCTTGGGGTGGAACCCAGTCCTCTAGGAGGCAAGCCACATCAGACCACATGTCCACTGGGGGACACTCAAAAGGTCTCCCCATCCATAGGTGCAGCCCACTGAAACACTCCTCCCATGAGGGCAGCCTGTTCCGTCCTTTTCAGTCAACAATGAATCCTGCCAATGCTGCAATTGTCTTGCCAGTGGGTTTCAGGCCATGTCTCACTAAGAGACTGAAAAATGACAATGGAACATTCTTGGGGTTAAAGGGTTATACCCAACTTTATTTCCATGGTGGCAGGTCAACAACCACTAGAATCCTGTCCACTCAGAGTGAGTCTGCATGCAGCAAGCCTGTCTCTGCCTCTGGGCCTCTCTGCCCCGCAGCATCTCAGTCTCTGTCCTCGGTGCTGCCACCACTCCAGTGTCTGCTCTGCTCTCGTGCAGCCATGCAGCCGTGGAGCAGCCACATTACTAAAGTGAAAATTGTAAGTACACCTCACGAACACATGTGTGGTTGGATCCATCCTGTGCAAAGTTGTCTCCTGGCAGTCAAGTGTGTGCAAAGATATCTCAGACACTGACCTCCACTAAGGAAAAGCCAGAGACCAGTGCAGGTTTCAGACACAAAGTTGGCAAAAGAGACTTTTTTGTTTAAGCAAAATATTATGCATGGTAATAGGCTTTCAAAACATCTACTTTTTCATGGAGGTCAGTACTGATGGCACCTCCCATAGTAATTCAGTCTTGTAAAACCCGAGTACTTAATGCTAAATTCAACTAGGGTGGATTTGCTCCTTTCCCTTTGTGAGCGTGTGGAACATAAGCAGGTTCTGCACCTCCCAGCAGGAGCTGGGCAGAGGACACAAGGGTTGGGGCTCTGGTCTGGCCCCCACATTGCACTCAGGTGAGGTAGACCTCTAAATTGGGCACCACCCGGTGATGTACACCTAAGAGACATCCGCTGGGAGACCCTGGGGTGTTTGAAAAGAGGCTTGTATGAGAAATGAATATTGCTGCAGGGTGAAGGATGATTAAAAGTGTCAAACATGACAAGCAGGGTGCAGCTTCACCTGCCCTGCTACAAGGCTGCTCTCTCATCAAAGCCCATGAGCAATTCATGTCCACATCTTGAGGCTTAATGAATTCATAGGAATGAAGTCAAGTGATTCAGGTGGCAGTAATTTTCTGAGATATCAAGATCTCACTTTCATTTGTTTCCAGGTGAAGTGAATCATCAGAACATTCCTTTCTTTAATGATGACCATGGACACCCATCAAAGCCCATGTGAGCAAAAGTTCCATAGTAGAACAGACCAGCTTTCCATGAATGTGCTTCTGGCTCATGGACAATGAATGGGAATGCTATTGACTTACACATCTGTTTCTGTTTTTTGTGGAAAAATCATACAACATCACGTAAAAGGCAACCAAGTAAGCATATTTAGGATACAACAGAAGGCAAAATTCTAGAGATCACAGAACATGTGCCAGTCCCTTTGGGAAAATAGAGCCCATCCATAAAAACCCATATTTTTACTCTCAAATATTGGCTAAAATCAGAAAGCAAACATGAGGAAAAAAAATGTGAGAGATGAGAGAATATCATAATTTTGGATTGTTAGTTCATGTGTAATTATTTTTGTATGCCGTTAGGTAGATTTTTCTTCCATTGGAGTATGAAATTGGTCCAACATTTTTATTGATTAATAGATAATGAAATCATGCAGAGATCTCATGTACGTATTAAGGACTTTGTCAGATGTAAAGAACAACTTTGAGTTTACAGGACATCAGAAATTCTAAAAGGCCAACAGTAAATTCACACAGGGTATTCAGCAAATTCTGCATCCATCAGCATATATCTGCATTCTGCTTTTAATGCCTTTTAGGAACAAGATACCAAGAATGTCTATGTGACAGTTGAAAAGATCTGGTGTGTTGTGTGTCACTTCAGAACTCTCTGACCCAGGTGATATGTATATAGTTCATTTGCCAAAAGTGAGAATTTCAATACAGGTCATTTACTGAAAGGATGGGAGTGCATGGATGAACAAAATCAGAACTTTTACCGAACCAAACTCAGAGCAATTTTGTCACTCCTCGAATGCATGTCCCCCCATTTGATCAATTATGAAGCAATGTTCTGGTTCCTTAGGGCTGTGTAACAAACATCCCAGAACTAACTGAATTAAAGCACTTTGTTATTCTCTCTCAAGTTCTTGGAATCCCATCATTTGAGGCAGGTCAGGGCTGAGGCTGGAAGCACCTGAAGGCCTCTTCACGCACATGCCTGACATCTGACTTGGATCTGAGATGGCGGGGAAGGTGGGGGCCGACCAGGCCCCTGTTTAAATGTCCAAGAATCTTGGGACCCCTGCAGCATAGTAGGTCTCTTTCCTGGCACCTGGATTTCCCCCGAGACATCATGGCAGGGGTTTCTCACAGTGCCACCGAGGGTTCTTAAAACTTCTTCTCAGAAGTCACAGCATCAGTAACACCTGGAAAACTAGTTAGGAGGAGTTATACTTACATACCAGAGAGCAGTGAAGAAAAGAAGGTGTAACAGTTAAGAGTATAGGGTTTCAGCCCAATTCCTTTGAATAAGAGGGATCTCTGTTACACAGCATATCAGTGCTGTGATGCCTCTTTGAGCAGGCACTGCAAGGAAACCAGCTTAATCAGAGAAGGAATTCATTTATTATTATCAAATATTTGTTAATATTTTGGGACAAAGTAGGAGTACAGTGGGCAATGAACATCATTATTTCTTGTTCTGAGAAAATGAAGAAGTAACTAAAATGTCTCCTGGAGTCAGCAGGTTAAATTCACTAGACAGAAGTTTCAGGAACTATTATTGACAGGAAATGAGGGACCCGACCAAAGCTTAGACTCTATCAGATCATTTAATACTTCCAGCAATCAAGGAAACTACTGACTCATTTATCTGGAAACCAGAAATGTAATTTTGCTTCTATCACAGATAAGGAAGGTGTCTATGTGAGATACTCTAAAATGTGCTTCCTGTTATAAATTATCCACAAGGCGCAGATCTGTTTCTCCCTTTTGACTTTCTTCTTTGATTGTAACTGGACACAGGAATCACTTCAGAAACCTCAAAAGCCCTGTGGCTTTGTGTTACACCCCAAGGGTACCTAAAGTCTCATGATTACAAAGCAAATTAAAAAGAGAAAAAGAGCACTTCCAAAAATGGTCTGAAAGTACCTCCTTGTTTAACTTGGCTGCCAGACAAATCAGCTTGTCTCCAGCAGAACTAAGGCCACCTTTTCAGGGAAGTGTGGCAGCTGCTAATGCAAGGCAACCCCACATGAGAGTGTAAGTCAGGGAAGAATACTGCCCCATGTGATGTCATGTGATTAGAATCCCAGGAGAAGAACCCCTATGGGTGGCAGGAACAATTCAGACTCTCAAGAAGGGCCCGCGATGCCCCAAGGCCCCACAAAGGGCCAGAATTAGATGCTCAGTTTGGAGTCTCGGCCATGGGACGGTCCCACCTCCACCAGGACCCTTGCCAGTGAGGGTCTGTGGCTGTGCAGGGGAATGCACGTGTTACTTGCGGGGCCACCAAAGACTCAGGAACAAGCAATAATGAGCAGGAGAGGAAGGTCAGGAATACACACAGAAGGTAAAGTCATCTGAGGACAAGCTCATTTATGGATGTGTTTTCAGGGGATAAGACTCAATGTGGATTTGGAAATGCAGGAGCAGAAATGAAGTCATTAGGTTACCCACAGGCCCATGCTCAAGTAGTTTTGTGTTGGTTTGTTTTTGCTAGTTCTAGAAGTCTGAAGTGAGTCATGGTTATAAACTGTCGGCATCAACTGCATTGGGGGTAGATTCACAAATAGCAATGGGTATTTGAGGCCAGGCCACACATCCCCAACTGAGAGACTGGAGAGCTGCCCAGGTGGCCACGGTGCATTTCAAGTCCACTGGCTGTTTGAAGAGGGGATGCGTTGTGCCACCTCCCAGGGAAGGATGTGTGGGGTCCTGACGACTGCAGGGCCCAGTCACCCTCATTCTCCAACCTGGCGCACCACGCATGTTAGTGAAATGGTGCTTCAGACACAACCCGCCTCTTGGGACACTGCAGCCTCAGGGAACAGATCTAAAGTTGGCTCTGGCTTCACTCTGTAAGCACAGGAGTGTCACCAGCACCCATGCAAGGTCATTGGTGAATAGTCTTCACTGTTCCTGGTTAGTTTAGAATCCAGGTCCTTTTTCTCATGATTTCACTGCAAGTTTCAAAGATTCCCAGGACCACCAGAAGGTGCCACGTGCAGTGGGGCGCCAAGCACCGCACTACGGTCTCACGACTCACCTTCTAGATAATCCTGATAATTTGACAGCCGTGGTTGTTAACTCCATCCATTTGGGTGCCATCCTCCTCAAAGTAGAACACAGGGTTTAGTGAGTAGATCTCTGACCTTCTGTGGCATTTGGATGAGACCACAACTGATCATAAAGCATAATCAGAATACTTCTGATATAATTCATTCATCACTCACTTAGTCTGGGGATGTCTTTTGAAGCTGGGTGTCTGCCAGGAAGCTGGGAGGACAGACATGATGTGGTGTCATCCTGGTCCCCAGGCAGCCCTGCCAAACTGAACAGACACACAATTACCTTTGATTATGTTAATTGACATATTGAGGTAATTAGAGTTTGAAGTTTATTAGAAAGAATGACCTCTGAGCTGACACTTCAGCATTTGACATCATTTGGCTGTCAGAGATTCCACACCTGCAAAGCACTTGTTGTAAGGGAGAGGATGACCAGGCATCTCTTAATCAGCTCCCTGGGGGTTCGGTTAAGCAGCTCATCACATGAGCAGAATAAAGTCCTCCCACCTGCTCGGTCACACTCTGACAGGTGATTAAACTCTAAATAATTATCATACTCAGTTCAGAAATTAAAATGTCTAAATGACACCCCCAAACCTAAAACTTTAATAAAAGCATGGCAAACACTCTATATGGCACATGACACTCCCCCAGCCCTGACGGGTGTCATTTTGCATGTGGTCACATCAGGTGTGAGGGACACAAATGTGAACTGAGGGGATGAAATTCAGTTAATCTCAAATATTCCCAGCTGGCAAATCGTGTCCATGAATTTCCTTTAGTCGGAAATGCTGTTCTGTTTGTTGAAACAAAAGACGCCAACCGCTTATAGCCTTTACTCAATGATTTTACTCCAGGGCACGCTCTGTCAGGCATGTGTCATAAACCCCACTGGCAATGAGTCACAGTAGAGCAGATTCTTGGGACACGCGCTAGCCCGCTCCCTCAAGGCGGCCACACTGGCATTCATGCTCCCGACTTCTTCATCCTCGTTGCCTCCTGCTGCCTTTGCTTCACCTCCAGATTTTAAGCTGTTCTGTGCTGGGACTTTTGCCTCGTGCTTGGCTGTATGATGTGGCAGCTCCCTGCACAGAGCGAGCTCAAAGTGACTGTCATTCGATTCTGTGGGCAAAGGTCCAGAGAGAGCCCACTTCTCTGAGATCAGCACACTAAGCTGTTCTAGACCAGCAGGGAGGGGTCAAATGTCAAGGGCAATGACAAGAGCTCCCATCAGGTCATTTTGAGAACCACAGACTTCAATAAACAGGGAGGAGGACAGCATTGGTCTGTGGGGCTCTCAATCCCCATGAACACATGAGGGGAAGGCCAAGGCCTGGGAAAGACAGGGACCTGCCTGCCACCACCCAGCTGGTGCGGCAGCACTGGATCCTGAGGGCCTAGCTCCTGATTCCCAGAGGGGAACCCCTTCACTTCCCTGGGACCCTGTGCCTGGCTGTGCCCTCCCGTTGGAATGGCAGTATTTGTCCAAGAACTACATGGGCAGGCTTTTTGGGGTCTCATCGTGGGACGATGTGCTCTGGGTCTGGGTTTTTCTGCTAGGGCAGGATGGCTGGACTGAAGCCCAGGCCCCTGGAGACAAGACTGCAGGAACCCTTTATCTCACCTGAGGGTGTCAGCCCCGGGCAAGTTCATTCTGGATTAGGTGAGACAGAATAAGGACAATCAAAAGTTTTGGGGGGTAAAAGGTATTACACCAAGCTTGATTCTCCTGATGGCTATCAAGTGCAAGAATCACATCGGCCTCAGCTCAAGTCAACAAGCAGCAAATCCATCTCTGCCTCTGCCCCTCTCCACAACCGAGCACCCCCAGAGCACTGGGTGGAATTCTTTTTTTCTTTTTTCAGGAAAACCATTTTATTATGTACAAATAGAGAAGTCAAATCAAGCCTGCTCTACTACTTCCATATGCCTCTCTTTAGGAACACTATTTTTTTTAAATAATTTATTTTGGTATCATTATTCTACAATTACATGTGCAATATTATGGTTATTAAACTACCCCCTTCATCAGGTCCCCCCCACCAACCCCATTACAGTCACTGTCCATCAGCGTAGTGAGATGCTATAGAATCACTACTTGTCTTCTCTGAGTTGTACAGCCCTCCCCGTGCCCCCCCAACATTACATCTGCTAATCGTAATGCCCCTTTTTCCCTCTTATCCCTCCCTTCCCGCCCATTTTCCCCAGTCCCTTTCCCTTTGGTAACTATTAGTCCTTTCTTGGGTTCTGTGAGTCTGCTGCTGTTTTGTTCCTTCAGTTTTTTTCTTTGTTCTTATACTCCACATATGAGTGAAATCATTTCATACTTGTCTTTTTCGGCTTGGCTTATTTCACTGAGCATAATACCCTCTAGCTCCATCCATGTTGTTGCAAATGGTAGGATTTGTTTTCTTCTTATGGCTGAATAATATTCCATTGTGTATATGTACCACATTTCTTTATTCCATTCATCTACTGATGGACACTTAGGTTGCTTCCATTTCTTGGCTATTGTAAATAGTGCTGCGATAAACATAGGGGTGCATATGTCTTTTTCAAACTGGGCTGCTGCATCCTTAGGGTACATTCCTAGGGGTGGAATTGCTGGGTCAAATGGTATTTCTATTTTGAGTTTTTTGAGGAACCTTCATACTGCTTTCCACAATGGTTGAACTAATTTGCATCCGCACCAGCAGTATACGAGGGTTCCCCTTTCTCCACATCCTCGCCAACATTTGTTGTTGTTTGTGTTTTGGATGTTGGCCATCCTCACTGGTGTGAGGTGATATATCTCACTGTGGTTTTAATCTGCATTTCTCTGATGATTAGCAATGTGGAGTATCTTTTCATGTGCCTGTTGGCTATCTGAATTTCTTCTTTAGAAAAGTGTCTATTCATGTCCTCTGCCCATTTCTTAATTGGATTATTTGCTTTTTGTTTGTTAAGGTGTGTGAGTTCTTGATATATTTTGGATGTCAACCCCTTAACAGATACATCATTTATGAATATATTCTCCCATACTGTAGGATGTCTTTTTGTTCTGCTGATGGTGTCCTTTGCTGTGCAGAAGCTATTCAGCTTGATATGGTCCCCCTTGTTCATTTTTGCTTTTGTTTCCCTTGCCAAGGGAGATATGTTCATGAAGAAGTTGCTCATGTTTATGTCCAAGAGATTTTTGCCTATGTTTTTCTCTAAGAGTTTTATGGTTTCAAGACTTACATTCAGGTCTTTGATCCACCTTGAGTTTACCTTTGTGTGTGGGGCTAGACAGTAGTGCAATTTCATTCTCTTACATGTAGCTGTCCAGTTTTTCCAACACCAGCTGCTGAAGAGGCTGTCATCTCCCCATTGTATATCCAAGGCTCCTTTATCAAATATTAATTGACTGTATATGTTTGGGTTAATGTTTGGATTTTCTATTCTGTTCCACTGGTCTATGGGTCTGTTTTTCTGCCAATACCAAATTATCTTGATTACTGTGGCTTTGTAGTAGAGCTTTAAGTTAGGGAGCGTAATTCCCCCTGTTTTATTCCTCCTTCTCAGGATTGCTTTGGCTATTTAGGGTCTTTCGTGGTTCCATACGAATATTAGAATTATTTGTTCCAGTTCATTGAAGAAAGCTGTTGGTAGTTTGATAGCGATTGCGTTGAATCTGTAGATTGCTGTAGGTAGTATAGCCATTTTGACAATATTTATTCTTCCTAGCCAAGAGCAGGGGATGTGTTTCCATTTGTTAGTGTCCTCTTTAATTTCTCTTAAGAGTGTCTTGTAGTTTTCAGAGTACAGGTCTTTCACTTCCTTCGTTAGGTTTATTCCTAGGTATTTTATTCTTTTTGATGCAATTGTGAATGGAATTGTTTTTCTGATTTCTCTTTCTGTTAGTTCATTGTTAGTGTATAGGAAAGCAACAGATTTCTGTGTGTTAATTTTGTATCCTGCAACTTTGCTGAATTCAGATATTAGTTCTAGTAGTTTTGGAGTGGAGTCTTTAGGCTTTTTTATGTACAGTATCATGTCATCTGCAAATAGTGACAATTTGACTTCTTTACCCATCTGGATGCCTTGTATGTCTTTGTTTCGTCTGATAGCCGTGGCTAGAGCCTCCAGTACTATGTTGAATAACAGTGGAGAGAGTGGGCATCCCTGTCTTGTTCCCGATCTTAGATGAAAAGCTTTTAGCTTCTTGCTGTTAAGTATGCTGTTAGCTGTGGGTTTGTCATATATGGCCTTTATGATGTTGAGGTATTTGCCATCTATACCCATTTTGTTGAGAGTGTTAATCATGAATGGATACTGAATTTTGTCAAATGCTTTTTCAGCACCTATGGAGATGATCATGTGGTTTTTGTTCTTCTTTTTGTTGATGTGGTGGATGATGTTGATGGATTTTCGAATGTTGTACCATCCTTGCATCCCTGGGATGAATCCCACCTGATCATGGTGTATGATCCTCTTGATGTATTTTTGAATTCGGTTTGCTAATATTTTGTTATTTTTGCACCTGCATTCATCAGGGATATTGGTCTGTAATTGTCTTTTTTGGTGAGGTCTTTGCCCAGTTTTGGTATTAGAGTGATGCTGGCTTCATAGAATGTGTTTGGAAGTATTCCCTCCTCTTCTATTCTTTGGAAATCTTTAAGGAGAATGGGTGTTATTTCTTCTCTATATGTCTGGTAGAATTCAGAGGTGAATCCATCTAGTCAGGGGGTTTGTTCTTGGGTAGTTTTTTGATTACCGATTCAATTTCGTTGCTGGTGATTTGTCTGTTTAGTTTTCCTGTTTCCTGCTTCGTCAGTCTTGGAAGTTTGTATTTTTCTAAGAAGTTGTCCATTTCTTCTAGGTTTTCCAGCTTGTTAGCATATAGATTCTCATAATATTCTCTTATAATTCTTTGTATTTCTGTGGGGTATGTCGTGATTTTTCCTTTCTCATTTCTGATTCTGTTTATGTGCGTAGATTCCCTTTTTCTCTTAATGAGTCTGGCTAGGGGTTTATCTATTTTGTTCATTTTTTCAAAGAACCAGCTCTTGGTTTCATTGATTTTTTCTATTTTTTTTGTTCTTCTCAATTTTAGTTATTTCTTCTGTGATCTTTATTATGTCCCTCCTTCTGGTGACTTTGGGTCTCATTTGTTCTTCTTTTTCCAATTTCAGTAATTGTGTCTTTAGACTATTCATTTGGGAATGTTCTTCCTTCTTTAAATAGGCCTGGATTGCAATATACTTTCCTCTTAGAACTGCCTTTGCTGCGTCCCGCAGAAGTTGTGGCTTTGTGTTGTTGTTATCATTAGTCTCCATATATTCTTTGATTTCTGTTTTGATTTGGTCGTTAACCCATTGATTAATTAGGAGAATGTTGTTAAGTCTCCATGTATTTGTGAGCCTTTTTGGTTTCTTTGTATAAATTTATTTCTAGTTTTATACCTTTGTGATCTGAGAAGTTGGTTGGTAGGATTTCAATATTTTTGAATTTACTGAGGTTCTTTTTGTTGTCTAGTATGTGGTCTCTTCTGGAAAATGTTCCATGTGCACTTGAGAAGAATGTGTATCCTGTTGTTTTTGGGTGCAGAGCTCTGTAGATGTCTGTTAGGTCCATCTGTTCTAGTGTGTTGTCCAGTGCCTCTGTTTCTTTACTTATTCTCTGTCTGGTTGATCTGTCCTTTGGAGTGAGTGGTGTGTTGAAGTCTCCTAAAATGAATGCATTGCTGTCTATTTCCTCCTTTAATTCTGTTAGTATTTGTTTCACATATGCTGGCACTCCTGTGTTGGGTGCATATATATTTATAATGGTTATATCTTCTTGTTGGACTGACCCCTTTATCATTATGTAGTGTCCTTCTTTATCTCTTGCTACTTTCTTCGTTTTGAAGTCTATTTTGTCTGATACAAGTACGGCAACACCTGCTTTTCTCTCTTTGTTCTTTGCATGAATTATCTTTTTCCATCCCTTCACTTTTAGTCTGTGTATATCTTTGGCTTTGAGGTGAGTCTCTTGTAAGCAGCATATAGATGGGTCTTGCTTTTTTATCCATTCTGTTACTGTGTCTTTTGATTGGTGCATTCAGTCCATTTACTTTTAGGGTGATTATTGATAGATATGTCCTGATTGCCATTGCTGGCTTTAGATTTGTGGTTACCAAAGGTTCAAGGGTTGCTTCTTTACTATGTAACAATCTAACTTAACTTTCTTGTTAAGTTATTGTAAACACAGTCTGATGTTTCTTTATTTCTCTCCCTTCTTATTCTTCCTCCTCCATTCTTTATATACTAGGTGTTTTATTCTTTGCCTTTAGTTAGTATTTGGATGGTCTGCTTTCTTTGCTATGATTTTATTTTCTCTGGTGACTTCTTTTTAGCCTTAGGGGTGCTTCCCTCTAGAGCAGTCCGTTTTAGATATCCTGTAGTGGTGGTTTATGAGAGGCAAACTCTCTCAGCTTTCGTTTGTCTGGAAATTGTTTAATCCCTCCGTCATATTTAAATGATAATCGTGCTAGATACAATATTATTGGTTTGAGGCCCTTGTGTTTCATTACGTTAAATATATCATGCCATTCTCTCCTGGCCTGTAAGGTTTCTGTTGAGAAGTCTGATGATAGTCTGATGGGTTTTCCTTTGTAGGTGATCTTTTTTCTCTCTCTAGCTGCCTTTAATACTCTGTCTTTATCTTTGATCTTTGCCATTTTAATTATTATGTATCTTGGTGTTGTCTTCCTTGGGTCCCTTGTGTTGGGAGATCTGTGGGCTTCCGTGGACTATGAGACTATTTTCCTCCCCAGCGTGGGAAAGTTTTCAGCAATTATTTCTTCAAAGACACTTTCTATCCCTTTTTCTCTCTCTTCTTCCTCTGGTACTCCGATAATGCGAATATTGTTCCGTTTGGATTGGTCACACAGTTCTTTTACTATTCTTTCATTCCTAGAGATCCTTTTATCTCTCTCTGCCTCAGCTTCTCAGTATTCCTGTTCTCTGATTTCTATTCCATTAAGAGTTTCTTGCATCTCATCCAGTCTGCTGTTAAGCCCATCAATTGCTTGTCTGATTTCTGCATTGTCTTTCCTGACTTCCCTCACTTCTTCCCTCAGCTCTTGCACATTTCTCTGTAGATCCATCAGCATGGTTATGACTTTTATTCTTAATTCTTTTTCAGGAACACTGTGCATTTTCATCCCTTCTGGCTCCCTCTCTGGGGTTGTGTGGTTGATTTTAGTCTGGACCATATTCCTCTGTCTCTTCATGGCTATAGAAGTGGTCGCTGGTAGTTGCCATGTATGTCAGCTGGGCTCTTTAAGACTTTAAAAAGAAAAAAAGAAAAAAAAGAAAGAGTATAAGAAACAACAACAACAAAAAAAAAAACCCACTGGGAGTAGATTCTGTGGGGATGCTGTAGGTGACACTGTTGCTCCACTATTCTGCAGGTTTGGCTGGGCCACTCCACAGGGCCCTTTATAGCTCTGGCCGGGGTGGGAATGAATGGGAGGCTGTTGATCTCTGTGGGTAGTCTAAGTGCCGCCACCCTTTCCCAGTTGCCAGCTAAGGGGTCCGAAACTCCCCAGGACTCCCAGCCTGCTAGGCTGAGTGTGCCCGGGCTATCCAGCTCCTCCACTGGGCTCCTGTCGCTTTAAGACCACTGAAAAAAATCACGTGGTTTTCTTTTTCTTTGTTTTTTTTTTCCTTCCCGGGAGCCGGCTGCAAGCACCCTGGCGCGTTCCCTGCTCAGATCCGCACCCTCTGTCTCTCCAATCTCCGCTACACCACGCGATGTGTGTCAGCGCTCCCCGCACAGATCACTGGGGCTGCTTATTTCGTGGGGTGTACTTCCACTCCCTCCCGGCTCTGAATCCTCTCCTCCCGCCAGTGTGCTGGGGTGGGTGAGTGCTTGGGTCCCGCTAGGTCGCGGCTCCGTATCTTACCTGCCTCTTGGGGTGCCATGTCCTCTCAGGTGTAGCTGCACGCTGTGCGCTTTCCTGTGTATTCTGGTCTCTCTTTTAGGAATAGTTGTATTTGCTGTATTTTCATAGATATATATAGTTTTGGGAGATTTCTGCTGCCCTGCTCACACCGCCATCTTTCCGGAAGTCCCTCTGGAATTCCTTACGTACAGTCAATAAGATCGTTGCTAACACGTGTGCAAGCCTGCACCTGTGAGCTTTGCCCATGTGCAGTGGGCCCACAGACTAGGGTCAGTTGCAGATCCTGGCCAGGGAACTTCCATTTTCCTTACCCCTTCTTTCCAGCCCATGCCACAGATATGGTCTTGGGGGTCTGTGCACAGACAGCAGCCTTTACTTTTGTAAAAAAAAGCAGTTTAGCTTCTGTCCTCCAGCCCCTCAGCCTCACACGGACGGAGGACGTAAAACATGGGGTGATGAGCTCGGGGAGAGTAACAGGAGTCCCCTAGCCAGACCTGCTCCTCCCTTCACCCCTCGCCGTCCTCAGCCCCTGCACAGTTTCAGGCCAGGTGATGATCACTTCGGGTAAATAACTTTCCAAGAGAAATGATTTGGCAGAAGTGCTAAGTTTAGCTTCTGCCTCCACGCACCTGTAAAGCAACGAAAGGAACAAAACGGGCAGGAGAGCCCAGAAGGATGTCCGCCTTCGCTGCTGCTGTCTTGCCCTGAAGGGATCCCCATAAGCGGCCCTGGGAGGTTGGCTGGAAGTCCTCCCAGGGAGGTGACTGCACGACCTCCCCTTGCAGGAAGGACACGCCTCCTCCGACAGGAAGGGCTTCCTTGCAGGACCTGCAGGGCTGCCTGGGGCTGGGGGACCATCACCTTCACCTCCTCTGCCAAATCTCTCTGGGCAAACGAGTGGTGTCAGCTCAATTCCCAAAGCAGCTTCTTTCAATCCGGGACTCCTCGGAGAGGAGGGAGAGGCATTCACTTTGGGACAAGGCAAAGACTAGGTAGCAGAGGAAGAAGACAGCTGCTGGAGTCTTCCCTGGATGAGAGCCTGGGACAGGGAGTCAGCACCCCAGGCTTCATCAGCAGGCTTGCATCTTGAAACATTCAAATTAAAAATATTGACACCCCATATAGATACATTTAATTATTTTGAGAAAATGTGTCTTATTCTATGAATGTGTAAGCTCACATTAAAAATCTACAACAGATTTTGGAGGCTAAAGAGCTGTCAGTGTTAACACCTCAACACGAGTGACTTCCTGCAACAGTGCTGCTGAGTGACAGCCCCAGGCAAACAGACATGGAGACCTTGGCCCCTGGCCTCTGTGTTGGATCCATTCTGCAGCTGCATCCAGCAGCCTCTGCTGCCCTGGGGTGGGAGATAACCACAAGGAGGGGAGTCAGAGCTGAAAAAGGCTTTCATCACTCCCAGAGAGTGTGACCCCGCCCTGTTACTGTGTGGTACTACTGGTTGCCTTTACTTTTGTAAAAAAAAAAAAAAAGCAAAAAAATCCATGTTCTTTATTCATATTGGTATACATGTGTCTTGCCAAAGGGTTTCAGCCCCAGGCAAGTTCAGTATGGATTCAATGTGACCAAAGAAAATGACAGTAAAACATTCTTGGTGTGAAAGGGTTATACCCAACTTTATTTCCACGGTGGCAGGTCAATCACTAAAATCCCGTTCACTCAGAGCGAGTCTGCACGCAGCAAGCCAGTCTCTGCTTCTGGGCCTCTCTGCCCACACAGCCGTCCTCTGGGCCTCTGTCCTCAGTGCTGCCACCACTCCAGCCTCTGCCCTGCTCTCCTGCAGCCTTGCAGCCGTGCCGCCATGTCGCACCCACACCACTGGGCAGAGCTCTTTATATAGAGTCAGTAGCAATGTATTGCCCACACGTGTGTAGGGAGCTAGCCAACCAGGACCAGGTGAGAATCCTGGCCACAGGAACTTTCATTTTATCCACGACATGTCAGGCATATTGGGAGAATTATCCACTGGGAGAATATTCCTCCTGATTTGTTTCTTTATGGATTTTCATTTTTGTGATCTTCCAGTTTTAAGATTAAATCCACAGCCAAAGAGAAGATACCTGGCAGTATGGTGAAAGGCATCTCACGGTCATGAGTAAATTTTAGGAAGCCACGACACCTTCACCTTTACTTCTGCGGAGACAGTCCCTGCAGCAGGGACTCTTGCCCTGAGCTTTCTTACTGATGGAAGGTAGAGACCCAGAAGAGGTTTTACACATCTTGATTGAAGAGCAGGGGGCAGAGTGCAGCCCCACATAGTAATGACACATCTGCAAAACCAGCCGGGTCACCCACAGAGGCCTGTCCCCATCTGAACACAGCAACCCCATGGGCAGGTGCTGGTTTCCTCCAGCCTCAGAAAGGCAGCCTGACGCAACCCCCTCGTCTGCTTGGATGAGAAGAAAAAAAGGAAGACTACAGCAAGGTTCCCCACTGGGCCAAGAGCGCTCTTCCTTTCTAGCTGAGATGTGTGCACACGGTCAAGTTCCCGCCTTGCCTTAGGATGACCATGCCTCCTATCCAGTGAGAAATGCATCTCCTTCAATGAAGCTGAGAGTAAGTGTTTCAGTTTAAGTTCCTTTGAAGGGAAACCAGTTGTTGGCTCTGAGAAAATGCTGAAATTAATCAATCAATGTTATATTTAGGTTATTAAAAAAAAAGTCAAGACTTCCAAAATGGTATATTTGGGATTCATGGAAATTAGAGGAAGTGAAGTACTTCACTGAAAGTAGGCCAAATTTAAAAGATTATGTTTGGGGAATGTATGGAAAATATAAGTACATCATTGTGTTACCCAGCCAATACATGGGCTAGAAAAATTAAGAGAAAAGGAAAGATCACATTCAGATTAGACATTAGTAAAGGAGACACACTGAGGGAACATGAAATGATCTAATTGCCCATCAATAAATTGTAAACCAAACCCCATTTAAACAGATACGTTTATGTAAGGAGACTAAAAGCAAGAATATTTCTTGTACTGCTCTAAATGTACCACAGCCATTTTAGTTTCATATTCACTGTCTCTGTATTATTTTGGACAATGTGATATTGGTTCTCCACATTCTGAAGCAAGTAGCTGAATTTACAGCTCCTGGGAGCCTCCTGCAACCTTGCTGACACTCAGAACCACTGCCACTGAGACAAATTTGCTGCTCCTAAACACACCTTCTGGATGCTGCATGTTTTTAGTCAAAGACTTAATATTTCATAGTGGAAGGTGAACCACACTGTTTAGACAATCCAGTTGCTTTAGAAGAAATAAAGACTAAAATAGACACTGTATTCATTTTATTCGTGCTGGATGATTCCTTAGGACAGAAATTCAGATGGCTGCTGATTTTCTGCTGCTGACCTCACAGATCTGGGATCCAGGTACCAATAGAGCTGTGGTCCTTGCTGGGGGCTGTGCTGCATCGCCTCCTAGGCTCAGGTTGGTGGCAGGATTCAGATCCAGGTGGTATAGTTTTGAGGTCCCCACTTCCTTGCTCACTTTTGGCTGGAGGTCATTTCTTTGCTTCTAGAGGATTCCTGTATCATTCTCTTTCTCATGACCACCTTCCTCTTCAAAGCCAAAGTCAAGTCCCTCTCAAGCTTTGGGTCTCTCTGACCATCCTGTCTGACTCAGCTGGAGAAAATTTGCTGCTTTTCAAGCCTTCTGTAATCTGATCAGCCTTGCATAATCCAAGATAATCACTCCATCTTAAGGCTCACTAATCTAACAACATCTGCTAAATCCTTTTTTTTTAATGTGCATTTCTTTATTTTACAATAGCCAAGAAATGGAAGCAACCTAAGTGTCCATCAGTAGATGAATGGATAAAGAAGATGTGGTACATATACACAATGGAATGCTATTCAGCCATAAGAAGAAAACAAATCCTACCATTTGCAACAACATGGATGGAGCTAGAGGGTATTATGCTCAGTGAAATAAGCCAAGCTGAAAAAGACAAGTACCAAATGATTTCACTTATATGTGGAGTATAAGAACTAAGGAAAAAAAAAACTGAAGGAACAAAACAGCAGGAGACTCACAGAACCCAAGAACAGACTAATAGTTACCAAAGGGAAAGGGACTGGGGAGGAAGGGAGGGGCAAGGGGGAAGAAGGGACATTACAATTAGCAGATGTAATGTTGGGGGGGCACGGAGAGGGCTGTACAACCCAGAGAGGACAAGTAGTGACTCTATAGCATCTCACTACGCTGATGGACAGTGACTGTAATGGGGTTGAGGGGGGGGACCTGATGAAGGGGGTAGTGTAATCACCATAATATTACTCATTTAATTGTAGATTAATGATATCAAAATAAACTTATTTAAAAATATATATATATACAGGAAAAGCTGTGGTTTTACATAGGAATAGACATTAACAAAGCATTTTTTATAGTTTTCTAAAACTCTTATTATCAGCTTGAAATTTATAAATTAAGAATATCAGAATTTTTTAAGTCAAATTGAAATCCCTGAAACCATTAGATATGCTAGAATTTTCTGAAATCAAATGAATAGAGAATATGAATATGGATTGTGTTCAGTTAGTGTTAGCTTTATTGCTTAAAATAGTCTACAAGATATAACTTTATTATGCCTTTGCAAACAGGAAGCATTTCTTCAAAAACTGATAAAAAATTTCCTTACATAAAGCTCTTTAGAATAGGTTACAATAGAACACTACTCTTGTTACATAATTACAGAAATATTATGGACCCAAGAGGATCGGAAAAGCAAAAGAAATATAATCCTGAGCCATCTGAACAAGAAGTAATGAAACAAATTCACAGGTTTCAGAGACTGGGGCATGGTCATCATAGCGGGCCCATTATTCTTCTTATCTCAGGAAGTTTTCAAATAATACAGAAGGTTTAATGATTGCCATTTTGAAATAAAATGTTGAAATTCTGTTTAAATTATTTGGAGTTGGTTAATATTGACTCATTGTATAAATGTTCGGTGAGGATATATGTCTCCTCTCGGTTCCATTTCCTTTTGTTCCTTACTCTACATGCATATTTTGGATGTTTGCATTGTATATAAAATACTATATGTGTGCAGCATGTGCATATATGAGTATGCATATTAAAGGCGTGAAATAATAGTCACTGCCTTTTTCATCTGTACTGATTATTTCAACTTCTGGTGATTCATGAAAAAAGATTTTTACTAATCTTTGATGTTTGTTTTGCTGCGGTTTTTGTTTCAGTGAACAGCATTTTTATCTAATTCATTAGTAAAAGTATAAAGATAGTTTCATTGGGGGGGGTGGAAATAACTCCTCAATAAATATGAGATAGACCTGGCTCTGTTCTACATATTTCCTCTGTAATACAGTAGACTATTTTAGGGCTCTTACAAAATGCAATGCCTTATCTTTCAATCCAAATACTACAATTATTAATAGGGAACATTTAGTAGAGGAAAACTAAAATGATTATAGTTTGCATTTTATCTTCATAGTAATACATATTATTTTTAAGGGCATAAGTCTTTTGCATCTGTATTTACTAGAATCAAATATTTAACTTTCAAATCGCAAACTGAATTGATTTCTAAGAAACATATTTCAATATGGTCCCACCGACGATAGACGGTCACAAAACTAGGGTCCAACGCTAGTCCCTGGTGCTTCGGAAACCTTCCTCCAAGCCAGGCAGTAAAGCAGTGAGCGCCAGGACGCCTGCATCTCATTTACTTTGGCTTTTCTCAGGCCCCAGAGAAACTATACAAAAACCCTTAAAAGCCTCCGTGATTTTCGTTGCTCTAAAAATTTGTCACAGTTGATATCAGAGAAGAGAAAACTTTGCTTATCTCCGTCCTAGTTTCTCACTAAAGCAGTGAAATTCAAGGCACCATACTAGCAACACTGATGTTCTTTTCTTTTTTTAAAAAGTAGATTCTTTTTAAACAGCTTGCAGTATCTGTTCCAAACAAAATGCCGATTTTAACTCATTTGCCATGGAAAGTTTCTCATGTAGGATAAATTCAGAGTAAACGAAGTTGATTCAATTTCTTCTAATGCATCCATGAGTGAAGGCAAAGCCTTTCTAAAATAGAAAATTATAGCACTCAGTTTACATGAAAAGGAACCGGAAAATAAATGACAGAGGAGATATTAAATATGAGGAAACCTACCCTGAGCAAAAACTATAGGTTGACGTCTTGATTTTACAGCATTTCCGATGTCATTTGTAAAAATGTTCTACAAATTACCTTTAATATTTTGAAAGGCACTCAGTAGACTGAGGCATAGTGCCACGGAAGCTGTTGTGGCTTTGGTCCCGGATCTGGTGTGGGGCCTCAGCTGTGAGCCTCCACCGGGAGTAGGGTCCTGTGCTGCGCCCCACCACGGGTGTGACGTCAGCGTGGCAACACCCCAGTGACATCACTGCAGGGCAGGCCTTCAGTTCTAGCCTCACCCATGGGAATGAGGCCACGTGACACGGCGCGGACTGTTCAGTGTCTGTCACTGTGGGAAGTGGACTTCCCAGACACTGATCTGCCGGCATCTTGATCTTGGACTGACCAGCCTTCAAACTGTGAGAAATAAATTTCTGTTGTATATAAGCCATCCAGTAAATAATATTTTTGTTATAGCAGGCTGAATGGACTAAGACTCCAGACTCTCAAAAACAAAATTCATCTGTTAATTTTACCTTCTTATTTTGGCTCAAATTTGTTTGCCTTTCTCCACCTTCCCAGATACAGCCTTGGTGCAGGAACATCTCTACTGTCCTTCCAAATAGGCTCCTGATCACTGATCTGCTTCCTTCAATTTCTGTCTCAGAGATTCTTCAAAAAATACAAATCAATTCAAGTACTTCCCTTTGCCTCAAGACAAAATCTTGGCTCTGCTCCACTCTGCAACCTTGTCAAACACAGTCACCTCTGAGAATCCTGGGCTCCAACCATCCTTGCCTTTAGGCTGGGTCAGTTTCCCCATTGTGCCCACACCCTGGTTCTTCACATTCTTTCATCTACATCCTGCCCTTCTCTGCTAGCCTGGTAGACTTTTAATGGTTTTCCATCTAAGTGGGTATCTTTAGATTAGACGTGACTTTCTCAGGAAAGCCTTCCATGACCTCCCAAGGCTGAAATAAGCACTTATATTCAAGCCATAATATTATATTTCATATTATGTTGTAACTTAATTTTTAGCTGTCTCTCCTACTAGACTGGACACTCCTACAGAACACAGAGCAACTTATTTCATATGCATTCTCATTGCCAGGCACAAAGTCAGGCATATATTGTGCCTTCAATAAACATTTATCCAATTGACTCAGGAATGATAAATGAATAAATGAATGAATGAGATGAAAGTATATGATGTTACTGAGACAGGGATCATGAGTGTAGTCAGAGTAGGGTGAGAGCCTCTGGAAAAAGCAAAGCAAGATAATTACAGTCAGAGGAGTGTAACAACATTCAAGGAAACCCCCTACCAAAACTCTGTGCTAAACATTAAGCTCTAGAGTCATTCTTCAGCGATATCAGTTAATATTCCCCAGATAAAGGAAAATAACCCATGTTTTTATTATGCTAATCATTTGTAATCATGTGTAAGGTTCACTTTAGCATGCTGAAAGGCCCAGGCCTATGTGCTGTCTTCCTCCTTCAGACCTGATGAGGTGATTTGCAACCTGGGCAATTAAGCCCAACCATAAACAACATAGTAAAAGGTAGGAAGGATTCCATCTTAAAAATAAGATTTCATTTTAATACCCAGGAAGTTAAGAAGTTAGATTCTTAACTTACTCCTTAGCAAACAGACAATAGCTCAGCCCACCTTGAGGCTGGGCAGGCAGTCTTGTTTGATACACTCCCAGGCCAAGGTGCCAGTATCTCAGGGAGAAATCAGAGCAGTAAATTCCTTGTGTTAAGTTCATTTTTAATATTCAGGGACCACTTAACAAGTCCATACCCCTAAGCCTTTTATCACATTCCTGAAAACCCTCAAACTGCCTATAAAACCCCTAGACAATGCACAACTAGGGACTCTCTTGTCTGCTACTGGTGTGAGCCAGGAGCTTTGTCCTCTCACTTTATCTCTAAATAAAACTCTCTGCCTTGCTCTCCTACCTTGAGTGTTTGCTAAGTTCATTCTTCGACTCTGCAAACAAGAACCAGGGCATCATTACCTCAGTGGCTCTCCTCTGTCCCCATTCAATATTCCTGTCATCCCCCTCACTGCCTTTCCTGTCTCACTGGTTAGCTATTCCAATCCTTTACATCCCACAAACCCTGGTTTAATTGGTGCACTCACTCCTTTATCTGGAATGGCCAGGGTTAGTCAGTCAGGGTCATCTTGTAACATGATGGTACAATCAAGTAGATTCTCAGTGTTAAGATTAAAACTTGTACAATTGATCCACTTGGAAGTTCCTTTGAGGTAATCCTTTCCTTTAGAATTTCTTCCTCTCTGATTTCTCTTCTCTTGAGACCCTGTTTTTGTACTCTGTCCTGCATGTCACACTCATCTTTCTCCCTGTGGCCTGGCCAACTTCAACATTCTTTTGGCTTTTATATATTTGGTTTTCTGCTAACCCTGGCCACATCTACACAAAACCAACATCTGGAATTGCAGAAGGGACAAGACAGAATCCAGAGGAAAAAAAGGAAAATTCAAGGCTATGACTAAATGACTAACTGTACAAGACTGGAGGATGTAAGCGTCTCATTCCCATAAGGAGTTTTTTCCTCATTCTCCCACTGAACTGAGAAAACTATGGAGAACCAAAAGGAGGGGCATGCCTCAATGCATGAAAGTGGTTAAAGACAGTGGTTTCCATTCAGAGCACTGAGGCCATCCTGTGAAGCTCTGAACAGGTTTGTTCAATTCACGTCCAGTCCAGACTGGCCCATTAGGTACAAGGCTTCAACACTGTGCTCTTGGACCAAAGAATGCAATAAATCAATTAGTATTTATTTAATCTTCCTTACTAGTCTCCTTCAGATTCCTGAAGAAGTGGGAGGCAGTCAACAAGTGGAAGTTTTAAAGATTTTCATCCCAGCCATGTCCTCATATGGTCCCCTACAGACAATGAGAACATCACAGCCTCCTCATCAAGGCCAGACCCTCTCCTATCGTCTGTGGCTTGATCTTACCTTGCATCCTCAGGATGACTTCTGTCTTTTGTGTCTCCCTTCTCCTCTGGCTGCCCCATTCCCTCAGCATAAGGCAGACTCAATCCATCATCAGCTCTAAAAGATATCTTTCCTAAATCTTCCCAGCATTTCTTCTCATGCGGTTAACTTATCCCTACCCATCCCTTACTTCCAAACTCCTACAAAAAACCTTCTATAGCTGAATTTACTTTCTTACCTCCTATTCATTGGCCAAGTTGCAAACTCTGTTACTTCATTGAAATTAAATTGATTCTTTTGTTATTTTCTGAAAATTGGATTCGCCAAGGTCAACAGCAGCCTGTAATTTGCCCCATCCAATGAATTTTTTTTTCTTTTAAGAGGCATTTTTTAAGAAGGCTCTTAAAATAAGTTTTGGGGGCTCTTTCACAATCATCACCTCCCCCTGACATTTCCTACTGACATGGCTTCTTCAAGGTTCAGCTAGGTCATCTGCGTCTGCCCCTTGTCCACTCTCTCCTCTTATCTGGTGTTACTCATAAGTCTGACACAAAGCCCAATTCTTTCTCAATATCCATATCATTTACAGAAAATATTATCCATTCCCAAGCCGTTAGTTACCCCTGACAACTTTTAAATGTTTTGACCTTTCCCTGAGGCTTAGCTACACCTTTCCAAACTACATACAACCTAGTTTCAGGAAAACATCCTAAGGCAATTGAAATTTAAACTTACAAAAACCCAATCTCATTATCTATCCTTAAACACACGCTACCTCTCCTACATCCCTTATGGAAACAAGATGGTTTGTTAATAATGGTTTATTAATTATTCAAAACCACTACTGTTTGCAACTGAGAAGGTCTTGTAACAGGGGAATTCTTATTGATCTACAAAACAAGTTGATGTAGACATGGAGCTCAGTTTATCAACAAAA
>JAVSCE010008005.1:0-89130 GCA_032199065.1 Smutsia gigantea | reverse complement strand
CAGTCCCTTTAAGATATCCTGTAGAGGTGGTTTATGAGAGGCAAACTCTCTCAACTTTCGTTTGTCTGTAAATTGTTTAATCCCTCCGTCATATTTAAATGATAATCGTGCTGGATACAATATTCTTGGTTCGAGCCCCTTCTGTTTCATTACCTTGAATATATCATGCCATTCTCTTCTGGCCTCTAGGGTTTCTGTTGAGAAGTCTGATGATAGTCTGATGGGTTTTCCTTTGTAGGTGATCTTTTTTCTCTCTCTAGCTGCCTTTAATACTCTGTCTGTATCTTTGATCTTTGCCATTTTAATTATTATGTGTCTTGGTGTTGTCTTCCTTGGGTTCCTTGTGTTGGGAGATCTGTGGGCTCCCGTGGACTGTGAGACTATTTCCTTCCCCAGCGTGGGAAAGTTTTCAGCAGTTATTTCTTCAAAGACACTTTCTATCCCTTTTTCTGTCTCTTCTTCCTCTAGTACTCCTATAATGCGAATATTGTTTCGTTTGGATTGGTCACAGTTCTCTTAATATTCTTTCATTCCTAGAGATCCTTTTATCTCTCTCTGCCTCAGCTTCTCTGTATTCCTGTTCTCTGATTTCTATTCCATTACAGTCTCTTGCATCTCATCCAGTCTGCTCTTAAGCCTGTCAATCGCTTGTCTGATTTCTGCATTGTCTTTCCTCACTTCCCCTACTTCCTCCCTCAGCTCTTGCACATTCTCTGTAGATCCATCAGTATGGTTATGACTTTTATTCTGAATTCTTTTTCAGGAAGACTGTGCATTTCCATCCCTTCAGGCTCCCTCTCTGGGGTTGTCTGGTTGACCTTATTCTGGACCATATTCCTCTGTCTTTTCATGGCTATAGAAGTGGTTGCTGGTAGTTGCCACGTATGTCAGCTGGGCTCTTTAAGACTTTGAATAGAAAAAAAAGAGAGAAAGAAAGAAAAAAAAAGAAAAACGCCCACCGGGAGTAGATTCTGTGGGGATGCTATAGGTGGCGCTGTTGCTCCAGTATTCTGCAGCCGTTGCCACACCACTCCGCAGGGCCCTTTATAGCTCTGGCTAGTGTGGGAACGAATGGGAGGCTGTTGAGCTCAGTGAGAAGTCTAAGTGCGGCCACCCTTTCCCAGTCGCCAGCTAAGGGGTCCGAAACTCCCTAGGACTCCCAGTCTGCTGGGCTGATTGTGCTGGGGCGATCCGGCTTCTCCGCTGGGCTCCTGTCCCTTTAAGATCACCGAAAAAAGCGCACGGTTTCCTTTTTTTTTTTTTCATTCCTGGGAGCTGGCTGCAAGCACTCTGGCGTGTTCCCCACTCAGATCCTGGAACCTCTGTCTCTCCAATCTCCGGTACACCATGCGATGTGTGTCAGCGCTCCCCGGTCAGATCACTGGGGCTGGTTATTTCACAGGGTGTACTTTCACTCCCTCCCAGCTCTGAATCCTCTCCTCCCGCCAATGCGCTGGGGTGGGTGAGTGCTCAGGTCCCGCTGGGTCGTGGCTCCATATCTTACCAGTCTCGCAGGGTGCTGTGTCCTCTCAGGTGTAGCTGCACGCTGTGCACTTCCCTGTGTATTCTGGTCTGTCTTAGGAATAGTTGTATTTTCTGGATTTTCATAGATATATATAGTTTTGGGAGGAGATTTCTGCCATCCTGCTCATGCCATCATCTTCCCGGAAGTCTTGTTGTTGAATTATTGTTGTCATTTGTCTCCATATATTGCTTGATCTCTGTTTTTATTTGGTCATTGATCCACTGGTTATTTAGGAGCATGTTGTGAAGCCTCCATGTGTTTGTGGGATTTTTCATTTTCTTTGTATAATTTATTTCTAGATTCATACCTTTGTGATCTGAGAAACTTGTTGGTACAGTTTCAATCTTTTTGAATTTACCGAGGCTCTTTTTGTGGCCTAGTATATGATCTGTTCTTAAAATTTTCCATGTGCACTTGAGAAGAATGTGTATTCTGCTGCTTTTGGGTGTAGAGTTCTGTAGATGTCTGTTAGGTCCATCTGTTCTAAGGTGATGTTCAGTGCTGCTGTCTCCTTATTTTCTGCCTTCTTGATCTGTCCTTCAAAGTGAATGGAGTGTTGAAGGCTCCTACAATGAATGCTTTGCATTCTATTTCCCCTTTTAATTCTGTTAGTGTTTGTTTCACATATGTAGGTGCTCCTGTGTTGGGTGCATAGATATGTATAATGGTTATATCTTCTTGTTTGATTGACCCCTTTATCATTATGCAATGTCTGTCTTTGTCTCTTGTGACTTTCTTTGTTTTGAAGTCTATTTTGTCTGATACAAGTGCTGCAACTCCTGCTTTTTTCTCCATATTAGTTGCATGAAACATCTTTTTCCATCCCTTCAGTTTTAGTCTGTGTATGTCTTTGGGTTTAAAGTGAGTCTCTTGTAGGCAGTATATAGATGGGTCTTGTTTTTTTATCCATTCACTGACTCTGTGTCTTCTGATTGGTGCATTCCGTCCATTTACATTTAGGGTGATTATGGATAGGTATGTACTTATTGGCATTGCAGGCTTTAGATTCGTGGTTACCAAAGGTTCAAGGTTAACTTACTTACTATCTAAGAGTGTGACTTAACTCACTTAATATGGTATTACAAGCACAGTCTAAAGTTTCTTTTTTTCTTCCTCCTACATTCTTTATATATTAAGTATCATATTCTGTACTCTTTGTCTATCCCTTGGTTGAGTTTGGTGATAGTTGATTTAATTTTGCAGTTGCTTAGTAATTAGCTATTCTACTTTCTTTACTGTGGTTTTATTACCTCTGGTGACAGCTCTTAAACCTTAGGAACACTTCCATCTATAGCAGTTCCTCCAATATACACTGTGGAGATGGTTTGTGGGAGGTAAATTCTCTCAGCTTTGCTCTCTGGAAATTGTTTAATCCCTCCTTCAGATTTAAATGATAATGTTGCCGGATGAAGTATTCTTGGTTTGAGGCCCTTCTGCTTCATTGCATTAAATACATCATGCCACTCCCTTCTGGCCTGTAAGTTTTCTGCTGAGAAGTCTGATGATAGCCTGATGGGCTTTCCTTTGTATGTGATCATATTTCTCTCTCTGGCTTCTTTTAATAATCTGTCCTTATCCTTTATCTTTGCCATTTTAATTACTATATGTCTTGGTGTTGTCTTCCTTGGGTCCCTTGTGTTGGGAGATCTGTGCATCTCCATGGCCTGAGAGACTATCTCCTACCCCAGATTGGGGAAGTTTTCAGCTATTACCTCCTCAAAGACACTTTCTATCCCTTTTTCTCTCTCTTCCTCTTCTTGTACACCTATAATGAGAATATTGTTCCATTTGGATTGGTCACACAGTTCTCTCAATATTCTTTCATTCTTAGAGATCGTTTTTTCTCTCTGTGCCTCAGCTTCTTTGTATTCCCTTTCTCTAATTTTTACTTCATTATCTTCTCCTCTACCATATCTAATCTACTTTTAAAACTTTCCATTGTATGTTTCATTTCTGAAACTGTTCCATAATGTTTGGATCTCCGACCGGAATTCTTCCGAGGTCTTGACTGTTTTTCTGCACCTCCATGAGCATGTTAATGATTTTTATTTTGAAATCCCTTTCAGGCAAATTCATTAGGTTGATTTCATTTAAATCTTTCTCAGTGGTTGTATTCATATTCATAATTTTACTTTCAACTAGGTTCCCTTGGCGTTTGTATTTGTATATGGCGCCCTCTAGTGTCCAGAAGCTCTACTCTGTGGATCTGCTTAGTCCCTGAAGCAATGTCAGGTGTTCTAGGGGAGCTGTATTGGTGTCTGGGGGGAGGAAAGAGCTTTTTCTTGCTTCCCGGCTGCTATGCCTGTCTCCACTGGCAGAACCAGTGGGCTGAGCACACAGGTATAAGCCTCTATCCTTTGCATTTGTTGTTGCTGTAGACAAGGCTTCCCTCTGGCTGGTCTAAAGCCAGGGTAGGGTTTGCGGGTTTCCAGGCCATGTGGGGCTGGCTGGGAGAAAGGCGCTGTAGGCTGCTTATCATGGAGGGTGTCCTTGGGGTTGTGTAGCCAGCCAGGGAGGTGGAGCTCCTGAAGATCATGAAAGTTCTGAACCTGCTGGGCAGAGTGCACCTGGACAATTTTGTTTGCCTGTCCTTTCTCCTGAGCAATAAGCTCTGTGCAATCCTTGCCCCTTTAGCAGCCCTCTTGCTGTTAGGAAGTCTCTCAGACTGCCTGCCTTTCTTTTGTCCCAGAGCAGCTGGATATGGATCCCTACTTTCCACAAACAGCTGGAATCTCAGTCTTTCCAGGTATTCTGCCTGTCTTAGCTTTCCAACCCCCTAATCATGAGAGTACCATGAAAACACCATGAAATGTAGGTTTGTGCTCCCAGATCAAATCTCCAGAGTTAGGTATTCAGCAGTCCAAGGTCTCCACTCCCTCCCTGCTCTGATTCTCTTCCTCTCCCTGGAGAGCTGTGGTGGGGGAAGGGATTTGGGCCCCTCAGGCTACGGCGTTGGTACGTTACCCTGTTCCGTGAGGTTTATTCTTTTCTCCTTGTGTATGCAGTTTCATGCAGTCCTCTTTCCTGTTGCTCTTTCAGGATTAGTTGTATTTTTTCGTATTATATTCGGTTTTAGGAGGAAGCCTCTGTCTCACCTCTCACGCCGCCATCTTTAATCCTCTCCCCCTACATGTACTGTTATTTCCTCTTTGGGAAGGTTAAAGTTACGAGCATATGCCATTGCCCAGGTAGGTGGAGGAATGCGGGGGGGGGGGGCCAGGGGGGGGCAACACAGGTGACCAAATGTGCTAACTCTGTTCACAACAGACTTCCTATAATGGGAGTGAGTAATAAGTTGTTTTCTTTTGTCGGTAAATACATTGTTACTTGTATGTTTTGTTTCATTTATATTTGCCAGCAATTCCGTATTTGGAGAAAAAGTATTGAGATTGAGCGTAGGGAAAGGACAGGGTGTCTGTGATACCAAAGTTGCCTTCCCCATAATTACTGCCACTTCCATGTCTGAACCTGGTTGTCCTGGATCTTCCTGACACCTTCTTCCACCTTCATCCTCACTGTGAGTCCTGGCACATTCTTGGGCAACATTTATGCTGCTGCCTTATTTTTACCATTTCCCTCTGCAAATTTAGTAAGTTGTGATAATTGCTGGCTCCGTTTGTGCCTGTTTGCTGTGTTAACATCTAAGTTACATAGTTTGTATGGTTGTATATAGTTGATACTGTTGAATAATCTATGAGTTAAAAAATAAAACATTTGATTAATCCTAGGAATGTAGCTGATGTAAGAAATGTTGGTTTATATGTGGTAAAAATTTTTTAAGTGGGTTATTGATTGATAACTCCTTTTAGTCTTTAATGATTAAATATGGTTTGAATACTATTATTCTTGTATTCCCAGTAGGGTTTGGTTCTGCAAGAAGGGAAGTATCTCTGTTATTTAGAAATAATGGTCTCACTATTTACTTACTTGAGAAATCTATTTTTTATGTTAATGTAAATTGAGAATATATGCCTCAAAAATTTTATTGGAGTAACACTAGTATAGATGTTAATCAAATGTAAATATTACAAAATGTATGTAAAAATTTAATAATTTTTTTCCTCTCTTGATTTATGTAACTTTTTTGGTATGTGGAAAAAGGGACAAGAGCTATAAATTCAGAGCCAAATGTGCTTTTGATCTTCCGAATTTTTAATAGCAGAAAGATATAAACCTGCACCTGTTGATAAATTAAGAGCAAGCCAGCCTTTGCCGAATCCCAGGCCTCTGCTTAAATTTTTTTTTACTGGAACTAAATGATGTTGCCATTTTCATTTTTAGGTTTGCTGGCATGGGTAATCTCATTAAGGTGCTAACCAGGGACATAGACCACAATGCAGCACATTTTTTCTTGGACTTTGAAAGTAAGTCTCTTTAGCCCTTCACAGCTGGTGCATAGGTAAAGGTGAAAGATTAATTATACTCACACCACAGTGAAGGCCAGCCAGAGTATTTGTTAATAAAATACGGGGATCAAAGTTTGCATGATTTTTTTTCTTAATCGTAGGCAAACATTACCATCATATGTATAATTTAGTTTTTCATTTGCTAAAGTCATGTTGAGTCTGTAGCCAGTGCTGTCCTTTCATTAGTCCATGAAGCAAGTAGCCTTATGATGAAATTCTAATAGTATGCCTTAGTGTCTGTGCCCACCAGTCCATTTGCTTATAATCCTATGGTAACTTTATAAAAACCGGAATTGTGCTGCATATCCAGAATCAGAATACCTTAAATAACCTCCACAAATTTATTAATAATCCAAATTTGGTTAGAAATATATGCTTTAATGGCATACAGGAAGTAAGTTTAAGATTCTGCTATTTTGAGATGAAATGCAAAGGTGAGCTGTGGCCAAAACTCTTTTAATATTTGGCTTTGAAATAAATTGTTGTTTCAGTGCAATATTCAACAAGATTACTTGTGAATAATTCTTGATCAGAAATTTCTTTTTCAGAATACTAGCACTATTGGAATACTTAAAGAATTTTTCATTATAAGGCCCTAAATGAAACTTGTCTTGAGAGAATTTTAAGAAGAATTAGAGCAACAGTTGTGCCATTTGTACAGGAAAACCACATTTCACCTCTAGGTCCTACATATCAACACCTTGAGAACCCGGTTTGCTGTTTGCCAGAGCACAGTCTGGGTAACCTGAAGGACAAATTCATGGCCTAATGAACATTTTCCCTGTTACTATTTAAAAAAAATATATATATATATATCATGTGTTCTTTTTTATAAAGGGATATTTTCTCTTTTCTCATTCTTGTCTTGACAGGTACCTTAACATGGGGAATCTTCTTAAAGTTTTGACATGCACAGACCTTGAGCAGGGGCCAAATTTTTTCCTTGATTTTGAAAGTGAGAAGATGATTTTATATCTATTTCTCTTTGCCTGCGGTAGACTGCGTTTGTCTTGCACTAAATGAATGTTTTCACTTTGCCATCTTTTTAACTGCTTTGCATGACTGAGCTATGAATTGTTTGAGTAAAATTTCTGGTGCCTTCTAGAACTTGAAGTCATAATTTTAGATTGTGATAAAATAGTTTTACTTGAATTTTTATAAATGATTCATATCTCTTAGTTGGACATTTGTGCTTTGAGATTTCCAATGAAAACATTTGAGATTCTCTAATGCAAACATTTTAATGAAAGAATTTTGGTGGGAAACAACAAGTGCTACTTCAAGATTTATTAATAGAAGCAATATTTGGAGAAATTTTATTACACTTGAGAAAAATTGACTAGGTTTCAATTATTCTATGTACCTCTTGAAGTATTTTAAATACAAATCTGTTCATGAAGGCCATTCAAAGCTCAGTAATTTGGGCATAATATTAAAAGGTAAGTGTGAACCTTGATTATTTAATCTTTGCAGGATAATTGATTTGAAAAGTTAAGAAGCTCATATGTATTTATTTCAGGATTTAATTTTTTTAACTTTAAATAAAAAAGAAAAATAATGGGTTCACAGACCTTTGAGTAATTTGCCTTCTGTTTGTTTCATGTCGCATGACCTATTGTAATATGGTCTGAGAGTGGCAGGTAAGTGTCATTGACCCCCATGCATGTTGAAAAGCTTTTGCTTTTTTGGCTGTCAGTGTCGCTTTAGCTTGTCTGGTTTTCAAATTAAGAACAATGATATTTAATTGGTGTTTCAGTGTGAATGTTGCTATTTTAACTGATCATTAGAAAATTGTTAGGAAAGGGTGAAGAGCGAGCCTTTTGGTTATAGATCATGTGATTCCTTGCATTTTTATCTGGAATGAAAACATTTGAACCGATTTTTAATACTTAAAATTTAAGACCTTTTCTGGTTTTAAAACAAATCACTTAAATCCTAAGAACCACTGCCTTTTCCATCAACTTCAGTTTAGTTTATGTGATAGTATACAATTCATTCTATTTCATGAGTAATTTATATATTGTTTTCTTTAAACCAGGACAGTTCAGATGAACACATTAATTTATAGCTTATCTCCATTTCATGGAATAAATTGTGGTCTCTGATATTTTCTACTTTTATTACATTCCTATAAATGTTCTGTTATAGTTTGGGTACTGTGTATAGGCCTGCAAAGAATAGTAATGTCAATATCAGGACCATATTAAATTGTTGGGTTTTTAGGGGAAAATGTTATTAAATGAATATTAGTTGTCTTGACCCTTCTCAACAATTTGACAGTGCTATTTTAAGTGCATGTTTAGCATGAATTTTAATCAGCTTGGGGATGTTGAGCAGATCGCTGTCTTGAAGATTATCCTTTCAGATGAGGCAACTTACATTAGAGCTGTATTTTAGTTTATTTGCGTTCTGTTTCAAACTTGGTCTTGTATATTTTTCTGCTATTCTGTCTCCTTTTTACTCTTTGTCTCAATTTCCTTACATTTGCAGAATCTTGGCTTTGATATAGTCAAGATCTTGTTCAAGACTTGGCACTTGATCTTTTTATAAACCTAGCATTATGTTGTGGTCAAGTGAGAAGCATGAATTTACTGTAGTACTTGGTCTTGGTTTTTGAGTCTGGGGATTTGGATCATTATCCTTAAAATTTAAATAGCCAATTTATGACAGAAAAAGGTTAAAATCGCTGACAACAATAATAATAACCAGTGATGAAGAACTACATAATAAGTGTTAACTTCTTAAAGGCAGATACAAATTTAAAAATGCTGTTTGTGCATTTATCAGTCAATGTAGAACTTTTCATTTGACACTCACTGGTATACTGTAAATGAAATTTAGTGTAAACATACTATATACTAGGCCAGAGTTTGCCCATTGTTATTTTGTATTATATTTTTAAATACATTTTCTTTTGAAAGAAAAAAACATTTCATCCATTTGCACATTTGTCTTCTTTTTGGAAATACTCATTTGTAAAAGCTCTAGGCTACTGTGTTATTAGGTACTACGGTAACCTTATTAGCCCATCAGATGGGTCCTCTCTTAAACTGTTCTACACCAGACTCAAAATTGCCACCAACACAGTTGATCTGCCAGTTCCTTATGATTACTGAGAGTAAAGCCATATTATTTTATTAAAGTATTTAGTACTCATTGTTTATTTCTAAATGAACAGAAATATTCAGGTTACCAAAGTACTACAGTGTTACTATTCCATCATTCTCATTTGTTAAATCTAGCCTAATGTATTTCCATGGTTGGGCAGCTATACAAATAATCTCATACAGATAAATATACTGGCATTTTGCATCAAACTGTATGCAAATGAAGTATTCTAGTACATTTAAAACATGATTTAATGGAATCCTGTAGTTTACAAAGTAGAGCCTTATCTTTAAACTAGGTCATTATTCCCTTAATTTACACATGAGCACACACACATACTGTTTGTCTCTTCAGTTCAGTGTACATTTAGGCTTGCCTCCAGTATGCCAGCCAGTAGGTGCTGGGGATAAAAAGATAACTCAGATACAAACCCTGCCTTTGAGGAGTTCTCAATCTAGTAGGATAGAAATGCAAACTAATAACTTCCTTTATGTAGTTTACATTCAGGGTGTAGATCAGGATTTATGTAGCAGGGAGTAGAATAGACATCATGAAAGGCTTTCTGTTAGGTTGTGGAAGGTAAATTAGAATATTTGAGGCTTATTTAGTGAAGAACATTGTAGAAAGAAGGAACATGTACAAAGTAAGGCATGAAATGACGTTTTTGTTCAGTGGAACATACCGTTACCTACTCTTAAGGTACTAGAAAAAGGATATTTAAATTATACCTGTATGATAAGATTTTATTTGAAAAGTTATGGTTCAGTTAAGAAACAAGTCCAGAATTGCCCCATAAAATTTGACAGCAGTTATTCTAATGAAAAAGCATATTAAAACTTACTGTATTGGGGCCTATATAGCCTTTTCTCATTCTTGGAATTTTTGTTATATGGCACTCCTAATTTCTATCTCATTCTAGTGACAAATCTTTATTTAGCGTGTTTAACTACTGTATTTATTAGTTCACTAAATTGAGGTTTGGGGCGGGGAGGACTTTTTTTTTTTAATTTAATGTCCCTTCCCAACTTTCGCATAGAGGTTTGTTAACGGTAGAAGTTCTGTATAACCTAACTTGCTTACCTCCAAGCTGATCAAAATAGGAGAGTAAATATAGTGGTCATTTGTAAATGAGAAATAGTATCTTAATTTCTCTGATTCTTTGTTAAAGTGCCTTTCCATTTAGTCACATCCTCTAATTCTTGTGTCTTTTGTGTTACCTGTTCCCCTTCCATCTTTTAAAAGTATTGATACCCACTCTTTTAGTCTAACTTTATTTTTCCATTTTACCTTTTAACATATTTTCAATTGCTTTTGCCCTGTACTTTGAAATATCTTTATTCAGGTGGCATTTTCTTATATTTATTTTTCCAAAATGATGTAGGATTATATTTGTTCAGAGATAAAAACATATGATAGCTTCCTTTAACTCCTGCTGGAGGCATACTTATATCTCTTGCATTCTCATTAATTCAACAAATATTTATTATAGAAAATCTACTAGGTACTGAGTTTATATGCTGTACAGAGGTATTTACTATACACTGAGGTCCCTGCTTCAGTGAAACTTAGCAAGATAGATTGTAAATATTTACTGAGTGAATAAATGCAATATTCAAGCAGAAAGACCCATATCACAATTACAATTTTTATGTGACTTAATTTTTTTCCTTTTGTAGCTGACCTTTACCTCCGTTTGTATCATAACTTCAATTTCAGCCGCTGTTTTCAGTGACTTTTCTATAGGAAACTGGTTTGAAATTACTACAATACTTAATTTTACCCTCAAACAATACAAGCAACTGAAACATGCTTTAATTTCCCTTGAACAGCTTTTAAAACTAAGCTTGATAAGTAATCACTATGCCTTCTCTCAGTAGTAGATACTTTATTTTGCAATCAAATACATGTCCTTTTCTTAGCTGGCTTAGTGGCAGATTTTTCTTCAAGTAACACAGTTTTTCATCTTTGCTATGAAAAATCAAAGTGACAAGTCTTGGTTGCACTATATAATACCATTTTTTGAAAAAATGTTTTATTTATACAGTCTTTCCTCCTCCCTAGTATTTCACCCTT
Source organism: Smutsia gigantea (assembly GCA_032199065.1). Lineage (NCBI taxonomy): Eukaryota > Metazoa > Chordata > Mammalia > Pholidota > Manidae > Smutsia > Smutsia gigantea. Next base: position 78,018 of record JAVSCE010008005.1, on the reverse strand, counting down.
CTGCATGACTTGCTGTCAGTAAAGTAGTGCTTATTACCTGTCTGCTATTTTCTGTTTGTCTTCATTTCTACAGCAGTCTTCAGCAGCTTTCAAAATTATAAATGTGACTTTCCTGTGACAGTCTAAAAAATGTTTAATCAGTGTTGTGCTGGGTATCTTTCCCCCCTTAGGGGAAACTGGAATCTTCTCCTTTATTTTTAAATTTCTTGGTATTTACTAAACTTTTAGTAATTATTAACCACTTCCAAGGTCTATTTAAAACTACTTTATAATGTTTCTTTTGTATGTAAGTCTCAGTGTCACATTTTTCTGTGAACAGTCACCCTACCAAAAAATACATAGTTCAGTGTTTTCAAACTTCACAAATACCTTTTGATAAAAAAATACAGTCAAAATATTGTCCTTTGTCATGAATTCCCACTTCATGAATTCAAACTACAATATGTGTCTACTATTGCTGTTATGTCTGTAGTTTAAGTTCCATGTGAGAAAGTATAAAACTACTGTTTTTTGCATGTAAAAAAAGTATTTTTCTCTACGCATTTGGTGTAAGTATAAAAGTTATGAAGTGCACTTCTTTTTAGTGTGTGTCAAACTTACTACTTTGGAGAATATGGTCTGGTTAAATGTGAAAAAATATTACTGCTAAATGACTCCCTGGTTTTTAAAAAATCATTTAACTACAGTATCAATATTTACTCCTAGTAATACCTCGATAGCGTAGATACAGAGTCTTTTTAATTTTTCATTTGGCTTCTCTTGTGTAATTATTTTATCATAGAATTTCATTTTTTAAGAAACATGATTTCTGAAAGGAAATTTGAAAAATACAGGAACAGATAAGAACACAAATTCTTAAGTTGGCTTTGCACGTGAATGTTACTTTATTTATTGTTGTTGCAGTAGTACTGTTTTTAAGTATGTTGAAAGTAAAATCTGGTATCATAATTGCTGATTTAAAAAAATATGCGGTATGTTTTTGACTTGTTGGCAGGTTTAATAGGTGGAATTGAATTATGACTTGCCCCACGTGCAAAATAAAGTTACAGTTTTTAGGCATCTGGTCTCCTAATTTCATATGTGAACTAGGTTTCTTTAACTTTTCCAAGGAAAGGGATAAGTCATTGTTTATTTGTGAGAAAGTGAAATGGGTGCAGCAAAGTCTAGGTACTAGTTTTGTATGATTGGTAAACAAAGAGATTTATCAGAAATGTCCTTAATTCATATTACGAATTTGATCTGTTTCCCCTACCCACCATAAGAGAAAATTTTAGCATGGTGAAATTCTGCCAGAACAATTCTGCTCTAAAACATTATGGTAATCATAGTGTTTATCTTAAGTGCTTAGTGCTCTAGTGTTGACTGTGGTCTAGTTCGAAAGATTTATGAAAAACTCAGTTTCCTCAGAGTACCCAGTTTTCAAGAAAAAAATTAAATGTATTATATAAAAAAGATTTATCCTTAGGGAAGCAAATGACCAAGTTATTGAAAACAGGATTTCTGTTACCTTGGATCTAGCAGAGAGAAATCCAAATTAGACATCTATTAACATACATATTGTGGCTAACACCAGAGGTGGTGGAAATGCCCATATGTTTGTGTTCTTGATTATGCTTTTATTAACTGTACTTCTCCCTTCATTTTTCTCTCATTGAAACCCAAGTACATAGGAACTCAGTTTTGGCTCTGTATTTAAAAATTTCAGTGATAATATTGTGGCTTGAAGTATCTAGTTTTCAGCAGCCTTATTAATTCTGGAGCAGTTTTCATAATTTGAACTCCTCTGCATGGGAATCTTAACCTTGTTGTTCATCAGCAGAGAAGTTCATTGGTTCAGAATTTAAAATAGTCTCTAGAAAAAGGGAGCATCTAAAACTATTCTTTTTAAACAGTTTTTAGTTTTTTTTTTAACAAAACTCAGTCATTGATATGAACTTTATAGGAAAATAGTTTCATTCTTAAACCGTAGATGAGCAGGATATATTTAGGCCTTTCATCCGTTGTAATAAAATAGATCATTACTCATGCTTTTACTGATAGTGGTGAATATAGGAGTAAACGTGATTATTAACACTCACAATTTAAATTTTGTGTTATAATTCTCAAATTTGTTCAATATACCGAGTTATTATTTGTAGCTTAAATAAATAGGAATAATTGATGTTCCTTTGATCTTTGTGATACTTACAAACTTGAGGCTAGTTATTTAAATATAGGCCTATGGGGAATCTTTTCTTAGAAATGCAAAGTTAATATTGAATAAAACGGTCATCTTTAGAGATTTGGATTGTTCATTGCTTAGAGCTATACATGTACTAAAAGAATCATGTGATTGTAAACTTTTTTGTGCTTTCCTGCTATTTAGATGCCCAGCCTACAGAGTCTGAGAAGGAAATTTATAATCAGGTGAATGTAGTATTAAAAGATGCAGAAGGCATCTTGGAGGACTTGCAATCATATAGAGGAGCTGGCCATGAAATACGAGAGGTAAAGCCTGCTTATACATTTTTTAGTAAACTAAAGTTTAAAATGTTCCTCTTCTTTTTAATCTGTTTTTTCCTACATACTTTAGAATATTATGTTGCATATTAAGTATTATATTTAAAGGAAGATAACTTGCATTATTTCAAAAGTGGTTGCAGTGATACAAGGGTAAAAGGAAAACTGTTCTATAAATGTGTAATTTATGTATATTAAAGAAATTTTATTTTTTTGGTTGCTCCACACCTAAAATTTACAGTATCCATGGGGTACTATCTACGGGAGGAGAGAGCATAACTTTCTTTGGCTTCTTTGTTCTGCCAGTCTGTTTTTTCTGCTCCACCTAAGCTTCATAGGGAAGAGCTGAAATCATCCTGTGGTCAACTCCCTCCACTGTCTGATGACTTTATACCACAGAGCAAGTGTTTGGTGTGGCTCCCTCAACTTCTCCCCAGCTCCAGACTTACCCAGGTTTCTATCCTCTCTTTTCCCATTTCTGTTTAGGAAGAAGCTGTTTTCCTACTTCTTAGCAAGACTAACTTCTCTACCTCTTCTGGAGCTTTACTCTTTTAAATTACTCTTTCTCTTAATTACATTTTCTATCTTTTTTCTTTTACTGACTTCTTCCTCTCAGCATATGTACACACTCAGGTGTCCTGTACTACCCAAGAAGCTCTCTAGTTCTGGACCATGTATCTCTTTTTTTCATTATCACATTTCTTGAATGCAAAGCCCTGATTCTTCATTTTATCACACAGCAGAAGCTCCTTTTCTTCTCTGTAACTAGTAGTGGAAAGGTTATCAGGATCAGTGTATTGGGTTTACAATCCATATCCAACTTGATTCTGCTGATGATGATCGGAGTACCAGTGAAGGCAGAATTAAGTGCAGGTACCCGAAGATGACAATTCAGTGTTGAACTGACAGGCTGCAGGTTTTGGTGATTGAAGGGATCTTTAATATAAAGGAGAAGAGATAAATGATTCTGTGGTTTGCAGGTTAGGTTAGCAGTTGGCAACATCGTTAACTGAGGGGAGTCATAGCTGACATGAACTCAGTTCATCTCCTGTGCTGGGGCTGCTTATTCCCTGAATGTCTTGCACACGCACACCTCCTTGCCTTTGGTTTTATCTGGAATATGCCCTGTCCTTTTCTTTCTCCTGTTCAATTCCTGTCCTTCCTTCAGATCCCTGCAGTCTACTGCCTTCCCCTTACTCTTTTGCCCTAGCCCTTTGCACCCATTTCTTTTATGATAACCATTACTTTTTAAAAAAACATTGCTACTTCTTGTTTATATCTCCACCACTGTACCTCCAGCTTGAGGAAAGTAAACCTGGTTTCTTACTTATTATGTTATCAGCACCCGCTTAGTAAGCAGGTAGTAACTACTGAAGAAATAAACACAAGAGTTTTAGACAAATCTTGCTAATATCATTAGTTTAAATGAAACCTTTAGATTTTAGTTGAATGAAGTCATGTAACCATTTCTGTGAAATTCAGGTTCTCTAAAATATTTTGAAAAATCAAACATTTATGGAAGTTGAAAACTTAAATGATTAAGCAGGATCCTAATTAACTAATGGAAAAATTAATCTTTCCCTACAGGTCACACCAATGCACAAGTTGTTGTAAAAATGTTTTGTAGTGTCTCCATGTTGATTATTAGTGCTTATAAAGTATTTTTAATTGTTTGTCAGTGTTAATATCATTACATCTCTTTGAAGTTTGTTTTATTATTCAGTTCTTATCAACTGGTTTACAGAAACAGTAAAGGAGAAAACATCTTGTTCTCTATAGAGACAAAGACATTACCTATTTTTTTTTTAAAGTAGAACTTTTAGGACTTTTTAAAAAAAACTCCCCAAGTTGGAAGGGTTACTCTGCTTCTGTGTGGGAAAGCTTACTACAATAGAAATGTTTTCCCCAGAGTCTTTATGTTCACTTAATTGAAAACATGTATTGACTTAATTGAATGAAGTTGGAATCTTCTACAAGACAGCAAAATGATAGAAAAGTCTATAGATAGGTCATTTCAAAGAAGGCTTGTGGGACTGTGAAACCAGGAGCTCTTAATGCTGTGACCAAAGTTCTCTGTAGGGTGCCAGAGTCACTCCATAATGTTGTGTTTTTGGAAATAGAAACTGTATCCACATTATCATTCACTCATAGTATTCCATGATTGGCCATGTGGGAAAGTGAACAAATGTCTCAAAGTTAAAAAAAAAAAAAAAGGAAAGGTTATATAGAAAAATAACACCGGAGAACACTAAATATGAGGGGAGAATAAAAAGCAATGGTAAGAGATTCAGCTTACCAGGCTGTGAGACTTGTCTCAAAAATCACATAATTAAACTATTTGATAAAGAAATTAAGGACAGAAATAGATAAAGTTGATATGAAATATGTAAGCTAGAAAACTTTTATAGAAATAGCAGTTAAACCTTCTGTAGATGGGGATATATTGAAGAAATTTTCAGTGAGGAATGTATATTGATGCTTGGGTTTAACTTTACATAAGTATAAAAGATTTCTGAATAGAAGAATTTAAATTAAGAAAGGAAGTAAAAATAAAAGCTGAGTATATAGCAAATATACAAAGAACAGATATAACTACCATAACTGTAGGTCAATATGAGATTTAATAGACTAGTAGAACAACCATCTTATGTATGAAAAAGCACAGACAATAGAGAAAGCGTTCAGATTTACTAATAAACGTGCATCACTGTCAAGTTTTACTACATACAGTAATAAATTGTTCAAAGCTCAATATTGGTTCATTTATGAAGAAACAGGTAATCTTAATGCAAGTGGTATTATAACATGGGGTCTTTTGGAGGTCAGTTTAGCAGTGTGTAAAATAAAATCTATAAAATTATTTGTACTCTTACAGTAGATACTTATATTTTAGAAAATATTCTCCGAAAGTCTGTCATACAAAAGGAAGATAAATGTAAAAACCTTTATGGCACCTTAATTTATGTTAGCAACAATGTGGAAGCAATTCATAGTGTTGTTTTGAGGACAGAGTTAGATGATCCATGTAAAGAACATAGCCCAATGCTTGACACATAGATCATAGACCAAGAGTTTACCATTACTACTATGCTAATGGTGTAGAATTATATATATTTTTCTTAAACAGCATTTTGTTAAACATGACTCTAAATTAGAATAAAATTTGACTTAAGATAGAATCTGTTAAATAAACAAAGTTTATTCTTTGGGATAAACCACTCGAGAGGGAAATAAGAACTTTCCACTAATGTTTTGATACATCTAACAGTTCTAACATTTTTGAAAATGAGAGTTATAATACCTGCTCCATGACAACCTCACTGCTGACATTTACTGAGGGCCCTTTTGCATGTTGGGCTATAATGGATGCTGTACAAAAAACCTCATGTAACAGCAGTAAAACTGATATGAAAGGAGAAGGAATCAATTACAAGGAGGACCATAAAATTGTTCAAAATTGTTTAACTTTATAACCATAAAATTGTTATAAAAATGCAGCCAGTGTCTTCAGTTCTAAATCCAGGCAAGGCAGGGCCAGGGCAATACTGAACTCAGTTATGAAAATGGGTGCATTTGCTGGAGCATTTTGATATTATGAGAAAGAGTTAATATTATGAAAATCGTTTTTAGATCCTTGCAAGAAAAGTTGAATAGGCTTCTCGACCTAAGTGTGCATCAAATAGATGAATGGATAAAGAAGATGTGATACATATACGCAATGGAGTATTATTCAGTCATTAAAAATAAAGAAATCCTGCCATTTGCAACAACATGGTTGGATCTAGAGGGTATTATGCTCAGTGAAATAAGCCAGGTGGAGAAAGACAAAGTGCAATATGATTTCGCTTACTTGTGGAATCTACATACAAAGCAAAACAATGAACAAAACAGCAGTACATGCAGAGACACTGAGAAGTGACTGGTGGTTCCCATGGGGGGGAGGGGTTGAGGGGGATAAAAGGACATAGAAATTTTCAATCATAATGTAGGTTGGTCACGGGAGAGTAGCACAGCACAGAGAATATAGTCAATGATTCTGTAACATCTTCCTATGCTGACAGGTAGTAGTTGTACTAGTGGGGAGAGAATTTAGTAATATGGGTAACTGCTGAATCAATGTTTTGTACACTTGAATTAATATAAGATTGTATATCAACTATACTTCAGTTAAAAAATAAAAAGCAAAAAGGAAAAGTTGAATAGGCTTCTTAAGAGAAGAAAATTTTAATTTTTATCTGTTTGCTTATTTCCTGAATAATAAATAAACAATTTTTTACTCCTTGATGTACAACATTGCTGAGATGGGCTAACAGATTTTTTTCATATATATTTGGATACTATCACAGGCTTTCTTTGACATGTTCATATTAGAGTGAAATAAGGATTGTTACATGTTATAACGCCAGATGTTCTTTAATATTAAGATATTTCTAGATAGTCACATAAATGGTATTCATTTGTATTGTGTTTAAACATCATTTAAAAAAATTGTATATAAAAAGTCAAGAAAATTTGAAAATAGTGTCATTATTTTAAAACAAATTGAGCAAATAATACATACATAGCTCATCTATTTAGTTTGTAGCTAATTTATTCAGAACACCCTAATCTAAATCCATCTGGTTTCAATTTTATTTTGCTTTCTTGTTTTTAATTTTATGTGGATGAAGTCAGTGTACTAGTGCCTTGGGAAAATCTAAACATGTCAGTACCCCTTGATAATGTTTATAAGTGCCTCCCCCACCTTGATTATGAATTTCAGCTTTCACATGGTGTGTTTAGCTTGTTTGAAGATTGTTAGAGAAAACAAACAAGATTGTTGACAGAAGCATTAAGTCCCATAAAGGATTAAGAAAGGCATCCATAAGCAAAAGGAAGATGAAAGCAAGAAGATATATTTCTTTGGGAATAACCCTCTGTTACCTAATGGTTTGAAAGGCTGGGCATAGAAAGAGTCATATTCATGTTCATATTCTAGGGTCCCTAGATTATGGTTTATTTTATTCTTTGCAGATTTGAAACTGATTTTTCACCTTAACCAGGGAAGCTTGAGAAAACTTGGATTCCAGAATAGGATTTAAGTTAGAGGGAAAAAGTATCTGACAATTTCTAAATTCCATTTTTCAGGTTGATTTAGGCCTGTGTTTGGTAGGTGTCTTAAAGCTAGTTTGGACCCTGCAATTTGAATTATTGAAAATTTCTTAGCATGTTCTTAGAGTTGGCATCTTCGTTTATTGCCTTACTCTTTGGTGTCCTTTGATTCCACTAAAGTGATCTTTGACAAAGAACTATTAAGAATCTGTCTGTGATACTGGAAACAATTAAAATGGTTTCTTTTTGTGGCACTAATAATATTTTTGACAAACACATATTTTGTCATTTTTTAACTCCGTTATATCCATGTCCAATGCCAGGGTAATTAGCGATGTATTATAATAGGTTTAAAGTATCCTTGGAATTGAGAAAGCCTGCTTTCAGCATTCCTGGGTCCATGATTCTGTATCCTGTAGATCATACCAGCATCTCCTATATTTGCTGAAACCTGTATTATAATGTAAAAATAATACTATTGTGATTTTTAAAAAGATCTAACTATTTTTATTCTTTGGATTTTGAAGGCAATCCAGCATCCAACAGATGAGAAGTTGCAAGAGAAGGCATGGGGTGCAGTTGTTCCACTAGTAGGCAAATTAAAGAAATTTTATGAATTTTCTCAGAGGTTAGGTAAGTTGAAAGTTTTGAATTATGACTTCCCTAGTGAAAAAGACACTGATTGACACAGGAAGTAATGTAGCATATTTTATGTTCACATTGTTAAATTACGTCACATAGGTAAAACAGGTTGTTAGCCTGTAAGATTACAGCATAATCTTTTTATCATTCCTATCAACCCAGATCTTTAATAGTTTATTTAAAACATTTTCCTCAACAAACTGTAACTTCCACAAGGAAATATCTGATTTCTTTGTATCCTAAGGGGTCCAGGTGTGAGAAACCACTTGTAGAATTTCTTTCTAGCTCTATAGCAGGTCCTTTCCAACATGTGGGAACTGATCCTCAGGCCTCTTGGTTATTTAGGCTTTTTTGTTGTTAAAATCATTGCTGATTATGATCAGTTCATGTATCTAAAACTATACAAGAGGAGAAACAGGAAGCTAATGATACACTCAAAGTTACCTAGGGAGTTATTAAAGCAAAAAGAATTAAAAACCATTGCTTTCTCCCTTGCATGAGAAAGTTATTCAGAGATCAGAATTGTGCCTTCAATAAATTGAGTAAGCAAAATTGGAATTCCCTTTCTTGGAGAAGGAGGAGGCAGAGCAGGTAAGATTTAGCTATTTAGCTGCTTGTATAATCTGAAAACATAAATTGGAAGGGCTTTACTTTGTGAAGTGGTGGACATAGAGGAAGAAAGATATAGATGTGTGTCAGAGATAATGAAACATTTACATTTAAGTTCTTGACACATGTTTTTATGTAGTTTTGACTTTCGAATCAGATAATAAACATGTTACATGTTCTAAATGCATACAATTTGATAAGAAAACCATGCTTAAAGATAGAAGTCAACTGGGGCTCATAAGCTAAATTTAGACCTCCAATGCCAATTGTTTGGTCCACATCATTTTTAAAATTCCTAATCAGTTGTTAGGTTTAAAAATTGGTAATTATTTGGGTTTTGGGTTTTGTTGCTTTTCTTAGGCTCCTGTGCTTTGGAAAAATCAGTAGCTCAGGCAACAATTGATAAATACCTCTGCATCTCAGTTGGCTGCAGTGAAGTGGCAGACCAGTTGTGTCCATTACTTAGGGCTTGTGCTTTCTTATTTGTAATAGGTCCCTATTGCTGCCTAACTTTTTATATCTTGTTCCCCTTTTCCTTTTATATTTTCCCTTAGCCATTTGTGTTCGCAGCCTCTGTTTTAAAGTTGAAGTTCTATTTATTTAAAAATGCCAAGGTTTTTAAAAAAAAGTAAGAGAATTGCTATTTTTCCTTAGATGAAATACAGACTTAGATGTAAAGAAAAATAATAGTTTAAAGAGAGTATTTGCATAAGTGATCTTTTCCTTACTAGAAATAAGAATAGTTTATTTCCTCAAGCATGACAGTCTGTTCTTTCACACTACTTGCCTTTCAGTCTGTAGCTTTGTAACCTCAGAGAACGTAGGGCTTTTAGTCTTGGTTATCTTGACTCCAGCGTAGTAGAGTTTTTCTTGTGCTGCTAGTTCCTAGATGTATTTGGAGTTAAATTGCTTTAGAGGGTGCTTAGGCCTACTCAAGCTCATCTTGGCCTCTTAGATTTTGTTTGTTGAGTGAGTGGTGGATTAGTGAACATGAACATCTGATATATTAAATATGTGTTGCGTATTTAGGAGAAGCAATAATAATGGATTTTAGGCTTTGGAGGCGTAATGGCCTATGTTTAAATTCTGGTGTTTGCAATTATTAGCTGTGTGATCTCGGTTATATCATTTACATTTTCTGAGCTTCAGTATCCTATCTGGACCTCCAATCTGTTGATACCTGTGCTGTAAATCCACTAAACCTCTTGTCCCTTCTTTTCCTACCTCACTGTTGAGCAGAGATGAGGATAACACACGCACATGGAGTACCACATAACTATCAAGATGCTCATGGTCCTTCAGAGTCTTGCAGTCCCATGGAGAGGGTTGCTTGACCTGAGCACTCCAGATATACTTACTGTGGGCTGTAGTCCAGAAGAGGGACCCTGATCCCCTTGCTAGTTTGCATATTCATAGAGGAATGGGAAGTGTTCACAAGACTAATTTGGAAGATACTGAGCTTTGCTGGTGGTTTAACCTGGGAAGTAACCTGCACTTGCTTGTTTCAGTCTGAGGCCTTCCCAGTTGAGGTAGCTACGTGAGGGAAGGTTGTGTGACCAGACAGGAGACAAACTTTGTCTCTCCTCAGTGTTCCTGTGCCAGGGACTTATTACAGGGACCACCTTCTGGGAATCACAGTGAGTGAATCTATTCTACATGTTGACTACTTTTCACTGGGGCTGAATTTATCAAAATGTATCCAGAAGATCCCAAAGTGCCCACAACAAATATGGGCAAGTCTCTTGGCAATCTTAAATCTCCCACAGTCCACATCCTTTGGGTTGTCTTCTGAGGATCCAAGGACTGGTCTTGGATAGTAGGTGGATGACAATGGTGAGAGTAAATGGCTCTTGTCTCTACAGGCAGCTTTCCCCAAGGGCCTCTTCTTCTTAGGCATCCAGTTGTTTCCCCTGTTGTTCTACCTTGTGGCCTAATCTATCTATTATTTCTCCCAGTTGGTCTCTTCCTAATAACCTTCTTGTATAGCTTTGAGTTCTGCACTGGTCGATGAACTAATTTCTTCCAGAATTTAAGGCTTAGTAGCCCTTAATTTCCTCTTTGTCTCCCACTTTTTCGAAAAATCATAATCATGGGCTTTGTTTTAGAAGCTTCATCAGAGAGACTGATCCTGCATCCTCTCTTCCTTGACCTCCCTTTCTTTCCAACTCAGCCAGAGACCTAAGCCATCTTCTGTCTGATTCCTCTCTTGATGCAGAACATTGTAGGCTAGTAGGACTGTCTTATATCAGCAGAGGTCCCCAAAGAGGTGGACCTAGCAGATCTGCCACTGAGGGCTTCAGCCTTTCATGGACAGAAGTACTCTTAGCTGTGGTCACTGGCCATCCAAGGTCTGTCAAATGACCTGACTATACTCCTTGGGCTTGGTGGGGATGGGGGGGTGGTGGATCTTCTATCCCCACAAAAGGTAGACCACTTCGATTGCTGAAATTAATCCTGAAACTTGATAAAATCTAGGAAATGCAAATTTCTTTTTTTCTTTAATAGCCTTACAACAGTATTTTATTAAAGTTTTTGTTTTTCCCCATTCTCCTATCTCTCAGACTTTGCTTTCCACTTCATTAATACTGACAATATGGAATGAATGTTGGGAGAAGTAAACCATTTTTCAAAACAGCCCAAAAACGTTTTTCTCTTAATTGATCTTCACATCCATTTTTGAACCTCTATAAGCCAACATACTCCTACAATCCATTCTCCACCTGGCAAAAGAAATGGAGCTTTTATAAATGCTAATCTGATAATATCCCTTCCTTGCTTTTAAATAGTTTTTCCAGGGACGTCAGGCTGGCAAGGCCAGGATTGCTAATATGGCACACAAATTCCGTGCATGTTGTTGTAGTCTTGGCTTACTCCTTGTGCTCTTGGTTCCACTTGTTTTGGTCTTCTCGCAGCCCCTCTGCCACGTGACGCTCTTCTCAGCTCAGGGTAAGGCCGCCTGTTCTGTCTGCAAACTCTCACCTAATTCTTAGTGCACACTCAGGTCTCAGCTCAGATGTCACTTTTTTAGGGAAGTCGTTTCCTGAGCCTTCAACTAGGTGAGGTCGCATCTTTTATACCTTCATTGTGCTGTTAGTCTCTTAAACAAACTCACATTACGACTGTAATAATTTGACTTTCTTCTTTCTGTATAGTCAGGCTCTATGTGGGCATAGGGGAATGTCTACCTTCATCTCTGATTTCCCAGTGCCTGACATGTGGTAGACAGTATGTTTTCTGACTTCCTACAAAAAAAGGATAAAAAGTGTCATCTGGCATTGTGTAGACAACAAATAATGTGTGTGAAGTGTCTAGCCCAGTACAGGGCACATAATAGACACACAAGAAGTGCCTACTATTCAAACAGTGAATCTGTGGCATCTTATTGCACTGATGGACAGTGACTGCATTGGGGTATGGGTGGGGACTTGATAATGTGGGTGAATGTAGTAACCACATTGTTTTTTCATGTGAAACCTTCATAAGAGTGTATATCAATAATACCTTAATAAAAAAAAAGAAGTGCCTACTATTGGTAGTAATCAGATGAATATTTCATAAGGTTACAGAAGGCTAGGTAGACTATTTTGAAAATTGAGAGTTTTGGTGTTAACAGTGGAAAGAATAAGGCTATAGGGTCAGAGACATCTGGTCTTTTACAGCTATACCCTTGAGATCTAACCTCTCCGAAACTCAGTTTACCCATCTGTAATGCTTATCATAGTTGATGGTGAATTAAATGAGAGACAAATTTATGTGCACACTATGGATCTTGATTCATAACTGTCTTCATAAATGGTAGAGCTGGTATCTTTGATGTGTCAAAGATTGATGATCTGACAAAGTTAATGATTATTTGCTTATTAATCTGACATCCATTAATGTCAGATCCATCTACCTTTGTAAGCTCTTACTTTTCCTCTGAATAAATTTTTGGGTTTGTTTTCTGATTTTGTAATCTGTAAATGATTTAGTTTGATTTCTTTGATTTTTTTTTATGTGAAATACCAGTATTTCCATTTTAAACACAGTATTTATTAGTCTGGCATTCCAAAAGTAGCACTTATTTAAAAGGGACCATTTTACTTATGTAATAAATTAGAATATTTGTATCATGGTCCTGAGATGCCAAGCTCTAAGAAACCAAGGAAGCTAATTATTAAACATTTTGTTTAGTTTATTATAATTGTTTAAATTACTAAAAATTTTTTAAATACTAAAAAATTTTAAATTATTAAGTTAAGTATTTGTTCCCTTTAGTAGCTTAAAGAAAGCAGTTTGTGTTTCTAAATAAGAGCTTATTCAAAGTATGAGAAGTTGGTAATTTATTCATAGACATGTAGAGATTTGAGTATGTGGGCACAATGCCATTGAAGTTACTCAGCTATAGGTAACAATCACCATTTCATAAAAATCAACACTGTAGAATGGTGAAAACAGTATAAAAATTTCCCTTTGATCCTGGTATTTAATTAAAATTCCCATCTGTATCATTTTGAATTTGGGTTTTACAGAATTATAAAATTGAATTAGTCCCCTTAAGGTTTTTATTCTATTAAACAGTATTCACTTTGATTGATGATGTTTAGATAATCTGGTTTTTAAAGAGACCTTACTTTTGTGGGAATTGAAATCATAACATTTATAAATTGTTCACTTTTAAATAAATATCAGAGAGATACCATTTAATGTTTTAATCTTCTCTTTAGAAGCAGCATTAAGAGGTCTTCTGGGAGCCTTGACCAGTACCCCTTATTCTCCTACCCAGCATCTAGAGCGAGAGCAGGCTCTTGCTAAGCAGTTTGCAGAGATTCTTCATTTCACACTCCGGTTTGATGAGCTCAAGGTAGGATTTTCTGCTGGCCCTGATTATATGATCATGAGTCTTTCAGAGAACACTAGGAGGAAATGCCTTTGATGTATGCATAGCAAATAGCAAGTTTCCTAATGGTCAGTCTTCATCAATTTCATTTTAAAAATGCCTTTGAAAGAACAGTATTGATATTTTCTGATGATTTTTATCTTTTCTGCTCTTTTAACATTCTACAGAATTAAGAAAGAATTCATTCTACAGAAGAAAGAATTATATCTACATTCTTTTATATTAAAATGTTATAAAAATAATTTTTTCTGTCTACCTACTATTCCTCCTTCCCTCCCTCCCTTCCTCTCTCCTGTTGTTAGATAAAGGTCTCCTCCTTTATATCAGGAGACCTGACTTCCACTTTAGGCTCTGTCACAGTAATTAGTTATGAGGCAGGTCCTTTGATTTTTTCAGAGCCTCAGGTACCATGTCTAGGCAATGAAAGAGCTCAGTTCCTACCACTAACATTTTATGATTGTATCATAGAAAACAATCCTTTTTATTAATACTTTGAGGACACAGGATTTGTATATAAAACATGGGTGTGTTTGAAGTTTACACGGTTTTATATATTCAGTAAGGAGTAAATACAGTGGTACATACATGATTTAAGTAACAAAAGTACAAAAAGCTATCTTAGATGATACCAGTTCTTAAGATGGTTTTACAAATTAGGGAAATGTTACTTACGTATTTTCACTTAATGTTTATACTATCACTTAGTACATAATATATTTTTCTTTCATAAATGTCTTCTTTAGATGACAAATCCTGCCATACAGAATGATTTCAGCTATTATAGAAGAACATTGAGTCGTATGAGGATTAATAATGTTCCAGTAAGTGAATGTTTTGAGTTAGGGGCTGGTAATAATAGCTCAGCTCTCATTTGGTTCAGTCTGTTCTTTTATTTGTCCATTCATTCATCATTGATTCACATAAAGTTAAAGCTACTAATAAAGTTTGTAACTGTGGGCAACCACAGCTGTGGGGGGGGCGGGGAACAAAATGTAGCAAACCATATGGTGTTTACCTGTCTTCCACTTAGTCCCTTAAATTCTTTGACTACTTCGATAAAATTGCTTTTTGTCTATATAACACTGATGCTTATAAAATTCCTCCATGCATTTATTTTAACTGCACAAAAATTCTGTGAGTTAGTGATTATGAGTGTTTGTCCCCATATTCTCAGAGTGGAAGAATCCTGTAGAGAAATTGACCTGGGTAGGAGGTATACTAACACTGGAAGAGGGAAAAAGGGAGGTCACAGAGTTTGAGTACTTCCGTGACTGATGTGGCTGTTTGGCTTCTCTGCCTCTTCCTTGGCTAGCATAGCATCTCATCTGGTTTTTTAGGCTTGTTAGCCTCTTGTCTTCTCTTTGTCTTAAGCTATTTAATGCCCTTTTCTACCTCCATGGAGTCAAATAACAATAAAACCTTAAATATGAAGAAAATCCTTCTCTCTAGGTATTTTGAGGGCCTACATTGTGCTTATTGGTTTGAAACAGAGAAATTTCTGAGATCAGCCCTAGCCTCAAGCAGATAGTTTAATAAAGGAATGCTATGTGAATGTGTTAAGGAGTGAGAAGTGGCATAAGTTTAAGAAATACCAAATGAGGGCATTCTTTTATTTTTCCATTGAATAAATAATTTTATTTAGTGGTTGCTCTAAGACAGGCCCTGGGTTAGACAAAGATTTCTCTTCATCAAGCATCTGTTATTTGCCTGACTTCTGTTTTTCATAGACCAATTCCTGCTGTGAGGCTGACCTTATCATCTGTTTTTCATACCCACCATATAAAATAAAAGCAAAACACCTAGTCCTCTATTACAGCCATCCTGCCATCATGAAGGCCAACTGTCTTTTAATCTGAGTAATTAGAGGGAAATCCCAGTCTCTTTTTGGCAGTCCTTCTCTGGCATCAGGACTTACTTCCTGGCCCACAGTCTTTCTCATTTTTGGTATAATCTGCCCACTATCATCAGTTAACTTTCTTTAGAAAATTGACTTGTCATTTCTTTCTTCTAATATTCTTAACGTGGCTCTCCACTGCCTACAGAAGAAGAAAGCTAGAGTTAAGGTACTCCACAGTCTGCCTGCAACCTTCCTTTCCAGCCTTGTCATTCATTAGTTGCTGCCTCTTAGTACACTGAATATGGTGAATTACACTCTGCCCAGTCATTTGAAAGCATGCTTTTCTCCCCAACTGGTTGGAGTACTTGTGTACCTGCCTGTCATCACCTGCAAAAGCCTAGCTCTTCTCTGAGTCCACTGTAGTTTCTTTCCAGTCTAACTTAATCTCTCAGCCCCTTTTCTATCATCACCTCTTAGCATGTTATTGGGGCGGCTGTGTTGGTACTTGTGGTTCCTGATGGAGGTGGGGTACAGTATCACAGTTATCTCTTCATCCTCTGTAGCATTTAGAGCAGTCCTGCATTTCAGTAGGCAGCCCATCAGAGGTTTTTAAAATTGTTTAAAGTATTTTTCAAGAGGTCATCTTTTTAAAAACTTCTTAGTATCATTTTTAATCCTTCTGTTTTTAAAGAGTATTTAAGTATTATGTGTACTTGAGGGTCTGATATATAAAGGGTATTTATAAGACTAATTAAGCAGGCATTAATGAGACAGGCACTCTGCCTAGGTCCTTGTTTAAATGGTACCACATTTTAATAACTTATTAACTGATATAAAGCGCTCTTATCATCACACAGGCAGAAGGAGAAAATGAAGTAAATAATGAATTGGCAAATCGAATGTCACTGTTTTATGCTGAAGCAACCCCAATGCTGAAGACCTTAAGTGATGCCACGACAAAATTTGTATCCGAGGTAAGCGTTTCCAGGAAGTTATCCTTCTTCCTGTCTGCAGACACAATGATCGCAGCAAGTCCCGTGGCTTTAAAAACCATCTCCAAGCTGCCAGGCTCCCTAAGTACACACTGAGTCCTGCGCCTTCCCTGAGGCCTGTGTGAGCGCGCCTGCCTGCCTGTCCGCAGCCTCCCTTTGGGTATGCAGTTGACACCTCAGCGATGTCATGGCCAGACCTAAGTCTTGATATTTTTCTCCCAACTCTGCCCTTTCTCTAGTCTTTGCTGTCTTAATTGGTAGTACCACTGTCCAAGCAAGTAACTTAGGGGTTATCACCCTGAATTTCTTTGTTTCACCCCCTATATCTACTCCATCAGACAGTCTTATTGGCTCTCCTTCAAAAATATACCCTGAATCTGAAAACTTCACCCCTCTTTGCTCCCTCTCTAGGTCAGCCCACCACCCTCCCACCCAGAATGCTGCATTCGTGTTTCTCCTGTTCTTGTTTATTCTGCTCTTCCCTCCACTATAGTCCTTTCTCCAAAGAGCAGCCTAGTAATAGTCTTAAAACATAAACCACATTCCTTTCCTCTGTTTAAAATGTTTCCAGTGACTTCCCAGTACCCTTAGGATACTGTCCACATACTTCTGGCCTGCAAGGCCCTGCCTATTGTGGTCATTTCACCCAGCTCGATGTAAGCGGCTCTCAGGAGAGCAGGGCCTTGACTCCCTTGTTCATGGCTGTATTCTGGGAGTATAGAAAAGTACATTTTTTTCAAAATTAGGAATAGGAACCAAATTGTAAAGGTACTAATATTTCATGTTATGTTTTAAGTTATACTTAGTTACTTACCACTTTTACTTTTTTTTTCTCCATATACTTTTACAGAATAAAAATTTACCAATAGAAAATACCACAGATTGTCTAAGCACCATGGCTAGTGTGTGCAGAGTCATGCTTGAGACACCGTGAGTATGAGCTGATCTTTTTTACTCTAACAGTGTTGTTGAAATGGTTGTCCAGATAGGAACATACTGCATTTGGAAGGTGGAAATTCCGTGTATCCCATGTATCCACTGTTACTGTGTGAACAGAGTTAAGCTAATTTGGCAGCTTAGTGTAATTTGTGGTTAAGTACAAAGCACAGTTGGTTGTAGGTGCCTCAGGCCAGTTGGGCTGAGGCTTCGGAGTGGGGAGTTGGGTGGGGCTTTGGGGGTGGGGGAAGAGCTTGAAGGCTTCTCGTAAATATTCTCTCCTTTGTCAGTAAGGAACCTTGCCTTTTTACTGGAAGGCTAGCGCTGTTCTGCTTATCCCTTTCTCTTAGTATTAGTTTGCAGTCTTCATTTTTTATTTTTTTTAACTAACACCAACCTAAATTCTCTTCGGCATTCTCCTTTTTCTCAAACCATTTATGTTGTAACCATGTGTTTCCTGGATGGATTTTCCTGTTAGCATGCAGGAAGAATACCTCCTGGATTCCTGAGTAATACATGGTCTTACTAGAAAACGTCTGTTTTTGTGGGGTTTTTTTATTTTCCAAAGCACTAGAATGCACATCATATTACTGGAAAGCCTTATGAAATAGGAGGGCAACTATTCATCTTCATCACCACCAGGGTGGGCGCCATCCTCATTCTTAGGGTAGGAGGGCCTGGAAATGAAGGACTTGTGCACAGTGGCCTACCCCGTACATGTGCCTGGGTGTTTCCTTACTGGTCTGGACTCTTCTGCTGTGCCGTGCTGCCTTCTCTGTAGACAAAAGTTGTATTTCCTTTTCCCAAATGAGAGAAGAATATGATCAAGTTTTAGTAAAATGGAAATCCAGTCATACACTGATGAAAATGTTTAGTTAAGTTAGCACCTAAATAGCAAACATAATGCTGTATTAGGTTAGTGGCTTTTTCATCATATTGGTGGTTACAGCCTTTACAAAGTGCCTATCCCCAAACTTTTACTTCAGGGCTACCTTGATTTCTCTAAAATTGTCTGATCTCTGCCAAGCAGAAGCGGTAATATACCAAGGAGGGTGCATGCACAGATGATAATATGTTGAGTGCTAACCATTCCTCCCCCCTCATTTCTCTGGAATTCTTGTGGGGTTGGGGGCATAAGGCTAGCGTCCCTTTTAGAGATAAACAGGGTACTTCTTTCAGCCTCAACTGAGAGTTGAATCAGCTCATTATTTGTGATGTACGTCGTCCATCATACCTTTTCTA
Source organism: Smutsia gigantea (assembly GCA_032199065.1). NCBI lineage: Eukaryota > Metazoa > Chordata > Mammalia > Pholidota > Manidae > Smutsia > Smutsia gigantea. The sequence goes on along the minus strand of JAVSCE010008005.1, from coordinate 59,291 downwards.
CCTCCAGGGAGTACAGGAGCAGATTTACAAATGAAGAGACAGTGTCATTCTGCTTGAGGGTAATGGTGGGCGTCATAATACTCTATGACCATGTACATCCAGTGGGAGCATTTGCCAAAACTTCAAAAATTGATGTAAGTTATATTATTTTATATAATTCCCAACAGTTTCCATAGTGGAAATCATAGGCTTTTATTTAAAAAGCTGTCAGGCTGCACTCTGTCACAGGGCTCTGTTTGTAGTTCGTGGTAGTGGTGGGTTTCTGTCTCCTCGGCTCTCTTGGCGGCCTCCCCTGGAGCCTACATTCGGGTACTGTAGGAGAGTGGAAGGATGACAGTCTTCAGAGTGTCTCCTTGTAGAGAAACCTCATGTTTCTAAGTGGTCCTTCTGCCTGTGTAGCAATACAAATAGATAATCAGGCATAAGAAAATTTCAAAATGTGTCCTTTCATTCCTTTGGCTAAAGGCCATTTCAAACAAAATAGTTATTTCTCAATGTATATAAAAAGTCAGTACAGGTGCTCCAATGAAAAAAGCTGAAGACTGCATCTATTCCCTCCTCTCCTCAGTTATAATAGTTTGTGGCTATAACCTGGGTTTCTACTTTGCTTGTCTCTACAAAAGTTTATATTATATAGTTTCCTGGCCTCTCTATTATATAATTTTTCTCCTCACTCTTTCACATCTGGTTCATTGGAGTTGTGACCAGGGTTTGATGAGAGCTGTCCCCCAGTGTCCCTGTCACAGCTAGTTCAGGCTCTTGGCATTTCATGTCTACAACTGATAAGCCAGTCTTCCTGCCTTCATGTCCATCCTGTGTAAAGAAAAACGAATTAACATTAACTGAATAACTGCTGTGTCTCAGGGATTTTACATTTGCTTTTTCCCACTTAACTCTGCAGGTACTCCTAGGATGCAAATACTGTCACCTCTGTACTAATAGAGAAACTAAAATACAGGGAAATTAGCGGGTATAATTGCTGGTGAATGGTAGGATGGGATTTGAATCCACATCCCCATGGCATCCAAAGCCTGTAGTGTTCTGCTGTGCTCTACTTTTTCACAATAATCAGGCTAATCTTCCTTATCTACTGCTTTTGTTGGATTGTTTCCCTTTTTAATAGCCTGTACCAAGTCCCAGGGCCGGCCCCATCAGTTCCAGACAAGTCCTTCTGGCTTTCAAGGCCCTCTGTGAACTCTCTGTGTGAGCCATTTTAGCCCTGCACATAATAATAAAGTGATGAACTTTATTATTTTTGTTATGGCATTGGTCTCCCTGTAAAGGCCCTCTTTTTCCTCACCAGCGTGTCCACACTGTCCTTGAAAAGGCTGCTCACCACCTTTCCAGGAAGGCTTGCTTCCCTTACCGATGCTTAGTTTTTCTCCTTTCACTCACTACCACACCAGTGGTGCTTCTGTTTGGCCTACAAACTGAAAATAATAACACTTGGGTAGATTTTTTTTTCTCCCATTCTATGAATAATTATTTTGAGCTTTCTAGTATGTAATGTTTCATGAGATCCATAGTTGTGCTAGTTTCAGTATTACTATTTTGAAAATGAAAGCTATATGAAAAAACTTTTTTTTTTTACTTTTTCTGTTTCCTTTTCTCCTTAGATGAAAGGTTGTATCAAGGTTCTTAAGGACCAGCCTCCTAATAGTGTAGAAGGTCTTCTAAATGCTCTCAGGTGTGTATATGTACGTGTACATATGTATAAAGAAAATGTTCCAAAATGTGAATAGCACAAAGGATCTGAATATAAATGTTATAGTTAGAAATGTGAAGAACTCATTTTGCTTATTGGTAATCTTTCTTCCAATATTGGTTACAGTACTTCCATAACGTGTGTGTGTGTGTGTGTGTGTGTGTGTACAAATCATAACAGCGTGATGACTTTGCTGGAGATATCGGCTTGCTTTTTTTGCTCTTCTTGAAGGAGTGTTGCTATTGTTAATTTTTTAATGAAAGTTAATACATGCTAATTGTAAATAAAATTCAGTAAACACAGGAAGATTTGAAGAAAAAGGAGGGTATTATGTAATCTCACTATTTTGAAATAAACCACTATTTTCCTTCCAGAGTTTCTGTACTTGTAGTCATAGCTCTGTGTGATAGATTTTTTTTTTACAAAATAGTGCCACACAAACTATTTTACAGAGTAGCTCTTTTCCCTTGATATAGTGTAATTATGTTGCTATGTTCACAATTACAGATCTCTATTAATTTTTTTTTATAATTTGTTTTATTATCATTAATCTACAATTACATGTGCAATATTATGGCTATCAGACTACCCCTTCATCAGGTCCCCCCCCACCAACCCCATTACAGTCACTGTCCATCAGCGTAGTGCAGATCTCTATTAATTTTTTTATATTTCTTACATTTTTTTTTCTTACTGTTTCTTACAATGGAAATGAAGCAGTCAGTCATTATTTGATGTCTTTTCTCAACTTAGACCTACTTGATTTAACTACTGAAGCTCCAAAGAATGCTGGAATATTTTTAAATAAAAATTTTAGCATATTATAACATCTTGACCACAGAGATTTAATTGGTAGTATAATTTCCCTAAGATAAAGGTGACTGACTCATTACTTGATTATTTTGTGTTTAAACACAAAAATTATGTGAACACAGAAATACTAATATAGTGAATTTTTGAGGTCACAGGTCATCATTGATTTCCAATTCAGTATGATATTCACCACATGTTTTATGAGCAAAAGCAGAAAGAACAGTTACTCTTCTTGAATACTTAGTCAACACTTGGTATATAATGCAGCAAAATCTAGCTGTCTTTTGAGCTGACTAGAACCATCATATGATTTATTAGGACTATGAAAAGCATTCTGTAAGTAGTGACCACCTGATGAAAGTATTCTAAGTGAGTATCAGAAAGACTCTGATTAAGAAACATAATAATAAAACATTCTTATAATGTCAAACTATTTCAGCCACTAGCCTATCAGAAACCTTGAGTTTTAGTTTTTTACTCTGGAATCTTTTACAATGCAAACTTCATTGATTTTCCCAATATTTATGGTATTATGAACTTTTCCTACTGGATCCCTCTCTGAAGACTCCCCTTGTCCCAATCAGCCTGATTTTCCTGCAAAGCCCTTTTCTTTCAGATCGGCTAGATTTTCTAAAGCCAACAAGTGACAGGAAATCCTTTTTGAAAAGTAAGAGTTAATTGAGGCCTGTCTAGGTTTAGTGTTATTTCTTATTTCTTTACCTTGAAGGGACTCTGCTTCATAACATTAATTTAAAAACTCAGAGCTTATTTTTCATAGGTTAAAGGTAGGTCACTCTCTTTTACTGTAGAATTAGGCCCAAGTTGGGCAGAGTGGTAGTGAGGGATGGCACTGAAGTCTCCCACTGTGTTTGAGGGAGAGGGGAAGAAAAGCACCATTGAGGCAAGAGCCACTGCCAGTGTTTTCTTCTCAAATCTATGATGGAAATAAGGAAATAAATGTTTACTACAGAGATCACTCTACCGTGTTTATTCCTAGTGAGCAAGCATATTCTGTGTCTGAATCATTCTTTTTCACCTGGGAAGTTTTGTGATGTTAAACAGTATACTTGAGGTTTGTAGTAGTGGTTATAGTTAGTGACATTTTTATGTCTCTGTAAGTTTACAATGCAGATTCATATGTATGACTTTAATCTTTACTACTGCTCTGTGAGGTAGGTGGTGGGTATGGGGTGCTGGGGTGTCTCCTTTGTACAGAAGAGTTACCTTAAGCTCTTAAGAGACTTACAGATCATATAGCCAATAAATGTAGGAATTTATTTTCAAATTTAGGATTTCATTCTTGAAATCTCATGTGTTTGATGCTACACCATTGAGTCTTAGGTTTACTATGGGATTGAACTTTGGTGTGCTTTGGAATCACCTGGACGGATATAAAAAATGCAGATTCTCAGGTCACTGCCTCCAGAGAGCTTTTGCATTAGCTCTGGGGTGGTCTCAGGCACCTCTTTTTATAAGTAAACATGGTAGCTGATACAGGTAATCTGGCACTTTGAGAAACACTGCTCAAACAAAGTCAGTCTGGCTCCTAATATGCTTCTTCACTCAGAGCAAAGGAGCTATTGTTAAAAAAGCATTTTGTAATCCCACAAGTGCTCTGCAATTGTTGATTATTATTTACACCTCTACAAAATGGAACACACTTTCATGAAGTTATTTTTTTATTGAGTTGCTCCTTTACTAGAGATGCACACTGTTGTTTTCCTTAGAACCAACAGTTAATAACCAGGAAATTTTAAATAGTGTAATTGTGTGCATGTGCACGCACATGTGCACACACATTGTTTATTTTGAATGCTTTTCTGCAGTAATTATATGGTCCCTCCAACTTACAGCATGTGATTATGAGAAAGCATTACAAATCATGCCTACATTTTACCAGTGGAGAAATGGAACCGAGTGCCTTTGATCATAAGAGAGAGTGAGCGAGCTAAAGCTAGGAGTTAAGGTTTAGTGCTAGATAACGAATTACCGCCTTTATTCAGTTGAGGAGTGAAGGTAAAAGCTGCATTTCTTCAGTAGAAAATCATATGCACTTGGAAAAAGAGGGTGTTTTTGTGCACAAAGTGAGAATGCGCCATACATTTTCATAAATAATTTTCACCTATGTTAGATGTTACTGGCCTTTTGTTGATAAGAAAGTGTGGTGGTGCGAAGGCCTCAGTTGGCCCCCCCAGGGAAGGGTCTGAGAACTGTTGGAGGCCATGGTCACATCCCACGGAAGTGAGCACTTGGATCTAGGTAGAGAGGAAAGCGTGCACAGCTCTGGGAATGCCAGTCTGTTGCTGAGTGTTCATACTGTCAGCTACTATGGTAGAAATTGTGTTGGGCATGTTACTTGGCTCTTCCCATTATCCAGTTGTATAAAGGAAAGGGGGAAAAAATAGAGATGAGTGTTGAAAATTTTTATGTCCTGACATCAGTAGGCTTATGTGTGGCTAGGTATACTTTATCTGCACTTGGGAAATAAAGCAGAAAGGTTAAGGCTTTGCTACATTACCTGCCACTTAGTGTAAGTATTCCTTTATGGACCTTTTCTTTCCAGTCTGGCTGCTTACCTTCTTGTCTTCCTTCCACAAATAGTAATTGAGCACCTGGTGTGTGCCAGGCACTCTGATTTCTGTTCAGTCATATGAGACAATTTGGAAGTGACTTTGACATAAAATTGTAGAGAATATCAGGTACTTAGAAGCGTATGTTTGTCTTTACCTCTCTAAGGATTTACCTAAGTTCAGAGACTTTCTTCAGTTTTTAAATTGACTTGAACTTAAGAATTGAGATTGAATTCCTTTAACACAGAAAGACCATCTGTGTGTACCTGCTTGAAATGATACAAATGATACAAAGATTATATGTGAAGTTGTTGTAAGCCAGATTAACCTGTCCAGGATTAAATTCTGTCTGAATTACCTCCAAAACACATCCCATACTCAAGCATTGAGCACCTATTTCCATTGCTGCTAATCTTGTCCAGGCCTTGCTCCTGTCTCACGTAGACCCCATACCAGCCCTCTGGTTGGTCCCTCTGTTGCTCCTTCTCCCTACAGTTTTGCCTCAACAGCCAGTGTGATCCTTTGAAAATATAAATGAAGAAATACATCACTCCCCTGCTTAATATCCTCCACTGACTTTTGTTGCACTTAGAATAATCTCCAAACTCATTACTGCGGCCTACAGTGTCCATGTGACCTGGTCTTTCCCAGTCTGTAAGGCCCCATCTAGTACTGTCCTTCCTTGCTTCTAAGTACAAATACCTAGAATACCCTTCTGTGGTATAGCATATTACCATCTTTCTTCCTTTGTTAGGTTGTAAGCTCCTGGAACAGTGCCTCACACATTGTAGACTTGCTTATTAAATTTCTGCTATTAAAGGAATCTTGTGAATTTTCTTATAAGATAATAATCATTCTTCATGATTCTTAATTTATATTTACTTGCTTATAGCAAAACACATCTACCTGGAAATAAGGCACTTGGAGAATTGAAACATTTTGGAATGTGACAACTGTAGAAGCTGAGCTGTCTTAAGCAGACGAGAACAGGGGTTGGCAAACTTTCCTGTAAAGGGCAGACAGTAAGCAAAGGGCCAAATGCTCTCTGTCACAGCTGCTCAACTCTGCCATTTTAGCAGGAAGGTAACCATAGACAGTATATAAATGAATTGATATGGCCGTGTTCCAGTAAAACTTTTTATATAAAACCTGAAGTTTGAGTTTTATATGATTTCCACATTAACATGAAATATTATTCTTCTTTTGACTTTTTCCCCCCAACCATTTAAAACTGTAAAAATATGCTTAGCTCAAACGTGGGGGCCAACTGAGGTGAGGCATAGAACCTCACCCCTCCAGACGAGAGAGACATTGCCTGTGACAAGCTATGTCACAGGCCGAGCCCAGCTAATCATTATTCTGGTACCTTCCACAAATATATGCATATGCATTTGCGTCAACTAAAACAAAAAAGGGGGAAATGTGGGATTCACTTATAATTTAAGTATAAAAATCATATGAATAATCATAGTTGACTCGATTGATTATAGTAACTGAATTAGTTTCTCTGTTATGACTGCCTTTGCATTGTTCACCTTGTGAGAACTTGTTCACTATGTTCCTTGCATTGTTCACCTTGTGGGAGCTTGTTCACTGTATTGGAACTTGTTTGTTATGCTCCAAAAGATTGGAAACTGTTGAGAATTAAGCTTGGAGTTGATTAATGATAGTGTATTGAGTTCCCTATGCAGAATTCTATTGTTGTTAGCAGCCATTTGATCAATAAATGTGAGAGGTGCTCTCTCAGCATCACTCTTGAGCTGTTAAAAAAAAAAAAAGAAGCAGATTAGATGTAGTAGAAGAGATGTAAATGAAATAGAAATTAAAGAAGAGGAATACAAAGAAGCTGAGGCACTGAGAGAAAAAAGAATATCTAAGAATGAAAGAATATTGAGAGAACTGTGTGTGGCCACTAATAAAAAAATTAATAGTTCTGGGGGTGTAATGTGCAGCATGGTGAGCAATAATGTCGTATATTGAAAAGTTGTTAAGAGAAAAAACCTCAAAAGTTCACATCACTAGAAAAAATAATTTGTAACTATATATGTTGAAGGATGTTAACTAAACTTACTGTGATAATCATTTCACAATAAAAAAAATATATATATGCTTAGCTCATACACAGGCCATACAAAAACACATGGTGGGTTGGATTTGGCCCACAGAATATAATTTGCCAACCCCTGGGATGGGACAACAGTTATTTTCCTCCGAGGGAGAAGTTACAGCTTTGCTTACTTTAGAAAGCAACCGGATCATTTCAGCAAGGGAGAGCTAAGTAAGTTCAGCAGCTGCTGAGTATTCTGTGTGAAAGGTGGTGGGGAGAGGGTAAGCTTGCAGAACCAGAACAGGGTGAAGGCTGGAATGAAAAGGCACAGTTTTGTGAGAGATTTGCCTGACCAGTCGCACATCTTGTGATAATTAAAGAACGCAGTGCAGATAATGGCTTTTTAAAATTCTCTCATATTAATGTTTTTGTGGGTTTTTTTTCACTTTCAGGTACACAACAAAACATTTGAATGATGAGACTACCTCCAAGCAGATTAAATCCATGCTGCAATAACAGTTGTGGAGTAGGCGCCTGCTCTAGACAGAAGACAGTATTCGGCAGTGACTGAGAATGCACAGTTTTTAGTGATTGCAATTACTCTCTCATCTACTCTTGCTTTTTATTTCTTTCCTCTGTTCCTCTTTCCTCTTTTTTAATCATGTTCATATTCTTAAGACTTCTTTTCTGTGCCAAAATCAGTAAAGTCATACTCTGAAGGGAGGTTATCCTTTCAAAAGGCCATCTAAGGCAGCTAATTATGCATTGCGTTGGGGTCTCTACTGAGAAAAATTCTGTGACTTGAACTAAATATTTTTAAATGTGGATTTTTTTTGAAAACTAATATTTAATATTGCTTCTCCTGCATGGCAAAACTGCCTACTCTGCTATTTAAAACCCTCAATTACTTTATTTTCTACTGCCGCTTTTTTCATGTGCAGCCAAAATGAAAATGTTTAAATTAACTGTGTTGTACAAATGGTACCCAACACAAACTTTTTTTAAATTAGTAAGACTTCTGTTTAAAGTTTTAAGTTTGCATTTTGACTTTTTTTGTAAGGATGTATGTTGTGTGTTTAACCTTTATTAACTAACGTTAAAAACTGTGATGTGTGCGTAGAGTATTACGTATGCATGTTCATGTTTAAAGAATGGCTGTTGATAAAATAAAAATCAGCTTTCATTTTTCTAAGTGTGGCTTCGTTTACTGATGTTTTGGTTTTAGGCTTCTAAAGCTCTCCCCATGTATATTTTATGGAATACACATACATTTACATAATGTCTCCATCTTTTAGGGGAGGGCTTGGTCTTAATAGTGTTTTTCTTCATTATTATCTATGTGCACAGTTTTAATTGCTTTTAACTCTAGCTAAATGCAGTAAGACCAGTGATCTTGCATTAATTGGACTTTTATTTTGGATTTACTCTTGTATGGATGAAGGAACAAAAGGGAAACTATATTCTTTCCTGATCTGCAGTTCCCAAGAGCAAGAGGGTAGCAACATGAAGCATAATGTGGAAGAAAGAACAGCTCTTATTAAATACTGGGAGGAGAGTGAGTATAAGAGGGACTGCCCAGGAGAAATGAAAGGCTATGATCTTACTAGTGGTAGAAAACTAGCATGTTTGGTGTTTTAAGATCTAAAACCTTAATCACGAACTCTGAATGTCCTGATTGGGAGAAGCCGCCTAAAGGTTGTCTGGTCCAACCATGCTGGTGGTTAATGAGAATATCTGAGCTATGATGCCATTAAAAAGGTTAACTGTGGAAGGGAATCCCAGAGGCTTCCCTCAGAACCATCTGGCTTAAAAGTGCCAGGTCATGAGGCCCACAGCCCTTCAGGATGGAATCCCTGCTGACTTCTCTGGTCTTGCCCTCATGCTGTTCCACTTCATGGCCTGCTCTCCAGCCAGGCTCAACTGCTGGCTGTTGAGGTAGTTGCATGCAATGTCATACTTCCCTGACTCTGGTCTGGCTGGTCCCTGAGCCCATCACCCCCTGCCTCCCTCACGCCCATCTGATGAACGGCAACTCTTATCCTTCACGGACCAGATCGTGTCACATCCTTCATGTAATCTTCAGGATAATGGCCCTTCTAAGCACCTTCAGAGAGAATTGTAATGGGTTAGTAGTGGCCCCCTGAAAAGATAGGTCCACCGAGGACCTGAAAATGTGATCTTTTTTAGAAGAAGGGTATTTGCAGATGAAATTAAGGATCTGGAGATGAGACCATTCTGGATTACAGTGGGCCCTACCTAAAAGCCGAGGAACCCGGAATTGCCAGCAGCCCCAAGCTGCTCAGCGTTTCTGGGGGAACCAATCCTGCCAACAGTCGAATCTCAACTCCTGAGTTTGAGGACTGGGAGGGCATACATTCCTGTTATTTTAAACCAGCCAGATGGTGGTCGTTTGTTAGGGCAGCCTCAGGATTAGGGTAGCCTCAGGAGTCTAACACAAGTGTCTCATCAAGCACCCCAAGACTGAACTGCACTTGTCTTTCCTAATACTGTGAGAGTTTGAGAGAAGAGCCATGTGTAATTTTCCTTGAGTGTCCCAAGGATCTTGCCTAGTCCCTGAATTTGGGTAGGCGCCAAATGAATGCTTGAGTTGAGTGAATGGATATAAACAATGTGCAGGAATAGATAAATACCTCTGTGGCCTTTGCAGTTTGCACAGTTCACCCTCTGCATATTAGAGAATAAGTAGAAGGTTCCCTAAGTCTAGAGTAGGGATCAGCAAATTAGTCCGTGGGCCAATCTGCCTGCCACCTGTTCTTGTACAGACTGTGAACTAAGAATAGTTTTTACATTTTTAAAAAGTTGAAAAAAATTGAAAGAATATTTCATAGCATGTGTAAAGCATATGAAATCCAAATTCCAGTGTCCATGAATAAAATTTTATTGGAACATGGCCTCGCTCATTGGTTTACATACTATTTTCGGCTACCTTTGCTCAGCAGCAGCCAACTGCAATTCTTGTGACAGAGGCCATATGGCCTTCAGAAGCTAAAATATTTTACTATCTGGCCCTCGACAGGAAGTTTGCTGGCTCCTCCTCTAGTTACAAGAGCAGGTTTATTTGAGAACCTAGTGAGATAGAAGTGCGGTGCTGCATGCGTGTTTGATAAAAGGAGCCATCTCTGCTGCCTGGAAATGGGTTTAATTTCAGGTCTAATATTTGCCAGTCAGATAAGCAAAGAACAGGTAGATACCTTCTCACCTGCCAATCTGATTTCTCCACATAATGCCTGTCCTTAGAATAAAGGTTTATGGTGCTGGTTATGGGCTCATCAGGAAGGAGGGCCACGATTAATTAGGTCTGCCCTGCATATCAGAGGGAGGAGTGCCCTGCTCTGTGTAGGTAAATCTGTATCACTCCAAGCCTGCCTCCTTTCACCCCCACTTACCTCTAAAACCAGCGCTGGTCACCATCTCCACTCGTACTGAGCCCCTGTGCCTCTTCACAATCGTCAAGTATCGGCTGCATCATGTTTCTACCAGCTGTACCTGTGATTGTCCGCCACCACCCCATTTCTACAGACCTGAACCTAGAAGAGCGAAACATTTCAGTTCGCTATTTTCTTATGTGATTTGGATTAAAATGCCCTCTGGACTATTTATATTTGACATCAGGATAATTAGCATTTGTGCTCAGATCTAGGTTTTTTGACGTGAAATGCCATTCTGGTGCCATTTGAGATTGCAGTAACAAACATTGCATAAATTCTTACAAAATAACCCCTATTTTATAAGCACGTATTTCAAAACTTTGCCCAGGTGTAACCAACTACTAGACTGACTTCAACTACTATATAGTACAGGTGGACGATGCTAAGGGCTGTGGGAAAATTATGGCAGATTGGGAGTGCCGGTCGGTGGCGGCGCGGTTTGCAATTTAATCGGGTGGAAAAGAGTAGCTGTCACTAAGAAGGTAACCTGTGAGCCAAGACTGAAGGGGGGAAGGCCGTTAGCAGCAGGGGTGTGGGGGAAAGGCGCCCCAAACAGCTGCGCGCCAGCGGAGAGGCCTGGCAGGAGAGCCGCGGAGGAGCAGTCGCGGGGCGGGGTCGGGGGCGGGGCCATGGGGTCACGTAAAGCAAACCTGAGGTCTGGCTTTGGCTCTGAGTCCCGAGGGCCCTGAACGGGGCGGGGCGTCATCTATCCCATAAGGTTCCCCTGAGCTGGTGGGCGGAGCAGACAGGTGAGGCCTGGCAGGGGCGGGGACAGGCAGTAACCGAGGTAGGAAAGGGTGGTGTGCGGGAGCCGGGAGCGGATTGGGCGTGTTTTGAAGGAAAGCGGCAGGCAGGCAGGAGGGTGCGCGGTGCGAGAGGGGACGCAGCGGGGCCCGGCGGGGACCCGGGGCCGGGAAGGGGCGGGCGCCTTCCTGCAGGAGGGCCGCGAGGGGGCAGGGGCTCGGGCGCCAGCCACGCAGCACGGTAGGTGGGGCTGGTGGTCGCCCTGCCCTTCAGCGGCTTTCCGACTCCCAGGGCCGCATTCTCCCCGTCTGTAAATGTACCCCCGGGCCGCACCTCGTACCGCCATGAGCTGCTAAGGCTTCCAGGCCGAGCCGTGCGCTCCGGGACACCTGGGAAGGGGCGAGCCGGGAGGGCGACGAGGACAGCGGAGGTGCCCCCACGCCAAGCCGGCGTCCCCGCCAGGCCCCCAGGCCCTTAGGCCGCCGGCCGGCCGCCTCTACGGTCGACGGGCCGGGAGGCTGACTTGGCTGTGGAAGGGGGTTTTAGACCCGGGCCCGGCACCCTTGGGGTAGGCTCTGTAGGGGTGCCACGACGGGAGGAAACTGATCTTTATTGAGGGGGCCCTGTTTGTGAGTGTAACTCCGCGGGGGGGAGGGAATATTTTCCCAGCCCGGGGCAAAATAACCTTGAAACCAAAATAAGTCAAAGGGGGAAATAAAGTGGGAGGAACCCATTTATTGCTTACAAGCTGTCCTCCACTTCTGCTCGCAGTGTCTCCTCCGACCCGGCTGCAAAAAGGGACCCCACCCAACCTCTCCGTCCAAATAGGCCCTGGATCCACCCTGTAATTACCTATTAATATGGACATTGTTACTTCTCTCCACCTCTTGGAAACACCAGATATGGGGAAGCACTAAGACCAGGCGAGAGCTTCTGCAAATGTTGAAATTGTACCCGCAGTGAGCATGCTTTTCAGGGGCACAAACACCTGGAGATACTATTAACCCCATTTTACAAATGAGGAAACAAGTTCAGAGCACTTAAGAGACTTGCCTAATATCACACAGTCACTGTCAGAGCCGGTGTTCAGCCCAAATCTATTGGTTCCAGAGCCTCTGCTCTATTACCTTATTATTCTCCATCTTAGATGATGATAGAACCCCACTTTCTAGAATTATTTTGATTTAATTGGTATATTGTTGATTCCAATTTTCCCCTCTAATTTCTTTTTTTTTTTACTAAGGTATTATTGATATAGACTCTAAAGAAGGTTTCACATGAATAAACAATGTGGTTACTACATTTACCCATATTATCAAGCCCCCACTCATACCCCAATGCAGTCACTGTCCATCAGCATAGTAAGATGCCACAGATTCACAGTTTGCCTTCTCTGTGCTACACTGTTTTCCCCTTGATCCCCCACCCCATGTGTACTACACATAATACCCCTCAATCACCTTCTCCCACCCTCCCCACCCGCCCTCCCACACCCCTCCCCTTTGGTAACCACTAGTTCCTTCTTGGAGTGTGTGAGTCTGCTGCTATTTTGTTCTTCAGTTTTGCTTCGTTGTTATACTCCACAAATGAGGGAAATCATTTGGCATTTGTCTTTCTCCGCCTTGCTTATTTCACTGAGCAAAATATCCTCCAGCTCCATCCATGTTGTTGCAAATGGTAGGACTTGTTTCTTTCATATGGCTGAATAGTATTCCATTGTTTATATGTACCACATCTTCTTTATCCATACATCTACTGATGGACACTTAGGTTGCTTCCATATCTTGGCTATTGTAAAAAGGGCTGCAATAAACATAGGGGTGCATATGTCTTTTTGAATCTGAGAAGTTGTATTCTTTGGGTAAATTCCAAGGAGTGGGATTCCCAGGTCAAATGGTATTTCTATTTTCAGTTTTTTGAGGAACCTCCATATTGCTTTCCACAATGGTTGAACTAGCTTACATTCCCACCAGCAGTGTAGGAGGGTTCCCCTTTCTCTGTATCCTTGCCAGCATTTGTTTTTCATAGTTTTTTTGATGCCGGCCATCCTTACTGGTGTGAGGTGATATCTCATTGTAGTTTTAATTTGCATTTCCCTGGTGATTAGAGATGTGGAGCATCTTTTCATGAGTCTGTTGGCCATCTGAATTTCTTTGTTGGAGAACTGTCTCTTCATATCCTCTGCCCATTTTTTAATCGGGTTATTTGCTTTTTGGTGTTGAGGCATGTGAGTTCTTTATATATTTTGGATGTTAACCCCTTGTTGGATATGTCATTTACAAATATATTCTCCCATACTGTAGGATGCCTTTTTGTTCTGTCTTTTGCCGTACAGACACTTTTTAGTTTGATGTAGTCCCATGAGTTCATTTTTGCTTTTGTTTCCCTTGCTCGAGGAGATGCGTTCAGGAAGAAGTTGCTCATGCTTATATTCAGGAGATTTTTGCCTATGTTGTCTTCTAAGAGTTTTATGATTTCAGGACTTACATTCAGGTCCTTGATCCTTTTCGAGTTTACTTTTGTGTATGGGGTTAAACAATAATCCAGTTTCATTCTCTTGCATGTAGCTGTACAGTTTCGCCAACACCAGCTGTTAAGGAGGCTGTCATTTCCCCATTGTATATCCATGGCTCGTTTATCATATATTAATTTACCGTATATGCTTGGGTTTATATCAGGGCTCTCTAGTCTGTTCCATTGGTCTATGGGTCTGTTCTTGTGCCAGTACAAAATTGTCTTGATTGCTGTGGCTTTGTAGTAGAGCTTCAAGTTGGGGAGCATAATCCCCCCAGCTTTCTTCTTCCTTCTCAGGATTGCTTTGGCTATTCGGGGTCTTTTGTGGTTCCATATGAATTTTAGAACTATTTTCTCTAGTTCATTGAAGAATGCTGTTGGTATTTTGATAGGAATTGCATTAAATCTGTAGATTGCTTTAGGCAGGATGGCCATTTTGACAATATTAATTCTTCCTATCCATGAGCACGGGATGTGTTTCCATTTATTGGTCTCTTCTTTAATTTCTCTCATGAGTGTCTTGTAGTTTTCATAGTATAGGTCTTTCAATTCCTTGGTTAGGTTTATTCCTAGGTATTTTATTCTTTTTGATGAAACTGTGAATGGAATTGTTTTCCTGATTTCTCTCTCTGCTAGTTCTTCGTTAGTGTATAGGAATGCCACAGATTTCTGTGAATTAATTTTGTATCCTGCAACTTTGCTGAATTCAGATATTAGATCTAGTAGTTTTGGAGTGGATACTTTGGGGTTTTTTATGTACAATATCATGTCATCTGCAAACAGGGACAGTTTAACTGCTTCCCTGCCAATCTGGATGCCTTTTATTTCTTTGTGTTGTCTGATTGCTGTGGCTAGGACCTCCAGTACTGTGTTGAATAGAAGTGGGGAGAGTGGGCATCCTTGTCTTGTTCCCAATTTTAAAGGAAAAGCTTTCAGCTTCTCACTGTTAAGTATAATGTTGGCTGTGGGTTTGTCATATATGGCCTTTATTATGTTGAGGTACTTGCCCTCTATACCCATTTTGTTGAGAGTTTTTATCATGAATGGACGTTGAATTTTGTCAAATGCTTTTTCAGCATCTATGGAGATGATCATGTGGTTTTTGTCCTTCTTTTTGTTGATGTGGTGGATGATGTTGATGGATTTTCGAACGTTGTACCATCCTTGCATCCCTGGAAAAAATCCTACTTGATCATGATGGATGATCATTTTGATGTATTTTTGAATTGGGTTTGCTAATATTTTGTTGAGTATTTTTGCATGTATGTTCCATCAGGGATATTGGTCTGTAATTTTCTTTTTTTGTTGTGTCTTTGCCTGGTTTTGGTATTAGAGTGATGCTGGCCTCATAGAATGAGTTTGGAAGTGTTCCCTCTTCTTCTACTCTTTGGAAAACTTTAAGGAGGATGGGTATTAGGTCTTCAATAAATGTTTGATAAAATTCAGCAGTGAAGCCATCTGCTCCAGGTATTTTGTTCTTAGGTAGTTTTTTTTATTACCAGTTCAATTTTGTTGCTGGTAATTGGTCTGTTCAGATTTTCTGTGTCTTTCTGGGTCAGCCTTGGAAGGTTGTATTTTTCTAGAAAGCTGCCCATTTCTCCTAGGTTATCCAGTTTGTTGGTATGTAATTTTTCATAGTATTCTCTAATAATTCTTTGTATTTCTGTGTTGTCTGTAGTGATTTTTCCTTTCTCATTTCTGATTCTGTTTATGTGAGTAGATTCTCTTTTTTTCTTGATAAGTCTGGCTAGGCATTTATCTATTTTGTTTATTTTCTCAGAGAACCAGCTCCAGCTTTCATTGATTCTTTCTATTATTTCATTCTTCTTAATTTTATTTATTTCTGCTCTAATCTTTATTATGTCCCTCCTTCTACTGACTTTGGGCCTCATTTGTTCTTTTTCTAGTTTCATTAATTGTGAGTTTAGACTGCTCATATGGGATTGTTCTTCTTTCCTAAGATAGGCCTGTATTGTAATATACTTTTCTCTTAGCACGGCCTTTGCTGTGTCGCACAGATTTTGTGGTGTTGAATTATTGTTGTCATTTGTCTCCATATATTGCTTGATCTCTGTTTTTATTTGGTCATTGATCCATTGGTTATTTAGGAGCATGTTGTGAAGCCTCCATTTGTTTGTGGTATTTATCATTTTCTTTGCATAATTCATTTCTAGTTTCTTATCTTTGTGGTCTGAGAAACTGGTTGGTACAATTTCAATCTTTTTGAATTTACTGAGGCTCTTTTTGTGGCCTAGGATATGATCTATTCTTGAAAATGTTCTATGTGCACTTGAGAAGAATGTGTATTCTGCTGCTTTTGGGTGTAGAGTTCTGTAGATGTCTGTTAGGTCCATCTGTTTTATTGTGTTGTTCAGTGCCTCTGTCTCCATATTTTCTGTCTGGTTGATCTGTCCTTCAGAGTGAATGGAGTGTTGAAGGCTCCTACAATGAATGCATTGCATTGTATTTCTCCTTTTAATTCTGTTAGTATTTGTTTCACATATGTAGGTGCTCCTGTGTTGGGCACATATATATTTATAATGGTTATATCTTCTTGTTGGATTGACCCTTTTATCATTATGCAATGTCTGTCTTTGTCTCTTGTGACTTTCTTTGTTTTGAAGTCTATTTTGTCTGATACAAGTACTGCAACTTCTGCTTTTTTTCCCCATTCGTTGCATGAAATGTTTTTTCCCATCCCTTCACTTTTAGTCTGTGTATGTCTTTGGGTTTAAAGTGAGTCTCTTGTAGGCAGCATATAGATGGGTCTTATTTTTTTATCCATTCAATGACTCTAGGTCTTTTGATTGGTGCATTCAGTCCATTTACATTTAGGGTCATTATTGATAGGTATGTACTTATTGGCATTGCAGGCTTCAGATTTGTGGTTACCAAAGTTCAAGGTTAGCTTCCCTACTATCTAAGAGTCTAACTTAACTCACTTAATATGCTATTATAAACACAATCTAAAGGTTCTTTTTTTTTCTTCCTCCTCCATTCTTGATATATTAGGTGTCATATTCTGTACTCATTGTCTATCCTTTGATTGACTTTGGGGATAGTTGATTTAATTTTGCAGTTGCTTAGTAATTAACTGTTCTACTTTCTTTACTGTGGTTTTATTACCTCTGGTGACAGCTATTAAACCTTAGGAACACTTCCATCTATAGCAGTCCCTCCAATATACACTGTAGAGATGGTTTGTGGGAGGTAAATTCTCTCAGCTTTTGCTTATCTGGGAATTGTTTAATCCCTCCTTCAAATTTAAATGATAATCTTGCCGGATAAAGTATTCTTGGTTCAAGGCCCTTCTGCTTCATTGCATTAAATACATCATGCCACTCCCTTCTGGCCTGTAAGGTTTCTGCTGAGAAGTCTGATGATAGCCTGATGGGCTTTCCTTTGTATGTGATCTTATTTCTCTCTCTGGCTGCTTTTAATAGTCTGTCCTTATCCTTGATCTTTGCCATTTTAATTACTGTATGTCTTGGTGTTGTCTTCCTTGGGTGCCTTGTGTTGGGAGATCTGTGCATCTCCATGGCCTGAGAGACTATCTCCTACCCCAGATTGGGGAAGTTTTCAGCTATTACCTCCTCAAAGACACTTTCTATCCCTTTTTCTCTCTCTTCTTCTTCTGGTACATGTACAATGCGAATACTGTTCTGTTTGGATTGGTCACACAGTTCTCTCAATGTTCTTTCATTCTTAGAGATCGTTTTTTCTCTCTGTGCCTCAGCTTCTTTGTGTTCCTCTTCTCTAGTTTCTGTTTCATTTATCATCTCCTCCATCGTATCCAATCTGCTTTTAATACAGTCCATTGTGCTCTTCAATAATTGGATCTCTGACCAGAATTCATTCCTGAGTTCTTGAATATCTTTCTGTACCTCCATGAGCATGTTAATGGTTTTTATTTTGAACTCCCTTTCAGGAAGAGTCATGAGGTTGATGTCATTTAAATCTTTCTCAGGAGTTGTATTAATAATTTTACTCTTAACCAGGTTCCTTTGGCATTTCATATTTGTATATGGTGGCTTCTAGTGCCCAGAAGCTCTACTCCCTGGAGGTGCTCAGTCCCTGAAGCAATGTCAGGCATCGCAGGGGAGTGGTATTGGTGCCTTGGGGGATGAAAGAGCTGTTTCCTGGTTCCTGGCTGCTATGCCTGTCTCCACTGCCTGAACCAGTGGGCCGAGCACACAGGTATAAGCCTCTATGCTTTGCGTTTGTATCTGCTGTAGACAGATCTTCCCTGTGGCTGGGCTAATGCCAGGGTAGGTTTTGCCGGTTTGTGAGCCAGGTGGGGCTGGCTGGGAGAAAGGCACAGTAGGCTGCCTATCACGGAGGGCGTCCTTGGAGCTGTGTAGCCTGCTAGGGAGCTGGAGCACCTGAAGATCATCTAAGGAGGATAATTTCTTTTTCCTCCTTAAATGTGAGAGTGTATATGGTAAACCTACCAACCTGCTGGGCAGAGTGTACCCAGACAATTTTGTCTACCTGTCCTCTCTTCTGAGCAGTAAGCTCTGTGCAATCCTAGCCCCTTTAGCAGCCCTCTTGCTAAGGGCTTCCTTGTTAGGAAATCTTTCAGACTTTCCACCTTTCTTTTGGACCAGAGCAGTGGGATATAGATCCCTGCTTTCCACAAGCAGCTGGAATCTCAGTCTCTCCAGGAATTCTGCCTGTCTTAGCTTTCCAGCCCCGTAATCATGAGAGTACCATGAAAACACCATGAAATGTAGGTTTGTGCTCCCAGATCAGAGATCCAGAGTTAGGTATTCAGCAGTCCCAGGCCTGCACTCCCTCCTGTTCTGTTTCTCTTCCTCCTTCTGGTGAGCTGGGGTTGGGGAAGGGCTTGGGTCCTGCCGGGCTATAGCTTTGGTCCGTTACACTGTTCTGTGATGTCGGCTTTTTTGTCCAGGTGTATGCAGTCTGGTGCAGTCCTCTTTCCTGTCGCTCTTTCAGGATTAGTTGTATTAATTATATTTTTGTATTATATGTGGTTTTAGAAGGCAGCCTGTATCTCACCTCTCATGCTGCCATCTTTAATCTAGCCCCTCTAATTTCAGGCAAAAGTTACTTTTCAAGAAAGTTGTTCTTAAAAGTGTATGTGTGATGGAACATTTATTATTATGTTCATTAGATCACCAGAGAGAATCCTTTAATTGCCACTGGATGTCCATTCCCTCCCTTGCAGAAGGGAAGATTCTTGGTGCGAGAGACGACTGGCCCGACTGGCCAGTCTGTGCAATGAGGTTGAGAGAGGGGCAGGTGCTGAGGAGAAGGAAGGAGATGGAGGGGGAGGCCAGGGGCGAAGAAGTCAGTGGAGGGGTAGCTGGAGGAGCAGACATGCAGGAGGTGAGGGGGTTGGAAAGGAGAGAGGATTCTAATGTAGACCATGTACATGGATTGTTTAATGTCCTTTAAGACATGTGAGTAAACAGTGAATCCCTTTTTAAATTACCTGTGGCTGTTTACCTTCTTGATCAAAACACGGTGGGCCCAGAACAACGTGCAGAGAGAGAGAGAGACTTGATTAATTTGTTAGGCCAGTCAGCTGTGGCAAGGGAGTGGGACAGTAGCTATGTTCTTGCTTTCCCCACAAGGAGGAGCCTGCGTCAGCATGAGCCAGGCAGAGAAAATGGAAGGTGCCGGAACTGGGTGGAAGTATGACATAGTGCAGTGTCCAGAATAGAGCTTTCCAGGGTTTGGGGTAAGGTCTGTTAAGATCCGCTTGCCTAAAACCTCACTTCTCACGTTGCAGAGAATGTATACTGACATGCACACAATGTAGTGCATTAAAAACATCAAGTTTACAAAACTATAAATACGTAACCAATTTTTTCTGCAAGATAATTGACACGAATGCATGGGAAAAAGATGGAAAAGATACATACCAAAATGTCAATAATACTGCTTATTTCTGGGGTGTGGTATTAACAGAGATTAAACTGTTCTTCATACATTTAGGAAACTTTTAGTTTTTTTACAATGACAATTGTTTTGATTGTTAGATAAGTTTTATCAATAGAAAAGAACATGTAATGTCATCCTGCTGAGTGGGCAAAACCAGGTGGTCTGTCTGCCTGAGCAGTGCTCTCTTACAGAGCGGTACCCCTGTCAGTTTGCTCTGCTACAAGGAGCATAGAGCTGGGGATCAGGAGACCTGTTGGCCGTGACTTGTCCTCAGGCTCTTCCCCCACTCCCTTTTCATGTCCCTACATACACACACACACACACACAGAGGGTATTAGGGTATTGTGAGTTTTACCAGAAATGCTTCCTGTCATGAAACAAATCCAATGGCTGCTCTGGGAAAATGCTGGGAGTGATCCAGCAAGTCTCCACACCCAGAAACAAGATCATGGAAAGAGCCTGGCCCAGCTCCTGGTCCTGTGCAGAGGACCCTCATCGTGCCCCAGGCCCTGGTCTGCAGCCCAGTCGGTGTGGCCCATAGAATCCCTGAATGGGGGGCAGCTGGGCGACGTGTGAGTGATTTGACTCAGCTCTCTCATGCTATGCATGGGAAAACAGGCAGGAGGACAGCTGCAGGGGGCCAAGATTAAGGGGAGACTAGTCCTGGGTTAACCTGGGGAAAGCTCTGCAGCTTCCTCCGAAATGGTGGTACTATTTTTAACATCAGTGCCTGCAATGATAGCTGACTGCCAGGCGCTGTTCTGAGCACTCTATGTGCAACTTCTAAGTCATCATTACAAACTAGGGCTGGGATTCTTATGATCCCGGTTTTACAAGGGGTAATTTTACAGTGACAGAAGCACAGAGAGGGGAGTATCGTGCCCAGAGCCACAGGGCTGCCAGTGGTGGAGCAGGGGATGGAGCCCAGGCTGTTCTGGAACCAGCTTCTTTTGCCACTCAAGGAAGAATCTTCATCCAAGGTGGGACCCTAACCTAACAGGTAGTCCCAGCCCCTGATCTGGATGGCGGGATGGGTGACAAATGTCTAGAGGCCAGTCCTGGCAGGGATGGAAGAGGGCCCATGAGCCAGTCCTGGCGGAGCCCTGTGATCACCTGCGGCCCCCAGAGAGACAGCTGACTCCTGGCCCTCCAGCAGCTCCCTGGAGTCAGGACAGCTCAAACCCCAGGGGAGGATGTGGGGCCCTTCTCAGCCTAGAGGGTCGCAAGGCTGGGGCTGGCCCACAGCGTGGGCTCGTGAGGGACCAGTGGAGTGCAGACAGCTGTGGTACCATGTCAAGGTCTCAGATGATTTGATGGCTGGGCGGCTGCAGCCCCAGCCCACAGCCCCCCGCCAGACTCAGGGGCAGGGCTGCGTCCTCACTTTGCTGGGACAAGGGGACTGGGGGCAGGGAGAAGTCTGTTTCCTCCATCCAATTCAAGTTTCACTCTAAGATGCTCATCACCTACAGGGAACCACCCAGCACAAACGACACATCTGCCAGTCCGTGGATCCATGGAGCCCACTCTCAAGGTGGGACCCTGGGGCCTCGGCTTGAGGCCTTGCTCCCTTCTGGCCGATGGTCCTAGGAGGGCACCCCAGCCCTTCCTGCGCGGCTGGAGTCAGTGGTTTCTGGCACTCGGCAGTGCCTCCCAGCCTCTGCAGGTACCTTCCTGTGTGGGTGCCCAGCCCCTATCTTCCCACCCATTAATTCAGGAACTGTGCGGAGGAGTCACCCCTCTAGGAAATACCTCTACGCCCCTTCTCAGCACCCCTGTAGCCACTGCATGAGCCAAACCAGGTCCTGTCTGTAACTTCCTGTTTGTGCATCCCCTTGCCCAGACTGTGAGCATGGGGCTGTCTTTTACCTTTGCATTCTCAGGCCCTAGCAGAGGGCCTGGCACAGGTAGGAGGGATTCAACATGATCAGGGAATATACCTGTGCACGATGCCTGCCCGTGGCCCCCCAACAGAGGCTGCACAGGCCTGGGCGCTTGGAGGTCAGCGCCAGGGCACGCTCCCCCTGCGGGTGAGGGGCTGGGCCGAGGGGCTTGCGGCTGGGTCCCCAGCAAACCCCTTGGGCTGTTTCCCCAGATGTCCTCCCAACTCCCTCTCCTGGAGGCTCGCGCCAACTCCAGCTGCTGAGGCAGGAGCCCTCTCTGCAGGGCCTGGCCAGCAGGTGAGGCTGGGTGCCACTCAGCAGGGTTGAGAGATGCAGGTTGAGGGCGACTAAGGGTCTGAGGTGCCCGTGTCTCTCCCCATGGGCTCTGGTAACCATGGGGGAAGGGCTGGTATACCGGAGCCCAAAAGTAGGGAATGGCCCCACCAGGTACCTTTGAGGACATCTTTGCTGAAAAAGTTCTGGAAGGTGGACACTGTGCCTGACCAGGAAGTGCTGAGTGGTCTTGAGGAAGTTTCCTCCCCTCCTGCCCCCTCAGTTTCCCTAAAACACAATCTGTTAAGGGTGCTGGGTGGGCTCCACTTCACAGAGGGCTTTCCCAGGGGTTAGGCCATCGGCTCCCAGTGGCTTTATTAGCCAGGACATTTATTAACCAGGAGGTGGTTATTAACCAGGAGAACCGTGGCTCCTCATCCTGTTAGTGGCAGAACTAGGGTGAGAGCCCAGGTTGGCTGGATCCCAAACATGGAGCTCCACCCTTGAGCAACAGCATGCTTCCAGCCACCTGGGGCAGGTCCAGCCCTGGCTGGGCTTCTCTGCACCTCACTCTCCTTTCCATGCACAGGAATGGCTGGAGGGCACCTACTATGTGCAGACACGCGTTCAAGGGAGCAGGCATATGAGTAATACAGACAGTAGGAACTCTTGCTTTCTTGGGAACTTACATTTCTGGCAGGGGGAGATAGATGATAAGCAAATACAATTAACCTTGTGGGTATCTGCGGGAAGAGCATTCTAGGCAGAAGGAACAGCCAGTGCAAAGGCCCTGAGGTAGGAGTAGGTCTGATTTGCTCAAGTAACCACAGTGCGCAGAGCACTGTGGCTGGAGTAAGGAAGCAAGAAGGAGAGACGTGGAGATGAGTGGCAAGGGGATCGCAAAGAGGGTGTGTGGAGAGGCCTGTGGGGAACTGTGGCCTCCGTGTCTGGTGATGTGGTTGGGGTCCTGCCCATCAGCAGTGCTCGTAGTCAGGAGGAAGCACAGGACACATGGAACCTGCTGGGCACCTTTGCACCTGGCTGTCACCAAATCTGACTGCCACAGAGCCTTTGAAGATGAATGGCTGCTGCCTCCCTCCTGGCCCCCAAACCTTATGCTCATCCCTCTTTTCTCACCCAGAACTAAACAGGAAAAGATTCTGGGAAAGGAAGGCCCCAACTTCCTAAGGGGGACCACAGAGCAGCCTGGCCCAGTCTTCAAACCGTCAGTCCTCTCACTGCCCCACTCCTCCGCCCACATCGCTGCCCTGCAGGCACTCTGTCCCCGGCTTCCCCGGAGCCTCCCTGTCCTGGATGGTACACTGGGTGCTCTGTTAGACACTCTGGCCACGTGGCTGCTAATTCTCCTTGTCTCTATAGGTGTGACAGTCTGTCCCTGCTACAGACTGAAAGAGGAGGGCAGATGCCTCTGTTTGCTCCCCCTGCACCTTGTTGGCACCCAGAGGGTGCTCAGGAAACCCTCCTGAAGGAAGGGATGGAGCATTGTACAAGGTGAGTCCACTTATCTTCATGTCAAACACAAGCAGAGTGAGAACATGGCAGCTGTGCTTTTCCACGCTACTAACTTTGGCTCCTGCTTGCACCCTGAGAATCAAAGGTGCGTGCGAATGGCCTGGGGCCGTCTGGGGACAGGGCAGGGAGGAGACTTGGGGCTGCGGTTGTGCAGGGTGGTGGGGTAGGGACCTCTGGAGGCGTCTGTGCCTCATGGCTCTCTTCCTCCCAACCCCAGCCCAACACGCATCCCTCTTACCCAGCAGGGCTCCAAGAATGCAGAGGGCGGTCCTGCCTTTGAAGGGTGACAGGCTGCCGGTGGGATCCTGGAGGGTGCTCAGAATGAAGCCACCAGGGCTGCCCAGCTGTCCCAGGGCCCATTCCAGCTGCAGGGGAGGGGCAGTCGGGAAGTATCCCCTGCCTGTCTTCCAGCCCACGCAGAGCGGGGCCTGTCTCCACTGTGCCTGCTCCTCCGGCCTCCACTTAGCCCTCGATCACCGGCTACAGAACCCTGCAGGCCATGACAGTGCCCTGTGGGATGGCCACTGTGGCTGTGACCCTGGAGCTGGCGGGGAGGAAGGGAGAACAGGACATCACGTCCACACAGGATTCTAGGACCTGCTGGAAGGGTCTTAGGGGCAGAGTGAAGTAGTGGATAGGGAGAAACACAGGAGGAGGGCCTGCAAGGATCCCCCTTGATCAGGGTAGGGGTTGCCAAGGTTGGAGAGGAGAAGATGCAAAGGTAGGACAGGGGACACTCAGGCACAGAAAGAGCAGCATTTTGCACATGTTGTACATGAGATATTTCTAGGAAAAAACCTAAGGCATTCTGGGGTCAAAGTAATGTACATTAGCCCAGTTAAAGCCCTAAAAAGTCCCACAATAAAGAAACAGCTTCCCTTTGCCTCATCGAACTTGTCCAGAGTTTGGAGTGCCCACTTTGGGGAAAGTGCAGCTGGAGTCAGGCGGCACTGTGGACAGATGCCCTCCACACGGCCTCCACGCTGTCCTCTGTCATTGGACAGGTGGAAACCGGTGCAGAGGGAAAGCTGTGGGAGGGGGAGGCCTCCTGGAAGCTGGGGCACAGTGGTGGCAGGGCTATCACTTACTCCCCCCAGAAAAGTGCTATTTAAAAGCAACGTAACAGAACTCCCACTTGTTTGCCTGGCACAAAGCTGTCCTGAATAAAGACCACGGAACTCAGCTCCCTTGCAGCTAGATGGGGTCACCTGGCCAAGTTCTGGCTGGTGGGATACGAACAGAAGTGGTCTGGGCAAGTCCTTTTCTCCCTCCTGCCAGCTGGCATGTGGTCATGATAAATGGAACTAGCCTCTTGGGCCATGAAGTGGAAGCCGTAGAGAGGGGAGCACAGTGAGAGACTAGGAAGAGCCGGGTCTCTGGACACTGTGGTCGGTCTGCCCCTGCAGCTCGGAGGCTCTGAGTCTAGGCTACATAACAGAGAAATCCTTTTCTTATTTAGAGCCACTGCCACTTTGGGCTCCCCATCCCTCTCCGCTAGGGTGACTAACTGTCCTGGTGTTCCCACAGAAAGTCCTGTGCCCTCGGGAAGCTGAGGCCTCAGACAAACTTGGAAGGACGGTCTCCTTACACAGAAGCCAGCCCTGTGACACGCCTGCAGACTCCACGCGGTAAGGGACCGAATATTTAACCCCCACGTGATTCCCTGATCCACAGCTGCTCCCCACCGCCCCTTATATTGTCTCCTGTCCTTCCCATAACCAACAAGTGGGGCGAGTCTGAATATCTTAACATCTGCTCAAATAACCCCTAATTAGAAGGCCAGCTATCTGCTGGGTTCAGAGGTGGTGCGGCTGTTTCCCTGGCTTCACGGAACACATGGGTGTTGGAACTGGATGGGAGCAGGTGGCCTGCAGCCCCGCCACTCGCTGGTTGTGTGCTGGGGTGGGGCCCAAGCTTCCTGCAGCATGATGGGGACCTGAGGCCCACAGGTGCCAAGTGGCGGAAGAACAAACTGGTGAGTAGGAGCACCGGGCCTGGAAGGCAGCGGGAGGAAAGCTGAGTGGCTGCACCAGCGCAGCCCAGACTCCTCTCACGTCACTTCTCAGCCCTCAGCCTGCCTCTGCAGCTCGCCTTCGCAGACGAGGGAAGTCGGGCTCATGGGGTCAAGTGACTTGCCAAGGCCACACAGCTAGCCAGGGACAGAGCTGATGTTGGCACCCAGGATCCCCTGGTTCCAAAGCTGGTGCAAAACTCTACACTGTGAAACCAACCCAGGCAGCACACAGAATCACCTGGGAGAGTAAAAAAATACCAGCGACTGGGTTCTATTCCAGGCCAGGAGAGCAGAAAATTGGGCTGGGGGTGGGGTGGAGGCTGGGGGCACCACCCTGGCATTGGTATTTTAAAATAACAAAACCAAAACACCTTTCTAGGTGATTCCAAAATGCAGTCAGAGTTGAGAATCATAACACAAGTGCCAGGAATTCCATTCATGTTTAGATGGGGTGCTTTTTAGTGGGACAGCTAGTTGGCAGGGCTGGGGGAGTGGGCTCTTCGGTGGCTCTCAGCACCCACAGAGCACCTGCACTCCCAGGCACACCCCCACCTTCAGACAGCCCAGCCCGAGGACAGACTGCTGCCTTGAGCGGCCTGCTTTGCTGAGGCTCTGGTGTGTGGTCTCCGGGTCCTCCATCACCAGGGCCTCCAGGGCCTCTCCATCACCACATGCAGCTCTCCCTCTCCTTCTGACTGTGCAGCTCCCTAAGGATCAGAGGCCTGGGAGACTTCCAGGGCTCTGGGGACCAGGGCTCCTGGGGTGCAGCTGGCCGGGACTTGGGGACTGTTAGTTAGCCGTCAGTTGTAGGTGATCGGAAACAAGACAAACAGGGAAGGCTCAGACAACTGTCTTCTACCAGGTGTGAAATGTCTGGACCAGAGGCCATGATCCGTCTTTCTGCAAGTTGAGCTGGACAAAAGGCATATGTTGTTTGGCCCATGTGTTTTTGCTAATGTTAAAATTGGTAGGTTTCACACTAAAACCTTGATTTCTAACTTTGAGAAATGGTGCCACCGAATTCACATTCCTGCCTGACAACAGCCAGTGGCCACTGAGGAGTGGCCAGCTTTGGAGGCCAGTCCTCCACATTCCCTGTGGCCTCGAAATCCATAGTGACCACATTTCTGTTTCCTTTTCTGGCCCTGAAAACATCTGGGTGGAAATCTCTGACTTGATCCAAGTTCCTTCTCACCACCTACCCTCTCTTCTCTGGGCCCCTGGGACCAGAGCCTACCCCCACCCCCAGCCCAGCCCACTCTTCAGAGGCTTCCTTGAGGCCTTGAGCAGGCAGGAGCCTTGGGCTTTCTCTCCTGCCCCTGCCCCCTACTCCCTACTCCAGCCTGGGGACCCTGCCTATAGACACCTCAGCCAAGGGAACCCAGCCTGCTGGGTTGACCTGCCTGACTCTCACTTCTTCTCCTCTAGAGTCCCCCAGGTGTGAAGGGAAACTCTGAGGGTCTGTACAGCCATCACCTTCCCCTGCAGCCAGGGCTCACACTTATGGCCCGTCATCATCCCCTGGATGCGGGTGGGTTTACCCTGGCTCACCTCTGTGGGGAGAGAGGGTGGTGAGGGAGGCATGGCTGAGTGTGGCTGAGGCCTGAGTCCCAGGTCCCAATTTGGCATCCGCCGCTTATTGGTTGGGTGTGATCCTGGGCAAGCCACTAACTCTTAGAGCCTCAGTTTCCCTGTGTAGAAAAGGGGATGGAGGAATGACAGCATCTTCTTGCAAGGGTGGCTGTCAGGATTAACTGAGGTGTTGCAAACGTGGTCCCCAGCACACAGCAAGCACTTAATCCATGTTAGCCATTACTGTTGTTTGAAATTATTATTATCATTATTTATCACATAGCTGGGGAGAGGTGGAAGAAATCAGTCCATCTCTCCCCACACAGAATATGGGTGTCCACAGGGCGTCCCTGGCAAGCTCCAGGCCAGGCAGATGGCTGGGGGGCGGGGTGGGGGTGGGTCGTGCTCTGAGTGTGCCTGGGTGGAGGGTGTCAGCCTTCCCAGCCATCTTTTTGGCCAGATGCCCTGCAGCCCCTTCTGTTCTGCCACTGACCAGCCCTACCTGAAAGTACCCGGCACAGGCGAGCAGGCTCCAGCACATCCATGAGGGGGAAGTCTGGGGATGAGGGGGAGTCCCAAGGCTGGGGTGGCAAGTGTGCTTCTTCCTCACAGGCAGAAGGGGAGAAGGTGATGGCCATTGTCCAGGCTGTTGACAGGCCCTGGCTGACATCTCCTGCCCAGCTCTCTGGCCACGCTCTTGGCGTGTCTTGGAAACAGGGACGACATGTTCCTTGAGGTGAGAAAAGGGCAGGTGTCATCGGGGGCTGTGGATGTGGGTGCCTTGGTGAGGGCTGCCAGCCTGGCCAAGTTCCTAACAGAAGTGTGAGGAGTGGGGAGCCCTGGGCACATTTCTCCCCATTGCATCCAACCTGGTTCTATGGCAGCAGGTTGGTGGAAACCACAGGTGGGCAACCCCGCCCTGGAACTCACCCTTAAATCCCTCCCCAGCTGTCAGCACAGGACCCTGAGAAGCTCCAGAGCCAAGGCCTCGCTTCTCTTGGTTTTATAGCAGGTGTTGCCTCGGGAACATTACTAAATCCCCCTTCTCAGTTTCCTTATCTGTGAAGTGGAAGCTTAGTCCTATTTACATAAAATATTAACAGGCAGTTGTTATTCTCTATCAGAACACCTCCTCTATCAGACTGTGACAAGGACTAATGAACTCCAAGTCTCTACAGCAGCAGAGCGGCGCTGGCACCTGCTGACACACCGTCACCCTTTGCATCTGGCCTCGCTTCCTTTTCTGAGGCGGGTCTGACAGAGGGAGAGAAGGGATGGGGACGGCACGGGAAGGGAACGGGGGTTCCATCCTCTCTTCCCCCTTCTCCTAGCACACATAATTCAGTTTTCTGAGTAGAATCATTTAGGATGAGCCTCTAATTTCCCCTCCTCTGGACCCCAGCAGTATTTTGTTCACAGTCTTTGAAAGCACTTTCCATTTCTGGGAGCACCTTGCTGCAGCAGGCACGGGGGAGCCACAGAAGGCTTGTGATCAGGGCAGCACCCTGCAAGCCAGTGCGAGCGCTCACAGCCCACTGGAAGTGGGGGATGTGAGGGGTTTACGACCACCTGGGACAGTACCACCCGGGACTGCAGGGGCCAGCACTGTCCACAGCCCTGAGGACAGGAGGGAAGTGACCGGCCCATGTTCCCAGTAGGCACCACACCTGGGGCCCACAGTACTTTTAGGGCCCACGAAAACATCTTAATTTATTTTGAACTCAGAGTAAGATTTTAGGCCTAAGAGAATGTCTTCATACAAAATATTAATATATTCATCTTTATACCAATATAGTCTCCCCCCCACCTTTTCTGTCCAACATGGAAGTCCAAAGAAAAACTTACATGGTTGGGAGTGGGCCAACACAATCTTAAATGATAATATGTGATGTTTTTGCAGAGAAGGAGCCCCGGACAGGGCCACTCGGCCTGGAGAAGCGTGAGGCAGAGGCCCGTTATGGGCAGCCCGGCCTGCAGGGGGCGCCAGAAGCACGTCCGCATCCACATGGGGAGTGCGCCCTTGAGGGAGGGAGATGAGGGTGAATTCAGACTGGAACCCTGAGAGGACCCTGGGGTGCAGCCCAGGACAGTAGCATTCAGTGTCAAGGAGAAAGAAAGAGAGCCATTCTTAAAAACAACAGGGGGCTGGGAAAGACGGGATGGCTGGGCTGGGCTCTGCCTCAGCCTCGGCACCACCTGCCCCCATCCAAGGGGCCGCTGGGGGTGCCCTCACCCTCCTCCTGCCCCGGCTCCGTCCCACCGGCGCCATCATTCCCTGGCCCCACCTGCGGCTTGAGCGGCTGTCCTGAGAGCCTTGGCAGGGTGACATTGCCAGTCTCTAGGCTGTGCCCCCAGGAGGAACTTTCTAAATCTCTGTGCAGGGCAACAGAGTTTCTGGCCTTGCCCTGGCCCCGGGATCTCCCACCCCTCCCCACATGACCCTGACACATCCTTGGGGGATAAAGGAGAGTGGGGGTTCTCCAGCTTCCAACTAGGGCATTTAGACTTACACTAATATTTATGTTTTGGTTTTTTTTTTAATTAAAGTTTTATATTCACATATTTTAAAGCATCAAATTATTCTGTAAGATGTTTTTAGAAGTCTCAGACCCTCCCACTCTACCCCCATTTTCCTCTGTTGCTTCCCCAGAGATGATCACTTTAAATTCTTTTAGTTGCTTGTTTTGGTAATTACCTCTGTTACCTCTCTTTAAAAGGGCTTTCTTGAAATAATAATTGACACACCAGGCAATTCACCCATTGAAACTACAATTCAGTGGCTTTTCCACAGAATTGTGCAGCTATCTCTGCAGTCAATTTTAGAATATTTTCCTTACCTTCCGAAAGAACCCCCCACCTGACAGGTTTTTCTGTCCTTATGGATTTTAGATATTTCATATAAACGAGATTATACAATATGTGGCCCTTTGTGTCTGTCATCTCCTGCATAATAAACTTGCTCAGTTGTAGGCATTATCCAGGGGACTGCAGGAGGGAAGATGAAGAGGTAGGGTCCCCTGCCCTCTCTACCTCACACAAGTCCCATCCCCCATCTTCCCAGCAGAGTTACATTATAATCTTTCTGCTTTTACTAGTATTAGGAAGTATATGTAAGCTCTGCTCAGTTATTAGTAAACCATAATTATTTTTCCTTTCCTAAAGGATTTTTTTTTGTTCCTCATTGTCCTTTTTATTTGGTTTTATTTTTCTTCTGTTTTCAATGTATTTATATCTAATTAAATCCAAACTCTGCCAATGGCTTAAATCTCCTCCTGATTGCTCACATGCAAGGTATTCAATTTCATCTCTCTGGAGAAACCTCTCCTGAGGCCTTCCTGTCTGCTCAGGTGGGAGCTGGTTGTTCTCTGACTCAGGTACTAGGTGTCATCCTGAGACTACCCCAACTCTCTTATACACTAAGTCGTCTTTTCCCAGTAGCCAAGGTCTTCCTCTTGTATGTCACTTTCATTTTGGTGTATCCCATCCTCTTACAGCTCTCTGGAAAAGAACATGGGCAGTGATTTTAAAAAATCTTTGTCTGGAAGCACCCTCATTCTACCTTCAAACTTATATAGATTTCTAGGTTGGAAATAATTTTCCATCAAAATTGAGGAAAGCCTTGCTCCATTGCCTCTAGTGTGCTGTGTGGTTGTAGTTTAAAGTATATAATCATTGTTAAAAGTGCCTACTGTGCAATTTGGCACATGGGAGATACTTCATAAATGTTAGTTCTCTGACTCTCTCCTTTTCAAAGAATGAAAGTGAGATAAGCCACCAAAGGAGATGAGGTTTTCAATTTTTCTTAATTGAAGATCCTTTGGTTGCAAGAGAAAACTACTCAAAGTACCTTAAAGGAAAAGGAGGACATAAGGATGTACAACAGTGGTTACGCAGCAAAAATACACTAGCAGAAATTACCTAAAGACAAGGACATGGGTGGCCATGAAAAGAGGAAGATGAATCTGTATGTCTGAGCTTGGTGAAGTTCCATGTCTACACCTACAGAAGTATCTTGCCAATGGGTTTCAGCCCGGGCAAGTTCACTATGGATTCAATGTGACCAAAGAAATTGACAGCAAAATGTTCTTTGGGGTGAAAGGGTTTATTACCCGGCTTGTTCTCCTGGCAATAGATTGAGCACTAGCGTCTCTGCCTCCACCCAGAGCACTGGGCCGAGCTCTCTATATAGCACAATAATAGCTTATTGCCTAAAGGTGCAGAAGCGGTAGCCTAGCAACAGGCCAGTTACATCATCAGGTGGTTTAAGTTCAGTGAGGATCCTGGCCATAGGAACCCCAACTTCCCCACAGAAGCCAGCTGAAGAGTCATTTCTGAAAAATCACACCAGCAACTCTGAGCTTGGAGAGAAGGGGAGAGAGGTACATGCTGCCCAGTGACATGACCTGGACCTTTCCACACAAACAGGGCTTTCCTAGCACCTCTGTGCCCCTGAAGACCAAAGACAGGAGAAACTTCTGGAATGTATCATTTGGTTGTCTTTTGCTGGGTGGAAAGAGAAGAGATAAATGCTAAACACCTAGAGTTAAATATCGTGAGTTAGAAACAACCATAACAACACCAAAAAAACAACCCCTAGGATATTTTAACACAGGAGAAAACAGGAAATATGAATCAGACTAGATCTACAGGGGCAAATGGAAGTTCCTATGGCCAGGATCCTCACCTGACCCTAAACTACTTGATGATGTAATTGGCCTACCGCTAGGCTAAAGCTTCCACACCCGTAGGCAACGAGCCATTATTGACCGAGTCACTATATAAAGAGCTCTGCTCAGTGTTCTGGGGGAAGGGAGACGTGGAGGTGGGTTCCGGATCTTCAGACTGCTGAGTGCTGGTGTGGTTCTAGTGTTCAATCTACTGCTGACAGAATAGAGCCGGGGATAAATCCTTTCACCCCAAGAATGTTTGTTTTAATTTCTCAGCCTTCACGAATCCATAGTGAACTTGCCTGGGGCTGAAACCCTCAGACAAGACAGGGGAGCAAGAGGAAGCTGGAGAGCCCTTCTCCACATTACCGGTTATAAACCCAAGGCCAAAAGGTTTGTAAAATCACTCTTTCCCCCTAGTCTGCTCTGTTGAGACACGGTGGGGGTGGAGATGGGGGGATTGGGGTGGGGGGAGGGAAAGACTGGACAGGCTTCTGAGAAGAGAGGGGTGACATTGCCTACAGGAAAGTGGGGAAGGCAAAGCCACACGAACGAGAACTAACAACAGCACCTGAAACGGATTCCAGAATCCGGCTGCTCCAGGTGCTGAATCGCTATTTTTCCCCCCAGGCGTGCCAGGTGAAATTTCCCAAGGAAGCTAAGACCCGGAGGCCCACCTCCTGCTCTCCCTCCAGAACTGGGACCTCTCTGAAGACTGAGGGTGTTCAGTACTGGAAAGGCAGCTTTCTCTACTGAGGTGAGGGAGCTCAGGAAAGAGCCATTTAGTAAATCCATAGAAGACGGGACAGAGCCCAGGTCAACCATCCCAGACTGCTCAGAGCCCAGGTAAGCGGAAGCCCAGGTAAGCCTTCCTCCCCTCCCCCCGCATGACCTTATGCTATGGAAACAGGCTTCCAACAATAGTTTGCAGCAGAACAGAAGCAGGTCTCAGGCCAGGGGGTGAGAGAGTCAAGAAAAAGAAAAACTCACTTAGTTCACTACCTTGGTTCTGAGGATTTGGACAGAGCCACCGATGCTGGCCATGAGCAATATGAAAAAAACTTAAAAGGTGATGTGGCATCTATGCAAGCACATTACAGGGAAAAAGAGCAGAAGAATCCATTTGGAAAAGAGATAGCTTTAAAAAAAACATACTATTTTAATTATTTTGTGTTTAAAGAAATAATCTCAATAATGGACGACCTCAAATACAAGAAGATAAAACAAAAGAATTAAATAAAAGGGAGATTGCAGAGCTAAGAAAACACATTATCAGAACAACATAATTCTGAAGTAATAAATTAGAAAAATGGGGTGAAAAATGCCATGACCTCACAGAAAGCAAAGCAAAAAAAAATACAGATTACACAATTACATAAGGTAAAATGCATTTACAGGATGCAAATAAAAAACCAAAACAAAACTGATGATTGTGAACTAGAGAACCCAACAAAGAAAATATATAATGTACTTAATGGTATGAAAAACATTTCCTGAAATGAATGAAGAATGAATCCACAGCTTGAAAGGCATAGTTTGGAGAACTCACCCAGAATGGTTTGACACACAGGGATAATTTTCAGGTTGGGGCTGGAGGGCAGTTTTTATTTTGAAACAAATCCAGACATACAAAAATTATTCAACAACAAAAAAGGACTCTTTTTAATATTTTACCACATATTCTTGGACACATATCTGTTTATCCATCCATTAACCCACCTTATCTTTTTGATGCGTTTCAGAGTAAGTTGAAAGATACTTGTGTCATTCATCCAAAACAATTCAGACTGCATATTATTAGAGTTCAATATTTGCTTACACTATCTTGAAGTAAAATTTGCATACAGTGAAATGCTCACATCTCTAGAGACTATTTGATGAGTTTTGACAAATGCATGAAACTTTATCAAGATACAGATATTTCCATCCCCCCAGAACCTTCCCTGGAGTCTCCGTGGAGTCCTGTCCCACCCTCCTCTCCCCTGGAAGGGCAGAGGGGTGCAGCCTTAGGTGCCCTGAGCCCACGAAGGGCACTCACAGCGCGGCCTGGGGAGGGCAGGCCTCTCTGGACCCAAGCCCACCAGGGAGGGCTCAGGCTGCCGCCAGCTGCTGCAGGACCGCCAGGGCCCCATACAGGGCAGACAGGGGCTGCTTGGCTTCCAGGTCCCAGGTGGACCAGGGCCTAGTCAGCTTCACCTCCAGACCGCACTCCTCCAGCAGGCCGCAGGTGATCACCAAAGCCTCACCCTGGAGTGGGGCCAGGAACTCGGGCTTCAGGGTGAAGGGAATGTCCAGGGGTACTTGAAGTTGGGCTCCAGGATGCTGCGGACCTGGAAGAAAACGGTATCAGGTATTACAGGTCGGCGGTGAGGTCGGGAAGAGAAAACCTTCTGTCCTAGGAGCCAGGGCCCATGCGGGTCCCCGAGGGAGACAGAGCCTGGGATCCAGGGGACCGGGAGTCGTGTCCTGGCAGGTCCTGGGGTCAGTGTGCTCTTGAACAGGCTGAGCACTGGTTCCTCAGGAGCTAAACGGTGACGGTGACATTTACTATGCAGAATACTGCTGCTTGGAGTTAGATATGTGTGTGTATATGCACAGGTGTGCAATGTGGTGCATGTAGGTATGTCTGCACACACATGCGCATATATATGATACATGGAGAGAAAGAGGGAGCAGTTGGCAAACAGAGCTGTGTGAATAAGCAGGAATATGGCTCAGATGCCCTGAGCTCCCCAACCTGTATTCCTATGAAGCTATGTGTGAACCGTGGGGGCCCCTGCAAGGGTTGCCATGGAAACTGAGACCCTCGTGAGGGGACTCAAGCCCATGCATGGGGTCGGCTCTCCTGTGGGAGATGCAGCCTGGACTTCCCAGTGGCCACCGGGGACGGTCCCCCTCCCAGCAGGAGCTCTCTCTGTGCTCAGGGAAGTCTTCTCTCCGGGCCCCTCACTCTCCTCCCCGGATGCTGGCCCCTGGGGCTTTCTCACCAGCTCCCGCTGATGCGGCAGGATCCCCCTCTCCATGGACTGGGCCAGCAGATCACGTTGGGTGTCATTCAGCACTGGGGACAGGGCGCATTTGGGGAAAGAGAGAGACCAAGAGTCAGATTTTCCTCTCCCCACTGGGAACCAGGAGACCCCGTGAGAAGGGAACTCTGAGGCACAGGAAAAAACCCATTAGGCTTAAAGGTCGAGTCCCCAGCTCTGGGAAGTCCTCCTCCTGCTCCTGGGATGGCCTCCAGGATGCTACATAACATGGTCAGAGGAGGGGAGTCTGAGGCGGGAGCCACAGGGTTCTACTGGGTGAACTTCTACTGGTCACTTTCTAGATCTCGGGCTGCTTTTGTGTCACAGGCAAGTTCATCCCACGGAGCCCTCCTGACCTCGGACAGAGGTGTGATGTGAGGATGCAAAAACATAACGTTTGAAGCGCTTTGGAGAGGTGGCATCTAATGAGGGGCTCTGGGGACCACCCTTGTGCCTCTCCCATTCTTCCCCCAGACCACTTACCAACTATGGCTTCAAGCAGGTAAAGGATGAGGTACTTTGTGTTAATCCATGAATACCCGGAATCCCCTCGCAGCTTGTTTAGGACGGTGCCACCAGGGCCATTCCGGTGACCCAAGGACTCCTGTTCAAGCTTTGGGAGACAGATGTTATTGATGATGACGATGATGTGACATTATCATGTAATTTTGCCTGTAAATTCTGTGTCTGTGAGTAATCAACTAAGGGATGGAGGTGCCTGCTCTCTGCCTCCCCCCCAGGTGACAGTAAGCACCCTCGGTATGTGGGGCCGAACACCTCGGCTCTGGTCAGTGGACAAAGGGCCAGAGCCCCAAATCTCAGATGTCCTCATTGCCCTCGATTACCCCATTCTTCCTCCCCCCACATCGTGGCAGCATATCTCCTAATCATTTCCCATCCACCAGTGTGATGGGCCCTTATTGGCTGAGGGAGCCTCACCATGTGCACCAGGGCCTCCAGGGCCTCTCGGTCCCCGAGCATGGCCTGGACGTTAGAGAACACAACATCCTGAACGTCTCTGGGGAGCCGGGCCGCAGCCTCCACTTTCTCAGAAACCTCTTCCTGGAGACACCTGAAATCTGCC
Source organism: Smutsia gigantea (assembly GCA_032199065.1). Classification (NCBI taxonomy): domain Eukaryota; kingdom Metazoa; phylum Chordata; class Mammalia; order Pholidota; family Manidae; genus Smutsia; species Smutsia gigantea. The sequence goes on along the minus strand of JAVSCE010008005.1, from coordinate 23,493 downwards.
CTCAGGCGTGAATGCCAAGCAGGAAGTGGGGACAGTGCTTCCAGCAGAACATTCCTGGGATGATAAGCCCTTTCCCATGAACCTGAGCAAAGCTCCTCTAGCCCTTTAGCTGCTGACCCCAGGCCTCTCTGTGGATGGCATTCGGAGCTCCGGGGAGGGAGCTGCCACAGGGACAAGGAGCGAGGACGCAGGGAGCAGAGCTGGCGATTCGGGAGCGGTTTATGGGAAGTAGAAGCAATGACCAGGGGCTCGTTTCTGGGACATGTCTGGAGTAATGTGGGTGTAGCTCTGGGCTCCGAGACACCAGCATTTTAGGGCTCATTTCTGCATCTGTTGAATGAGGCTCTTGTGAGGATTACATGACACTTTGTGTGTGCAATGCGTGGGGCAGGACCTGGCCCAACGGGCCGCCCTCCACAAGGCAGTGGGGCCTGTACCTTCCAGGTCTGCACAGAATGAACTGAGGGGAGCATGTCAGGGGCTCTCTGCTTCCCCCAGGAGATGTGGGGGAGGCCTCGAGGTGATCTGCTGAGAGGGAGAGGTCACGAGTGTGGAAGCTCCAGGCAGACAGGTTCATGTTTTATTTATTTAGTGCGCAGAATAGTGTCTGTTGCCCAATACTCCCCAGTAAATGGTTGTTGCGTGCAAGCACAAATGAATGAATGAATGAATGAATAACGAATGAAAGGGCTGACCAAAGTGTCAATTAAGGGAAGTAGAGCTCAGTGTACTCAGTTGCCTGGAAACCTCTAATTTGAGTTCTCAGCTTGTAGTACGCTGCCAGGAGGCCCTGGGCCCCTTTTAATAAACACTCACCTCGCCAGAAGGGTTCCTCTGTTCTTCCTGCAAAGAGAATCACATGTCTTCAGCTCTCTCCTTTCACGGTTTCAGAGACACACTGGTGAGTTCTGCCCTCGTACTACCTTCTCCCTCTTGCCCAAGCCCTTCCTGCCCCACCCCAGTCCATCCCTCCACCTCCTGGCCTTCTGGACCATCCCCACCACAGAAAGTGGGGCCAGGCCCTAGGGCAGTGGTGGCAAGTCAGGACGATGTGCCCTGCATACTGGTGTGTGCATGATGCGATCCTCAGTCCCCCTCCAGCACACACTCACCTATTGGCAGGATGGTAGGAGTTACAGGGCCTAGAAGACAAATTGGATTCAGTGTCTGAAGCCACCCCATGTCTCTAACCTTCTGTCCCCTCCTTCCCTGACCCTCCCCTTTCCCTCCAGCCCTGCCCTTTGCCAAGGGGGTCACATCCCAGGCCCTCAGGTAAGGATTGCAGAGGCAATCACACTGGGCTTTTGTTGTGCAAAGCAGCCTTGTGGGGGGGATACGACCCCACTTTTGACTCTAATATCACCCACTCACCTGGTGACCTTAACATGTGCAGTTGTTCTGGAAAGAGAAACAGAGGTGCTGGCTCACAGGGACTCCCTGCACTCCCCTTCCCCTTGGTCCTTCCCCAGCCCTCTCCCTCCTCTTCCCAGCCCTCCTCCTCCCTTTCATTTCCCTCTTCTTACCTCTACTTCAGCTGACACAATGCCTGGAGGCCTGGAGCCCAGCAGGCCCTACACTGTGACCCCATCTCAGTGTTCAAAGGAGAAAGGTGGCCTCCCCCATGGGCAGGGCTTCAGCTGGGTCAGAGGCTGGGAGCTGCCTGGCTGGGGAAGGTTTTCTGTGGGTCTTGGGAGCTGAGCCCCCTCTTATTAGCCTCCAAAGGGGGTCAGGGCTCAGTGGGGCCTGAGGTCCCGGCAGAGAACCTGCCCGGCTCCGAGACTCACCTTCTGGAAAGGTTCTCTGCTTATCGTCATCTGAGATGTCTGGGATGGAGAAGAAGCCAGGTCAGGAGAGCAGAGGTTATTCCTGCTGGGGTCTTCACACCCCACCTGCAGCCCCGGGACCCCTCCTCCAGGCCAGGGTGGCCGCTCTCTGTGTGGCCTGGGGACCCTCCGTCAGAGTCACCCGGATGCTTGCTGACACTCAGGATCTTCCACCTCAGTCTCTGTTTCTGAATCAGGCTCTGAAAAGCACCCTGGGCTCTGCTTTTAAATCAGCACCTTGGGCCCTCGTCACGCGTCTAACACTGGAGAACCCCCTTTAGGAGGCGATGGACATTGGCCTCCTCCTCCCCCTCTGAGGATGAGGTCTTCCTGGGGCCCTGTGTGCTCCGCCTCTGTGTCCCCTCCTCCCTTGTCCACTCCCAGTCCTGCCATCCTCCTGGGGGGATCTGCATGACGATTAAGACTGAAGCTTTGGACAGAGGACAAGAGCCCACGAAGGAGACAGACAGGAGGTGGGCCCCCGTTGGGTCAGGCTGAGCTCTAGCTGGGACGCCACACAGGGACAGGAGAGACCAGGGTCTCTGAGCTGGTCGTGTTTCCAGGGCTCCCTGCTCCCCCTGGGTTTGCAGTGATTGGCTGGCATAGATTGCTTACCCATGTGGGGCCTGAACCCAAAGAGTGTGTGTGCGGGGGACTATTCATCTGAGGCTAGTGAGAGAGGGAGAGGTGCCCACAAAATCCTGCCTCGTGTGACGAGGGTGTCATGGCTGCAGTGTGTAGCTGCTGTGCAGACCCCTGGTGGGCTGAAACGGGGGCGATGGGCAACCTGGGAGGGCTCTGCCCCCGCGCAGCTGAGCTGCTGGGAGTGGTGGGGCCCTGCTGTATGGGGGTGGCCAGGATTCAGGCTGCACTTTGCCCAGCGCTACGGACACCTCTGTGTTCGTCACCCCTCTTACCCTTCCCCATGTTGGAGACTGTCTTATATCTAGGTAACATTTCAGTGTAGCCATGGGCAGAGGTGGCTGGCAGGTTGTGGTGGGAGGGGAGTGTGTGCCCGAAATGCTGAGAAACGTGTCGTGTCCTCCTCCACAGAGGGGTGGAGCAGCCACGGTCTCCTGTGCAGGCCCCTCTCCCCTCTGCCTCCTTCAGGCTCTGCTTACACCAGCCATTCCCCTTGAAAACCAGCAGCTTCCTCTTATAGGCCATCACCGTGCCCTTTGGCAGGGTCAGCGTCTTCTCTCTCACTTTGAGACCTTCTCCCACTGCTTCCCCCTGCGGAGAGAAACCAGGCAAAATGGTCATATATGCTGTGGGATGAAAACTCTGTTCAGGAGAGCACATGAGGCGAGGAGCCGGCAGCTACCTGCTCTCACCCTCCCTATTCCTGATCTCCATTTCTAGGAATGGCCCACTTTCCTTTCTTTGTCCAGCATTTACACTCACAGTTCTCAATTTCAGGGTTATACTGTTATGATTTGACTCTTTCCAGATATGAGTGTATCCAGTTACTTTCTCCTTTGAGGAGGAGGACTGCCTTTTCCTACTGTTTCCTAACTCTTCACTGTTCATCCTGCCTTCCTTTTTTTTATTTTTTATGTTTTATTTTGCTATTATTAATATACAATTACATGAGCAACATTACGGTTACAAGACTCCCGCTATTATCAAGTCCCCACCACATACCACATTGTGTCACTGTCCATCAGCATAGTAGGATGTTATAGAATCACTACTTGTCTTCTCTGTGTTTTACTGCCTTCCCTGTATCCCCCACCCGACCCCCACCCCTGCTACATTATGTGTGCTAATTGTAAGAGCACTTTTTCCCCCTTATCCCTCCCTGCCCACCCATCTTCCCCAGTCCCTTTCCCTTTGGTAACTGTTAGTCCATTCTTGGGTTCTGTGAGTCTGCTGCTATTTTATTCCTTCAATTTTTTCTTTGTTCTTATACTCCACAGATGAGTGAAATCATTTGATAATTGTCTTTCTCTGCCTGGCTTATTTATTGCACTGAGCATAATACCCTCTAGCTCCATCCATGTTGTTGCAAATGGTAGGATTTGTTTTCTTCTTATGGCTGAATAATATTCCATTGTGTATATATGCCACATCTCCCTTATCCATTCATCTGCTGATGGACACTTAGGTTACTTCCATTTCTTGGCTATTGTAAATAGTGCTGTGATAAACATAGGGGTTCATATGTCTTTTTGAATCTGAGATCCTGTATTCTTTGGGTAAATTCCAAGGAGTGGGATTCCCAGGTCAAATGGTATTTCTATTTTTAGTTTTTTGAGGAATCTCCATACTGCTTTTCACAATGGTTGTACTAATTTAAATTCCCACCAGTAGTGTAGGAGGGTTCCCCTATCTCTACATCCTCACCAACATTTGTTGTTGTTTTTGTGTTTTGGATGGTGGCCATCCTAACTGGTGTGAGGTGATATCTCACTGTGGTTTTAATTTGCATTTCTCTGATGACTAGTGAGGTGGAGAATCTTTTCATGTGCCTGTTGGACATCTGAATTTCTTTTTGGAGAAGTGTCTGTTCAGCTGTTTTGCCCATTATTGAATTGGCTTATTTGCTTCTTTTGCTTTTGAGGTGTGTGAGCTCTTTATATAATTTGGATGTCAACCCATTATCGGATGTGTCATTTATGAATATATTCTCCCAAACTGTAGGATGTCTTTTTGTTTTACTGATGGTATCCTTTGCTCTACAGAAGTTTTTAAGTTTGATATAATCCCATTTGTTCATTATTGCTTTTGTTTCCCTTGCCCAGGGAGACATGTTCATGAAGAAGTTGCTCATGTTTATGTCTAAGAGATTTTTGCCTACATTTTTTTCTAAGGGTTTTATGGTTTCATGACTTACATTCAGGTCGTTGATCCATTTTGAGTTTACTTTTGTGTGTGGGGTTAGACAGTAATCCAGTTTCATTCTCTTAAAAGTAGTTGTCCAGTTTTGCCAACACCAGCTGTTGAAGAGGCTGTCATTTCCGCATTATGTATCTATGGCTCCTTAATCATATATTAATTGACCATATATGCTTGGGTTTATATCTGGGATCTCTATTCTATTCCACTGGTCTATGGGTCTGTTCTTATGCCAGTACCAAATTGTCTTGATTACTGTAGCTTTGTAGTAGAGCTTGAAGTCAGGGAGTGTAATCCCCCCTGCTTTATTCTTCCTTCTCAGGATTGCTTTAGCTATTCAGGGTCTTTTTTGGTTCCATATGAATTTTAGAACTATTTGCTCTAGTTCATTGAAGAATGCTGTAGGTATTTTGATAGGGATTGCCTTGAATTTGTAGATTGCTTTAGGCAGGATGGCCATTTTGACAATATTAATTCTTCCTAGCCAAGAGCATGGGATGAATTTCCACTTATTAGTTTCCTCTTTCATTTCTCTAAGGAGTGTCTTGTAGTTTTCAGAGTATAGATCTTTCGCTTCCTTGATTAGGTTTATTCCTAGGTATTTTATTCATTTGGATGCAATTGTGAATGGAATTGTTTTCCTGATTTCTCTTTCTGCTAGTTCATCATTAGTGTATAGGAATGCAACAGATTTCTGTATATTAATTGTGTATCCTGCCAATTTGCTGAATTCAGATATTTGATCTAGTAGTTTTGGAATGGATTCTTTAGGGTTTTTTATGTACAATATCATGTCATCTGCAAACAGGGACAGTTTAACTTCTTCCTGGCCAGTCTGGATGCCTTTTATTTCTTTGTGTTGTCTGATTGCCATGGCTAAGACCTTCAGTACTATGTTAAATAGAAGTGGGTAGTGTGGGCATCCTTGTCTTTTCCTAATCTTAAAGGAAAAGGTCTCAGCTTCTCACTGTTAAGTATAATGTTGGCTGTGGGTTTGTCATATATGGCCTTAATTATGTTGAGGTACTTGCCTTCTGTACCCATTTTCTTAAGAGTTTTTATCATGAATGGATGTTAAGTTTTTTCAAATGCTTTTTCAGCATCTATGGAGATGATCATGTGGTTTTTGTCCTTCTTTTTGTTGATGTGGTGGATGATGTTGATGGATTTTCGAATGTTGTATCATCCTTGCATCCCTGAAATAAATTCTACTTGATAATGATGGATGATCTTTTTGATGTATTTTTGAATTCTGTTTCCTAATATTTTGTTGAGTATTTTTGTATCTATGTTCATCAGGGATATTGGTCTGTAATTTTCTTTCTTTGCGGTGTCTTTGCCTGTTTTTGGTATTAGAGTGATGCCGGCCTCATAGAATGAGTTTGGGAGTATTCCCTCATCTTCTACAAAGAGTATTTGGAAAACTTTAAGGATGATGGGTATTAGGTCTTCACTAAATGTTTGATAAAATTCAGTGGTAAAACCATCTGGTCCAGGCCTTTTGTTCTCAGGTAGTTTTTTGATTACCAATTCAATTTCGTTGCTGGTCATTGGTCTATTCAGATTTTCTCTTTATTCCTGGGTCATCCTTGGAAGGTTGTATTTTTGTAGAAAGTTGTCTATTTCTTCTAGGTTATCCAGTTGGTTACCATATAATTTTTCATAGTATTCTTTCATAATTCGTTGTATTTCTATGGTGTCCATAGTGATTTTTCTTTTCTCATTTCTGATTCTGTATGTGTAGACTCTGTTTTTCTCGTGATAAGTCTGGCTTGGGGTTTATCTGTTTTGTTTTTTTCTCAAAGAACCAGCTCCTGCTTTCCTTGATTCTTTCTATTGTTTTATTCTTCGCAATTTTATTTATTTATGCTTTAATCTTTTTTATGTCCCTCCTTCTACTGACTTTGGGCCTCATTTGTTCTTCCTTTTCTAATTTCATTAATTGTGAGTTTAGACTGTTCATTTGGGATTTTTCTTCTTTCCTGAGGTAGGCCTGTATTGCAATATATTTCCCTCTTAGCACAGCTTTCGCTGCATCCCACAGATTTTGTGGTGTTGAATTATTGTTGTCATTTGTCTCCATATATTGCTTGATCTCTGTTTTTATTTGGTCATTGATCCATTGATTATTTAGGAGCATGTTATTAAGCCTCCATGTGTTTGTGGGCTTTTTCGTTTTCTTTGTGTAATTTATTTCTAGTTTCTTACCTTTGTGATAAGAGAAGCTGGTTGGTACAATTTCAATCGTTTTGAATTAATGAGGTTCTTTTTGTGGCCTAATATATGATCTATTCTTGAAAATGTTCCATGTGCACTTGAGAAGAATGTGTATCCTATTGCTTTTGGATGCAGTGTTCTGTAGATGTCCGTTAGGTCCATCTGTTCTAGTGTGTTGTTCAGTGCCTCTGTCTCTTTACTTATTTTCTGTCTGGTTGATCTGTCCTTTGGAGTGAGTGTTGTGTTGAAGTCTAAAATGAATGCATTGCATTCTATTTCCCCCTTTAATCCTGTTAGTATTTGTTTCACATATGTAGGTGATCCTGTGATAGGTACATAGATATTTATAATAGTTATATCCTCTTGTTGGACTGGCCCTTTTATCATTATGTAATGTCCTTCTTTGTCTCTTGTGACTTTCTTTGTTTTGAAGTCTATTTTGCCTGATACAAGTACTACAACTCCTGCTTTTTTCTCACTTTTAGTTGCATGAAATATCTTTTTCCGTCCCTTTACTTTCAGTCTGTGTATGTCTTTGGGTTTGAAGTGAATCTCTTGTAGGCAGAATATAGATGGATCTTGTTTTTTTAATCCATTCAGTAACTCTATGTCTAATTGATTGGTGCATTCAGACCATTTACATTTAGTGTGATTATCAATAGGTATGTATTTATTGCCATTGCAGGCTTAAATTTGTGGTTATCAAAGGTTCAAGGGCCATTCCCTTACTATCTAACAGTCTAATTTAACTGACTTCATATACTATTACAAACTCAACCTAAGGGTTCTTTTTTTTTCCTCCTTTTTCTTCCTCCTCCATTCTTTGTATGTTATGAATGATATTCTGTACTCTTTGTCTTCCCTTGAATGACATCTGTTTAGCCTTAGGAATACTTCCATCTATAGGAGTCCCTCCAAAATGCACTGTAGAGGTGGTTTGTGGGAGGTAAATTCTCTCAGCTTTTGCGTATCTGAAAATTGTTTAATCCCTCCTTTAATTTAAATGATAACCTTTCTGGGTAGAGTATTCTTGGTTCAAGGCTCTTCTGCTTCATTGCATTAAATATATCATGACACTCTCTTCTGGCTTGTGAGGTTTCTGCTGAGAAGTCTTGATGATAGCCTGATGGGTTTTCCTTTGTATGTGATCTTTTTTCTCTCTCTAGCTGCTTTTAAAAGTCTGTCTTTATCCTTGATCTTTGCCATTTTAATTATTATATGTCTTGATGTTGTCTTCCTTGGTTCCCTTGTGTTGGGAGATCTGTGCACCTCCATGGCCTGAGAGACTATCTCTTTCCCCAGATTGGGGTAGTTTTCAGCAATTACCTCCTCAAAGACACTTTCTATCCCTTTTTCTCTCTCTTCTTCTTCTGGTACCCCTATAATGCGAATATTGTTCCATTTGGCTAGGTCACACAGTTCTTTCAATATTCTTTCATTCTTAGAGATCCTTTTTTCTTTTTGTGCCTCAGCTTCTTTGTATTCCTCTTCTCTAATTTCTATTCCATTTACCATCTCTTCTACTACATCTAATCTGCTTTTAAATCCCTTCATTGTATGTTGCATTTCAGATATTGTATTTCTTAATGATTGAATCTCCATCTTAAATTCATTCCTGAGGTCTTTAATATTTTTCTGTACCTCCATAAGCATGTTTATTATTTTTATTTTGAACTCTCTTTCTGGAAGTTTTGTGAGTTTGGTTTCATTTGACCCTCTTTCTGGGGTTTGTGAGATTTTGGTCTGAGCCATGTTCTTTTGACATTTCACATTTCTGTGTGGTGCCCATTAGTGTGCAGAAACTCCAGTCTCTGGAGCTGCTCACCCACCACTAGAGTGAGGTTGGGGGACATAGGGGAGTGGAGCTGGTGTCTGGGGGCGAGGAAAGATCTGTTTCCTGCTTCCCGTCTGCAGTGCCTGTCTCCAGTGCCAGAGACGGTGGGCCAAGCAAACATGGGTAATCTTCTGTGCTTTGTGGCTCTAGCTGTTGTAGGTGGGGCCTCCCTCTGGCTGGCCTGACACCAGCGCAGTGACTGCTGGTTTGCGAGCAGGTGCCTGCAGGCCAGTAGGAAGGCTAGGCTGGCTGTGTGTCACAGCGGGGGGCCTCAAAGCTGAGTAGGCAGCCAGGGGCTGGAGCACCTGAAGTTCCTCAAAGTTCCCAACCAGCTGGGCAGAGCGTGCCCAGGCAACCTTGTCCAGTTCTCCCTTCTCCTGCACAGCAAGCTCCGCCCAAATCCCTCCCCCTCAGCAGCTCTCCCGCTGCTAGGAAGCCTCTCAGACTCCCTGCCTTTCTCCCGACCCAGAGCGGCCGGGTGTGGGTCCCCTCCACAAACGGCCAGAATGTCAATTTCGCAAGCACTCCGCCTGTCCTAGCTCCCCAACGCCCAGCGCACCACACAATATAGTATTCTGCTCACAAAGCAGATGTCCAGGGCTAGATATTCAGCAGTTCCAGGCTTCCACCCCCTCCCTGCCCCGTTTCTCTTCCTCCTGCTGGTGAGCTGGGGTGGGGGAAGAGCTTGGGTCCCACCAGATTAAGGCTTTTGTATGTTACCCTGTTTCTTGAGGTCTGCTCTGTTCGTGAGGTCTGTTTGCAGTCTGGTTCAGCCTTCTTTCTTGTTGCTGTCTGAAGGTCAGTTGTATTTATTAACTATATTTTGTACTGTTTGTGGTTTTGGGAGGAGCTCTCCGTCTCACCTCTTACACTGCCATCTTGAAGCTCTCTCCCTCCTATTCATTTTAAACCTTCAGCCAAGAAGCCAACTAATCAAAATGTTTTTACTGTAAATCATCCCTGAGGTCAAATGTTTGAATTCACCTATGGGTTGGATAACAGGGATAATGTGTTAAACCCCTAAGAAATGGTGACATCACTGGTGCCCTGGTCCAGGGGACCCATGACATCATCTTTCCCAGTGCAGCATCCCCTCTGGGGCAGGCACAGCATCAGGTCCAGAAGGCAGAACCCTGAGCAAAAAATATTTGGGCTTTGGAGCCAGACAGACCTGGGTTTGGATCCTAGTTTTCCCAGTTCCCAGGGATGTAATCTGGAACAAATGATTTTATAAGCCTCAATTTACTGTTATGTAAACAGGATAATGTCCCTGAGTTACAATGCTGCTGTAAGTATTAAATTAACTAATAATTGCCTGGGTCCAGGTATTAGTAGATTCTCAAACAGTTGTAGTTTCTTGCCCCATGTCTTCAGGCAAGACTGATCCTAAGATCTTCCTGTGTGGACGTCTCAGGGATTCTTGTCTTCTGCACCACCTCTATCTGAGCACCCATGTTTTCCAATCCTTGCCTCCTTTGCCCTTGATTGGCAATACCTGGGACTGAAGAGCTTGGCTCCAGGATGTCCGTAAGGCTGTATTCAACTGGACATCAGGTTGTTCCCAGAACTGTGAGTGATTCTTCCTCTTCTTCCATAATATTGCAAACTGATGGAATTTGTTGGCACTCAGCAGGCATCTCACAGGTCTCAGGTCTTTGTCTCCAAACTCTCTGATCAAATTCTTGCAAATACTCTCAAACATCGAGGGCATGTTGCTAGAAGCAGATAGAAGGAGGCTACAGAGTTCATTTGGGAGGGGGAAGAAAGTGGGTAACCTCTCACAAGTCCTTGATATTTTTCCTAAAGAAAAGGGTATAAATATGGCACTAACTTAACTCTTAACTTAGAATGGTGACTAGATTGTAATCTTCTCAACTTTGGTATTCTAAACAGTCTGGGCTTCCAAGGAAAGCACTGGTATGAAATTCATTGCTCTTTTACTGGAGTAGAAAAGTTTGTGACCTCCCCAAGCTGGCCCAGAGGTGCTCTGAGGGCCTAGGTAGGGCTCAGTATACCATCAGCTGGGGGGCCTGCAGGACGACAGGTGTGTGAATCCGTGAGCAGTGGGAGAAGTGATGGTGGTGCCCCTAGAGAATGAAGGCTTCACAGAGAAGTGACCTTGGAAACGGCCTAAACTGGAACAAGGTTTGGAGTGAGCTCTCCAGCCATCTGGGGAAAGGATTCCAGGTCGAGGAATCAGCAAGTGCAAGGACCCCAGAGGGAGAGATACCTGGCACGGGAACAGGTGGAGTGAAAGAATTCATCAGAACATGAGGGCAAGTCGGTGCAGCCTCTTGTGGGTTGTTGTTATGAGTTTGTTTTTACTTGAAGTGGGATTGGCAGCTGTTGCAGGACTTTGAGCTCAAGGGTGACAGATCTGAAAAGCTGCCTGTGTTTACTGTGTGGAGACTACGTGCACCGAGGCAGTAAGGGCAGACGCAGGGGGTCCCGCTGGGAGGAGACAGCTCTGATCCAGGTGAGAGCTGCATTCCGCGGGGTGCTGGTGCTGGGAGTGGTGAGAAGCGAGCAGATCCTGGTCTACACTGAAGGCAGAGCCATCAGCTATAAAAAGAGTGGTGTGAGTGGGGGCCCCGTGGCTACTCAAAGCTCTGACAGTCTGAAAGAATCAGGAAAGTGCTATGGATATGTCAGAAAAAGTTCTCTGAAATGGGTTGTTTGTTAGGGAGTGAGATGAGCAAGGGGAGTGAAGGTGTGGCAGGTGGGGAAGCAGGAAGGTGAGGTGGAGGAACCGTGAGTCATGGCAGCTGAAGGGAAGCCGGCCTGGAAAACTCAGCCGATAAATTATACATACATTAGTGACTGCGTGTGCTCTCAGGCACTGGTAAGGGCTAGCTGCGTTCTTTTTACGGATCTCCTTCCTCTTATAGAAGAGATAAAATGGGTCTCTATCAATTCAGAGACAGCTGACTGGTTTGAATGTTTCATAGAGAGTTTAGGCCTTTGTCATATATGCACGAGGAAGCAGCATGCAGACATAAATATGCCCTTGTTAGTAGCTGGAAAGGGCCCAACTCTTACTGAGGCAAATACCTAGCAGGATGAGCTCTAGAGAGCAGAGCTAAGATGCCCAGGCTGAGACCCTGCAAGGGTCAGGGGTCAGTGAGCAGCTAGGTAAGCTGTTAAAAGTGGGAAATAGGAGAATTTCCCCTCCAAAGTGTAACCATATGTACTTTCTTATGCCACTGTAGTAAAGATGAAGCCAGCCAGGTTGTACAGTTTTTAGTCACCTAACAGAATTGCTTCATGTATGTTTGTGAATCACTTATGTTCAGTGCTGCAAATCACGTCTTTGAGGATTTTATACAATCTTGCTATGAATGAAATAGGACAAAAGAGTCACCTTCATGAAGACGAATTGTAAAATAATAAATCCACAAGCCTGCGTGGTTGTGCTAGATGGGCTTTAATCACTAGCAATATAATAAGGTTGATCGGGAGCCGCGGGTAGGTGGCCGACCTGGATGATGCTCTCATGTCGCCTACACTCAATGCCAGCAAACCCAGGGTCTCCAGCAGTCAGAGTACAGCAAACAAATGTCAGTGCTTTGGAGGAGAGATGTGATTTCTAGGGAAATTGATCCTCTGTCAGCTGACTTGTTCATTCATTGATTTACTCATTCATTCAGCATATCTTTTATGAGCATCTATTAGAGGCTATGCCCTGTGCTAGGAACTGGCAATACTGTGGTGAACAGAACTATGAATGATTTCTGATATCTTGGGGTTTACAGCCTAGTGAGAAAGGCAGTTACTTACTAAATGATCTCACTAATAAATGCATGAATACATATAAATCATGATTAGTGCCATAGAGAAGAGGCCCCTGATACTCTCAGAACCTGTGATATATTTTTATTGTCATCTTTTGGTCAGAGCAATTGGGAGGCCAGGGAAGTTTCTCTTAAGGAAGTTTATTCAGCTACGATGTTAGATGAGTAGAAGTTAACTAAAATAAAAGGGGATAAATGAAGACCCTCAGGAGAAGGAACAGCATTTAAAGAGGCCTTATGATGGGAGACAGTTTGATCCATTCCAGAAGCTGACACAGGGGCTAGAGTGGAAAGAGTGGGATGTGAACCTCAGGAAGGGGGTAGCAGTCAGCCATGCTGCTCTTTAGAGGTTCTTTGGGGTCTTTGGTCTTTATTCTAAGAGAAAACAAACCTCAGCAAATACAGAATTGTAACAGGGGAGTGATTCATACAAAACTGGGTCCCTGGTTGGAAATAACCCTGGCAGATACAAAAGTAACGTCTCTTTGGAGTAAAACAGACTCAACACAGGCCACACAGGAGCCACAGATGAAGCCCTGTGTAAGATCGCCTCACGATCCAAAAAGACAGAACACGTGTGGAAGCAAACCACTCTTAGCGAGGTTCAGACACAACATACATCAGGATTAGATCTACAGAAGGTCATAATATTGAGTAGTCTGGTAGAGACTGCTAGAGAAGTATGTATAAAAGAGAAAAGTACTAGGTGCCATAAAAAGTGACCAGGCAGTTTGGAAAAACACCCAAAAAAGTACTCTCAATATGAAAAATAATTATAAATATTAACAGTGAATTAGATGAATAGTTGGTTAGACCTAGCTTAAGTGAGTCAGTGAACTAGAAGTTGGATTTTAGGAACTTAATCATACTTCAACAGAGGAATATAAAGAGACATTAAATATTATAGAGATATTATAATACATGGAGGATATAATTATAAAGTACATCATATATATGTATATATACAGAGTACATACACACACACACACACACATATATATGTATTTTTAAGATATGTATATATATATGGGATAATAGAATGAGAGTAAGGGAAAAAAATCAAGATATAATAATTATTTCCCAGATTTGGAATAACATGCATTCTCAGATTCCGGTAGTTTGAACAGAAGAAATAAAATTGGGTCTTAAACAGGATAAATAAAATTAAACCTCCAGCAAATCAAATATTAATGAGACTATGAAATAGTAATGACAAAAAGATCTTTAAAAATTGCTACAAAAATAGTTGAATCATCTGTGAAGTTATGACTATTATAGAGAGAGTTGAATTTTCAGTTGTAACAATAGTCTTAGAAGAAAATGGAATAATACCTTTGAAGTGCTACAGAAGACAACTTTCCACAAAAAATTCTTAGTTAAACTGCATAATTAGCCAAAATATTTTCAGACAGATGAAAAAATGAAAGGGGGTGTCAATAACTGACTCTCTTTGGCAATGGTAGTTGTTAAGGTAGAATGACATTGAACCTGTAAGGCTAGGAGTGAAATCTAAGGAAGAAGTGTGTGCAAGCCATTGGTAAACACATGTGTAAATCCACGCAAGTAATCCATCTAATGTTACAGAATAATTGTATTTATAATAATTAACTTGGCAGTAGCAAACAAGGTAAAACCAAAATTCTAGCTCATAGTAACACACAAGTCAGGGTAATTAAAACACTAAACATGTTTGTATTTTTTAGCAAAAAGAAGAGTCATTAATTTTAGACTTTGTTAAGTTAAATACGCATTTTAAAATTTAAGGATAACTGCTAAATGGATAGAAATTGAATATTTAACTTCTAGACCAGTAAAGGGGGAAAAGGAGCAAAGAGAACATGACTAATCCAATAAAAGACAAAAAGAGGGGAAAGAAAAGGCAGAGAAAACAAAGTTCAAATTAAAGTGATACAAGTAAATAAAATGTACAGTAAGTACAGTAAATGTAAATGGATTAACTCTTCCTCAATTAAGAGTCAGAGGTTGTTGGAGTAGATAAAAGTAACAAAGTCTAGAAATATGCTCTAGAGAAAAAAACAGATTTAGAACACTAAAATAAGTAAATTGAAACTCAAAGAATACAAAACAGGCAAATACCAAAATAAAACCTGTATATCCATATTTGTATCAGACAAAATAGATTTAATTCAATAAACATTATTAGGGTAAAACAGGATAACTTTATAATAACAAGAACATAACTAAAAACATAAGTGAACCAAATAAAGCCTCAAAACATAAATATTGTCAGAAGTCAGTAATTGATGGGTCAGGTATAAAATAAATCATAAGGTATATTCATAGAAGATATAAGCAATGCAGTTATCAAATTTGTTTTAATGGGTATAAAAACCCTGCATTCTCCTTACAAAGAAACTTCACACACATAGGGGTGTTCACAAAACAGGCCATGTATTATGTCATTAAGAAAGTCTCCACAAATATGAAAAATCAACATTGTGGAGATTACATTTTTATCACAGTGCCATTACATTTTAAGTTAACAATAAAAATATAATTTAAACCCCAAGTGTGTTGGAACTAAAAAAATTAATCTACACACATAAATAATGCACAGGCTAAAGAAGAAATGACATGGGAATGTTAGATATAAAATTTGTAAAGAGACATCTAGCTAGTATGAAGATTGAATCAGTAATCATAACCTTCCAACAAAGAAACACCCAGTTCCAGGTGACTTCACTGGTAAATTTACCAAATATTTAAAGAAGAATTAATGCCAATCCTTCTCAAACTCCTCCAAAAAAAAAAACAAAAACAAAACAAAACCAAAGAGGAGGGAATACTGTCATACTCATTTTTTTAAATATAATTTATTTTGGTATCATTAATCTACAATTACATGTGCAATATTATGGTTATTAAACTACCCCTTCATCAGGCCCCCTCACCAACGCCATTACAGTCACTGTCCATCAGTGTAGTGAGATGCTACAGAATCACTACTTGTCTTCTCTGAGTTGTACAGCCCTCCCCGTGCCCCCCAACATTATGTCTGCTAATCGTAATGCCCCTTTTTCCCTCTTATCCCTCCCTTCCCACCCATTTTCCCCAGTCCCCTTCCCTTTGGTAACTATTAGTCCGTTCTTGGGTTCTGTGAGTCTGCTGCTGTTTTGTTCCTTCAGTATTTTTTCTTTGTTATTATACTCCACATATGAGTGAAATCATTTGATACTTGTCTTTTTCGGCTTGGCTTATTTCACTGAGCATAATACCCTCTAGCTCCATCCATGTTGTTGCAAATGGTAGGATTTGTTTTCTTCTTATGGCTGAATAATATTCCATTGTGTATATACCACCTCTTCTTTATCCATTCATCTACTGATGGACACTTAGGTTGCTTCCATTTCTTGGCTATTGTAAATAGTGCTGCAATAAACATAGGGGTGCATCTGTCTTTTTCAAATTGGGCTGCTGCATTCTTAGGGTAAATTCCTAGGAGTGGAATTCCTGGGTCAAATGGTATTTCTATTTTGAGTTTTTTGAGGAACCTCCATACTGCTTTCCACAATGGTTGAACTAATTTGCAGTCCCACCAGCAGTGTAGGAGGGTTCCCTTTTCTCCACATCCTCGCCAACATTTGTTGTTCTTTGTGTTTTGGATGTTGGCCATCCTAAGTGGTGTGACGTGATATCTCATTGTGGTTTTAATCTGCATTTCTCTGATGATTAGCAATGTGGAGCATCTTTTCATGTGCCTGTTGGCCGTCTGAATTTCTTCTTTAGGGAAGTGTCTATTCATGTCCTCTGCCCACTTCTTAATTGGATTATTTGCTTTTTGTTTGTTAAGGTGCATGAGTTCTTTATATATTTTGGATGTAAACCCCTTATCGGATACGTCATTTATGAATATATTCTCCCATACTGTAGGATGTCTTCTTGTTCTACTGATGGTGTCCTTTGCTGTACAGAAGCTTTTCAGCTTGATTTAGTCCCGCTTGTTCATTTTTGCTTTTGTTTCCCTTGCCCGGGGAGATATGTTCATGAATAAGTCGCTCATGTTTATGTCCAAGAGATTTTTGCCTATGTTCTTTTCTAAGAGTTTTATGGTTTCATAACTTACATTCAGGTCTTTGATCCACCTTGAGTTTACCTTTGTGTATGGGGTTAGACAGTAGTCCAGTTTCATTCTCTTACATGTAGCTGTCCAGTTTTTCTAACACCAGCTGCTGAAGAGGCTGTCATCTCCTCATTGTATATCCAAGGCTCCTTTATCAAATATTAATTGACTGTATATGTTTGGGTTAATGTTTGGATTTTCTATTCTGTTCCACTGGTCTGTGGGTCTGTTTTTGTGCCAATACCAAATAGTCTTGATTACTGTGGCTTTGTAGTAGAGCTTGAAGTCAGGGAGTGTAATTCCCCCTGTTTTATTCCTCCTTCTCAGGATTGCTTTGGCTATTCGGGATCTTTTGTGGTTCCATATGAATTTTAGAATTATTTGTTCCAGTTCATTGAAGAAAGCTGTTGGTAGTTTGATAGGGATTGCATTGAATCTGTAGATTGCTTTAGGTAGTATAGCCATTTTGACAATATTTATTCTTGCTAGCCAAGAGCATGGGATGCATTTCCATTTGTTAGTGTCGTCTTTAATTTCTCTTAGGAGTGTCTTGTAGTTTTCAGAGTACAGGTCTTTCACTTCCTTCATTAGGTTTATTCCTAGGTATTTTATTCTTTTTGATGCAATTGTGAATTGAATTGTTTTTCTGATTTCTCTTTCTGTTAGTTCATCGTTAGTGTATAGGAAAGCAACAGATTTCTGTGTGTTAATTTTGTATCCTGCAACTTTGCTGAATTCAGATATTAATTCTAGTAGTTTTGGAATGGACTCTTTAGGGTTTTTTATGTACAGTATCATGTCATCTGCAAATAGTGACAATTTGGCTTCTTCTTTACCAATCTGGATGCCTTGTATGTCTTTGTTTTGTCTGATTGCTGTGGCTAAGACCTCCAGTACTATGTTGAATAACAGTGGAGAGAGTGGGCATCCTGTCTTGTTCCCGATCTTAGATGAAAAGCTTTCAGCGTCTCGCCGTTAAGTATGATGTTAGCTGTGGGTTTGTCATATATAGCCTTTATGATGTTGAGGTACTTGCCGTCTATACCCATTTTGTTGAGTTTTAATCATGAATGGATGCTGAATTTTGTCAAATGCTTTTTCAGCATCTATGGAGATGATCATGTGGTTTTTGTTCTTGTTTCTGTTGATGTGGTGGATGATGTTGATGGATTTTCGAATGTTGTATGATCCTTGCATCCCTGGGATGAATCCCACTTGATCATGGTGTATGATCCTCTTGATGTATTTTTGAATTCGGTTTGCTAATATTTTGTTGAGTATTTCTGCATATACGTTCATCAGGGATATTGGTCTGTAATTTTCTTTTTTGGTGAGGTCTTTGCCCAGTTTTGGTATTAGAGTGATGCTGGCTTCAAAGAATGAGTTTGGAAGTATTCCCTCCTTTTCTATTTTTTGGAAAACTTTAAGTAGAATGGATGTTATTTCTTCTCTATATGTCTGGTAGAATTCAGAGGTGAATCCATCAGATCTGGGGGTTTTGTTTTTGGGTAGTTTTTTGATTACCAATTCAATTTCGTTGCTGGTGATTGGTCTGTTTAGTTTTTCTGTTTCTTGCTTGGTCAGTCTTGGAAGGTTGTATTTTTCTAAGAAGTCCATTTCTTCTATGTTTTTCAGCTTGTTAGCATATAGATTCTCATAATATTCTCTTATAATTCTTTGTATTTCTGTGGTGTCCATCGTGATTTTTCCTTTCTCATTTCTGATTCTGGGTATGTGTGTAGATTCTCTTTTTCTCTTAATGAGTCTGGCTAGGGTTTATCTATTTTGTTTATTTTTTCAAAGAACCAGCTCTTGGTTTCATTGATTTTTTTCTATTGTTTTATTCTCAATTTTATTGATTTCTTCTCTAATCTTTATTATGTCCCTCCTTCTGGTGACTTTGGGCCTCATTTGTTCTTTTTTTCCAATTTCAGTAATTGTGTCTTTAGACTATTCATTTGGGAATGTTCTTCTTTCTTTAAATAGGCCTGGATTGCAATATACTTTCCTCTTAGAACTGCCTTTGCTGCGTCCCACAGAAGTTGTGGCTTTGTGTTGTTGTTGTCATTAGTCTCCATATATTCTTTGATTTCTGTTTTGATTTGGTCGTTAACCCATTGATTAATTAGGAGAATGTTGTTAAGTCTCCATGTATTTGTGAGCCTTTTTGATTTCTTTCTAAAATTTATTTCTAGGTTTATACCTTGGTGATCTGAGAAGTTGGTTGGTAGGATTTCAATATTTTTGAAGTTACTGAGGTTCTTTTTGTGGCCTAGTATGTGGTCTATTCTGGAAAATGTTCCATGTGCACTTGAGAAGAATGTGTATCCTGTTGCTTTTGGGTGTAGAGTTCTGTAGATGTCTGTTAGGTCCGTCTGTTCTAGTGTGTTGTTCAGTGCCTCTGTGTCTTTACTTATTTTCTGTCTGGTTGATCTGTCCTCTGGAGTGAGTGGTGTGTTGAAGTCTCCTAAAATGAATGCATTGCTGTCTATTTCCTCCTTTAATTCTGTTAGTATTTGTTTCACATATGCTGGCGCTCCTGTGTTGGGTGCATATATATTTATAATGGTTATATCTTCTTGTTGGACTGACCCCTTTATCATTATGTAATGTCCTTCTTTATCTCTTGCTACTTTCTTCGTTTTGAAGTCTATTTTGTCTGATACAAGTACTGCAACACCTACTTTTTTCTCCTTGTTGTTTCCATGAAATATCTTTTTCCATCCCTTCACTTTTAGTCTGTGTATATCTTTGGGTTTGAGGTGAGTCTCTTGTAAGCAGCATATAGATGGGTCTTGCTTTTTTATCCATTCTGTTACTCTGTGTCTTTTGATTGGTGCATTCAGTCCATTTACATTTAGGGTGATTATTGATAGATATGTACTTATTGCCATTGCTGGCTTTAGATTCGTGGTTACCAAAGGTTCAAGGGTTGCATCTTTACTATCCAACAATCTAACTTAGCTTTCTTGTTAAGTAATTGTAAACACTGTCTGATGTTTCTTTATTTCTCTCCCTTCTTATTCTTCCTCCTCCGTTCTTTATATACTAGGTGTTTTATTCTTTGCCTTTAGTTAGTGTTTGGATGGTCTGCCTTCTTTGCTATGATTTTATTTTCTCTGGTGACATCTTTTTAGCCTTTGGAGTGCTTCCATCTAGAGCAGTCCATTTAAGATATCCTGTAGAGGTGGTTTATGAGAGGCAAACTCTCTCAACTTTCGTTTGTCTGGAAATTGTTTAATCCCTCCATTATTTTTAAATGATACTCGTGCTGGATACAATATTCTTAGTTCGAGGCCCTTCTGTTTCATAACGTTAAATATATCATGCCATTCTCTTCTGGCCTGTAAGGTTTCTGTTGAGAAGTCTGATGATAGTCTGATGGGTTTTCCTTTGTAGGTGATCTTTTTTCTCTCTCTAGCTGCCTTTAATACTCTGTCTTTATCTTTGGTCTTTGCCATTTTAATTATTATGTGTCTTGGTGTTGTCTTCCTTGGGTCCCTTGTGTTGGGAGATGTGTGGGCTTTGGTGGACTGCGAGACTATTTCCTTCCCCAGCGAGGGAAAGTTTTCAGCAATTTTTTCTTCAAAGACACTTTCTATCCCTTTTTCTCTCTCTTCTTCCTCTGGTACTCCTATAATGCGAATATTGTTCCGTTTGGATTGGTCACACAGTTCTCTTAATATTTTTTCATTCCTAGAAATCCTTTTATCTCTCTCTGCCTCAGCTGCTCTGTACTCCTGTTCTCTGATTTCTATTCCATTAACAGTCTCTTGCATCTCATCTAGTCTGCTGTTAAGGCCATCGATCGCTTGTCTGATATCTGCACTGTCTTTCCTCACTTCCGTCACTTCCACCCTCAGCTGTTGCACATTTCTCTGTAGGGCCGTCAGCATGGTTATGACTTTTATTCTGAATTCTTTTTCAGTAAGACTGTGCATTTCCATTCCTTCAGGCTCCCTCTCTGGGGTTGTCTGGTTGATTTTGGTCTGAACCATATTCCTCTGTCTTTTCATGGCTATAGATGTGGTTGCTGGTAGTTGCCATGCCTGTCAGCTGGGCTCTTTAAGACTTTAAAAAAGAAAAAAAGAAAGAAAGAAAGAAAAAAAAGAAAAAAAAACAAAAGAAAAAACAAAAAAGAAAACCAAACCAAACCAAACCAAAACAAAACAAAAAAAATACCCACCGGGAGTAGATTCTGTGGGGATGCTGTAGGTGGCGCTGTTGCCCCACTATTCCGCACCCATGACTGCGCTGCTCTGTAGGGCCCTTTATCGCTCTGGCCGGGGTGGGAACAAATGGGAGGCTGTTGATCTCAGTGAGAAGTGTAAGTACGACCATGCTTCCCCATTCGCCAGCTAAGGCCTCCGAAACTCCCCAGGACTCCCAGCCTGCTGGGCTGAGTGTGCTTGGGCAATCCGGCTCCTTTGCTGGGCTCCTGTCTCTTTAAGACCGCTGAAGAATGTGCGCACTTTTTTTTTTCCTTCTTGGGAGCCGGCTGCAAGCACCCTGGCGCGTTCCCACTCAGATCCTGCCCCTCTGTCTCTCCAGTCTCCGCTGCACTGCGCGATGTGGGTCAGCGCTCCCCGCGCAGATCACCGAGGCTGGCTACTTTGCGGTGTGTACTTCCACTCCCTCCCGGCTCTGAATCCTCTCCTCCCGCCGGTGCGCTGGGGTGGGGGAGTGCTCGGGTCTCGGCTCCATATCTTACCCACCTCTTGGGGTGCCGAGTCCTCTCGGGTGTAGCTGCACGCTGTGCGCTTTTCTGTGTTTTCTGGTCTCTCTTTTAGGAATAGTTGTATTTGCTGTATTTTCGTAGATAAATATAGTGTTGGGAGGAGATTTCTGCCGCCCTGCTCACGCCACCATCTTCCCGGAAGTCCTCACCCTGTTATACTCATTTTATAAGGCAATAATTATCCTCATAACAACACCAGAAAAAGAAACCATAAGAAAAGAAAAGGACAGGTCAATATCTTGGATAAATATAGACGTAAAAATCCTCAGTGAAATACTAGCATAGCAAACAGAATAAAAAGCGTATTAAAAGAATCATACATCATGACCAAGTGGGATTTATTGCTGGGATGCAACGATGATTCAACACACAAAAACCAATTAATGTGAGACACCACATTAACAGAATAAAGGATGAAAATGACAATTATCTCAATAGACACAGAAAAAGCATTTGACAAAATTCAACACACTCTCATGATAAAAACTCTCAATAAACGAACTATAGAAGGAGAGTACCTGAACATAATAAAGGCAATAGTTACAAGTCCACAGCTAACATCATAGTGAACGGTAAAAAATTGAAAGCTATTCCTCTAAGATTAGGAACAACATAAGGATATCTGCTTCTATTCAATGTAGTACTGGAAGTCCTAGCCAGAAAAATTAGGCAAGAAAAAGAAATTGAAATTATCCAATTCAGAAAGAAAGAATTAAAATTACCCTGTTTGCAGATGATATCATATATATAAAAGCCAAAAGACTCTATTAAAAAAGACTATTGGAATAATCAAATTCAGTAAAGTTGAAGGATACAAAACAACATATAAATATGTTTCATTTCTATACGCTAAAAATAGACTTTCTCAAATGGAAATTAGGAAAATAATTCCATTTTCAATAGCACCAAAAATGAAATACTATGAATAAACTTAATTAAGGTGGTAAAGAATTGCATACCGGAAACTGCAAATATTGATTTAAGCAATTAAACAGATACAAACAAATGGAAAGACATCCCATGTTCATGGATCAGAAGACCTAATATAATCAAAATGTGTATACCATCCAAAGTGATCTATAGATTCCGTGATCCCTACCAAAATCCCGGTGACATTCTTTACAGAAATAGGAAAAAAATAAGCATTTCTAAAATTGGTATGGAACCACAAAATTCCCCATATTGCCAAGAACAAAACAGGAGGTATCATACTTCCTGACTTCAAATATATCACAAACCTGCATTAATCAAAACAGTGTGCTACAGGCATGAGACAGGCCTATAGACCAATGCAAAAGAATACAGAGCCCAAAAGAAGTCCACACATTTATGGTGTTTGTTGACAAGGGAACCAAGAATACCCAATGGGGAAAGGATAGTTTCTTTAATTAACGATTTTGGGAAAACTTGATATTTCCATGCAAAATAATGACATTGGACTTTTATCTCATACCATCCACAAAAAGCAACTCCACATGGATTAAAGACTTAAAAATGTTAAGAACAGAAACTCTAAAATTACTAGAAGAAAACACAGGGGGAAAACTTCATGATGTCGTCTTGGTAATGGTTTCATGGATATGACACCAAAAGCACAGGCAACAAAAATGAAAATTGACAAGCAGGACTGCATCAGGCTCACAAGCTTCTGCACAGCAAAGGAAACAAATCAACAGAGATGTGTATGTTATGATGAAGACATGAATGAATACTCATGGTAGGGGAAAATGTAAACTGTACTTAGCAGACCACATTGAACACAGCCTATGAACAGAGTAGAGTGAACAAAAGAAGATTCTCTAATACTGGACCTGGATAAAGATGCAGCAAAGATACATCCCTCAGCCTTACATACTTGCACGTTATCAACAGTAGGAAGCTATAGGAAGAAATGATGCCTTCTTTTGGGGCCCAATTAAACAACAAAACAAAACTGTGAACACAAACCCACAACCCCATCCTGAACATGTCTGTCTCTGACCATAATATCTTCTCTTTTTATTCATCCCCTGATCCTCGTTAGAATTTACCAGATTCTGTATTGTTTGTCTTGTAGAGAAAGACTCCTGTTGGGTAGGGTTCCTTCCAATCTTCAGACCTCCTGATGTCAAGCAGAGTTCGTCACAAACTCCAGAGACAGATAAATGTGATTCTACTCATTGTATTTTCAT
>JAVSCE010008004.1:0-169606 GCA_032199065.1 Smutsia gigantea | reverse complement strand
GGGCGTCTCCCTCCACCACTAGAGCAAAAACTGCTCATGTCAAATCTGGGGTCTCTCTCCTGCCTCCTCGGAATGCACTTCTTAGCAGCCTCTCCCTTGCTCTCCTGGAGTCTGAGACACACACTCCTCGGCTTCTCTCCTGTCCCTCCGGCTTCTCTTCCGCTTGGACGCCTTTCATCCGCTCCCCAGCCTCGTGGTGATAGAGTTTGCAGGGCCCAGCCTCGCACCCTCTTACTTATCCATACCTTTTCTCCAGGTGAGCCCATCCTTCCCAAGTGATCACTACCTACATTTGATGACACCCAAATTTGTATCCAGCCCAAACTTCTTTTCTGAGCTCCAGAAAATTACCATGATTCAATGGCCATGCTTGACCATGTCCAGCTGCAAATCTTTCATTCCCGCCTCCACTCAAAACCTGTTCCATACCCAGTGTTCTCCTTAGCAAACGGGACCACCAACCACCCAGATGCTTAAACCACAAACTGAGAGTCATCTAGACTCTTCCCTCGGCTCCCCTGCTCTCTACATACAACTCTTCAGTAAAACCTGTCACTTTTACTTCCAAAAGTGGCACTCTTGAATTCATTTACTTCTCCCCATCTTCACTCTCATGGCCTGGGACGGTCATTAGTGTAGCCCAGGCTCTCCTCCTGGGTTCACAGCAGGATGGCACTTGCCCACCCCATCTGAAGTCAGGCACACCCACGTGACTTGCTTGGCCAGTGGCTCGTGAGAGGAAGAGACATCTGTTCATCTTCAGACCAAGAGCACTTTCCTTCCCCCTGATACGGGAATTATGGAAACTGTGTTGAGGAGAGCCTGAATTGCTGAGTGACTAAGACAAGCAGAGCCCCTCTGCTGACCCACAAAAAAATAAGCATGAGGGAGAAATAAATATTTGTCATGTTAAGCCATAGAGGTTAGGGGCTGTTTGTTACTGCAGCACAGCCAAGCCCATCCTGCTGCATTAAGGTAGTCTTTGTCAGCCGAACTACAGCAAGGCCTCCTACTTCTAGTGCTCTCTCCCTACAAGGCAGGGTGACCTTTTTATGATGTAAACCACATCCCATCACTCCCTCCTCAGAATCTTTCGGCAGCTTCCCCTTTTACTTGGAAGAAAATTCAAACTCCTTCCTACGGCCATCTGCTCCCACCCACGACTATCTGTCTGACCTGGTCCCCCACCCTGTCTTCCCCATTCATTACAGTCCAGTCCCTCTCAACTCCTTGCTATCTCTAAGGCAGTGCGCTCTTCTCTGCCTCAGAGCTTTCACGTATGTCGTTCCCTCTGCCTGGAACACTTCTCTGCACTGTTCACATAG
Organism: Smutsia gigantea; assembly: GCA_032199065.1. NCBI lineage: Eukaryota > Metazoa > Chordata > Mammalia > Pholidota > Manidae > Smutsia > Smutsia gigantea. The sequence goes on along the minus strand of JAVSCE010008004.1, from coordinate 168,281 downwards.
CTGGCTCTTTCTCATCCTTCAAGCTTTGGCTTAAATGACACCCCCTCGGGGACGCCCCCCACCACTGCACCCTGTTCAGCTCTCACCACGAGTTGGAGTTGCCTTTGTTTTCCATGTTTATTTACTTGTTTATTCACTAAGCTGTAAGCTCTAGGGGTATCCTGTCAGCCCTCAGTGGCTGGACAAGAGGAATGATTGAATGAGGCCTTTGCAAAGGGTGATGTGCTGAGCAAATGCAAAATGATGGGACTAATAAATATCACTGGCCGATTCAGATTCGCCTCAAAGAATGCCTCCTCTCAGGCGGTAGCGTCTTTTATTTCTCTCAAGGTCTTTTGTTCCCCTCAGAAGCTGAAGTGCCTCTGGGATACTGAGGCTTCTCTGAGAGCTCAGCTTGGGCTCTGAGCTGCCTCTCCGCTGCTCCTGGAGCTCACCCGGGGACAGCCCAGCCAGGAGCAGGTCTAGCCAGGGCTGAGGAGCGGGCAGCCAGCCCCAGTGGGGACGCAGCCAGCTGCTGGCGTCATGGAGAAAATGCCTTGCCAGCTCTCTAGAAATAGCCCAAGGTCAAGGTGGGGTGCTTCCATCTCCATCTGTAAGATGGAGAAATCTGGGGAGACTTGGGTTCTGGATTTCCCTTCACAGACTCCTGGACCCCTAATCCTGGTCTGGAACTCCCTGATTTACAGTCACCCCTCCATGGACCCCTGTGTCCATCACTGCTCACAAAGAACCCCGAGCCTCCTTCCCCATGCCTCTCCTCCCCACATGCTTCTGAGGTCGAGAGGGTGGACCTTATCCCATCTCACAGACAAAAATACCGCAGCTCAGGGAGGCCATGGGTCTCTTCCAGGGTCGCATGGTGAGTTGATGAACTAGACTTCAAATGTAAAGTCCCATCCCAGAATCAGGGCCTGATCCCACTAGAACCTTCCGCACAAGGAGCATGCTTAACAGAGTCCTACGGGCTTCTCCTCAAAATTGATCTCAGCTACATGGCACTTGCTCTTTGGGGCTCTTTGCTTGTGGGCTCGGATCCTATTCCTGGACTGAGGAGAATAGTTGAGCCTCTTCAGCTGCCTGCCTCAGCTGATTTCCCCAGACCCCAACTCTTTTCTGAATCTGCTACCTCCTGGACACTGCCTGCTTGCCCAGCCCACTCACCAGAACTCACAGGTGGCTGGCCACCCAAACCACTGCCCTCACACCCACAAAACACTCCTCCCTCTAACAAGGATGGCTGAGGACTCAGGGATCCAGCCGCAAGCTTCACTGGCCGCTTGTTTGGAGCAGGGCTTGCAGGCTCTTGAAGTTCCCACAGGTCTGAGAGCAGGGATGTAAATCAGGGAGTTAGGGGCGGGTGTGGAAGAGCTCACAGAGGTGGGAGGCTGCCCCTTTGAAGAGGACAGGGCAGGGTGGGTACCTAGTAGTTTTTTATTAATCAGATTACATCAGGCAGAGACACAGGAATTAGTAAAGCACGAAAGGTGGCTTTTTTTTAAGAAATACAGTTTGTCTTTAAAGGTCATTCAATAGGTCCAAGTAAAAGCTGGTAGACTGTGCTCGAGTAGACAACCTTCAGAACATGACGACCCACACTTCATGAGCACATTCAGATTCTTTGCCCAAAAGTGCAGCAGGACTGGTGCACACCTCTAAGGGCCCCTTCACACTGGGGTGATCATGAATTTGAACATTTATTACAGTTCTCCAGCACGTGGTGGTCAGGTGTCTTAAGAAAGGAAAAGCATCTTTTCTGATTTGGTTGGGCTACAGGTTGAGTTTCAAATAGGTGCTTCTAGGAGGCTTAAAATCAACTTCTCTCCAGAAGTTAAGGTATCTCTAGTGTAAACTTGCCTATTCATTTGCATGACAGCTTTTTCTTCCTAGAGTAGGCAAAGGTTGAAATTATCCCTTCTTAACTACAGAGGTCCTAATTAAGGGAGACAGATTTTATCTTATATGCATGGTGGGTGGGGAGGGGTGTATTCAACAACACTGGTCATTCCTAGGCCTTCCTTATTTTAAGCAATATATGAATTTGGGAATTATACAATTCTTATTTCACATGCTTTAACATGGAAAGTGTTCACACGCTTTTTTTTGAGGTATAATTGACATACAACATTCATTAGTTTCAGGTGTACAACATAATGATTGTACATTTGTATATATTGCAAAATGATCACACAATAAGCTAGTTAACACCCACCACCATACATAATTTAAAAAGTTTTTTCTTTTTAAATTCTTTTTAAGAACTTTTAAGATCTACTCTCTTAGCAACTTCAAAATATGGGATACAGTACCATTAACTATAATCACCATGCTGTACATTAACACTCACAGGACTTATTTATTTTATAATTGGAAGTTTGTACCTTTTGACTCCTTTCACCCATTTCAGCCACCTTCCACCCACTCTTCTGTTCTCTGTATGTATGAGCTTGGTCGTAGGTCCACCCATGTTGTTGCAAATAACAAGATTTTATTCTTTTTTATGGCTGAGTAATATTCTGTTGTCCATATATATATATAAACATTTTCTTCATCTGTTCATCTGTTGATGGACATTTAGATTGTTTCCATATTTTGGCTATTGTAAATAGTGCTGCACTGAACATGGGAGTGCATGAATCTTTTCAAGTTAATGTTGTCATTTGCTTTGGATAAATACCCAGAAGTGGAATAGCTAAATTGTGTGTTATTTCGTTTTTTAATTTTTAAAGGAAACTCCTAAAGTTTTCCACTGTAGTTGCACTGATTTACATTCTTACCAACAATGCATAATTGTTCCCATTTTCCACATCCTCACCAACACTTGTTATTTCTTGTCCTTTTGGTAATAGTCATTCTAACAGGTGTGAGGTGATACCTCATTGTGCTTTCAATTTGCATTTCCCTGATGATTAGTGATGTGGAGGACATTTTCATGTACCTGATGGCCATCTGTAAGTCTTACTTTGAAAAATGTTTATTCAGATCCTCTGTCCGTTTTTTAGTCTTAATCCATTTTGAATTAATATTTGTGTATGATGTAAGACAGTGGTCCAGTTTTATTTTTGCATGTGGCTGTGGGTTGCTTTGGGTAGTATGGACGTTGTTACAACATACATTCTTCCAATCCATGAGCATGGAATATCTTTCCTTTTATTTATGTCATCTTTAATTTCTTTCATCAATGTCTCATAGTTTTCAGTGTACAGGTCTTTTACCTCCTTAGTTAAATTTATTCCTAGGTATTCTGTTCTTCTTGATGCAATTGTAAATGGAATTGTTTTCTTAATTTCTCTTTCTGCAGTTGCTATTAGTGTGCAGAAATGCAATAGATTTCTATGTATTGATTTTGTATTCTGCAACTTTACTGAATTCATTTATTAGTTCTAACAACTTTTTGGTGGAGTCTTTAGGGTTTTCTATGTATGATATCATGTCATCTGCAGTTTTACTTCTTCCTTTCCAATCTGGATGCCTTTTATTTATTTTCCTTGATGAACAGCTGGGGCGAGGACTTCTGCTACTATGATGAATAATAGTGACGAGAATGGACATCCTTGTCTTGTTCCTGATCTTAGAGGAAAAGCTTTTAGCTTTTCACCATTGAATATGATGTTACCTATTGGTTTGTCATATATGACCTTTATTATATTGAGGTATGTTCCTTCTATACTCACTTTGTTGAGAGTTTGTTCATCATAAATGGATGAATTTTTGTCAAATGCTTTTCTGCACCTATTGAGATGATCATGTGATTTTTTTTATCCTTCAGTTTTGTTAATGTGGTGTATCACATTGATTGAGTTGTGGATGTTGAACCATCCTCGCATCCCTTCACAAACTTCCCTCGAGTTGTTTTCTTCACTAACTGTCCCCATGAATCTGTATTCTCTACACATTCACTACACATTCCAAACCAGCAGCCCTGTTTCTCCAATTTAATTGAGCATTGTTGTTAAGAATGCATTCACATCTAACACTGCCTGCTGTTAACAAACACACTCTGAAAAGAGTGTTCTCAGAGCCCTAATGTACTGAGAATCACCAAAAGCTGCGATAGCAGGCAATATTCCCAAATGTATTTGACGACTGTAAAGGTTAAGGGTCTCCAGTGAGCTGAAGAGAAGCTTTCTACATAAATTAGATATTAAAGCATTAAAATAAAGGAGTGACTGATGGGGGTCAGAGGTCAGGGTGAAGCAGAAGCCAGGGGTCTACAGGCTGTCACTGGAAGCCTTGTGACACTAATTGCAGTGACCACCCATTTGCTTCCTACCCAGCAGTTTCTGGTTGACATGAAGATCTTTCTCTGGAAGTTTCTTGAAAATAACATTTGGAAAGCAAGGTTGTTTGCTGTCTTTATACTGAGAGGGAACATCTCTCAGGTCACCAAGCTATCGGCCGCAGGTCCCTGGCCTTGTCTGTGGGAGGCCCAGTGCTGAATGCCAGGGTGTCAGCTCACTGCCACCACTCTTTTCAAGGGCTGGCACCTGCTCCCCTGGATTCCCATCCTCATTTGCTCCCAGGTTAGACTTTGCCAGTGACAGGATCTTGCACAGGATTTAGAAGGCAGAAGTGAACAGAAGCCATGTTTCTCAGGGCCTTGTGAGAACAGGCTTGGTGGCCTCCTCAGATGCAGGTGCACCACAGACCTCCAAGAGCTCCGACTTTGGTCCGGGTTTCCCCTCACTCTCACGGGCTTCAGGCTGAGGCCTTCGCGGTGCAGAATGTCTTCTGTTCCCTCACTTGCCTGACCGCTGCCGCTGGCCTTGGGATCTCTCTGCTCCGGTTCTGAGCCCCAGCTTCCATTTAACCCTCAGTCTCATGCAGAGACTCTGTTCCCACCCCTAACATACACGGAGAGCCTACCCCCTTCCTAAAGTTCCCCAAGGCCTTCGTGGGTGCAGCGGATGTCACAGGTTGCTTAGAGATTACCAGAGGGGGGCGTTGCACCTCCCCAACACACGACAAATGCGATGTCCGACACACTGATTACTGAAAGTCGCTCTGTCCCTTTCTTCCACTCCTGCTCACATTCAGGCCTGCTTTGTGAGCTCTGCTAAAACAAGAATCATCTGCTCTGGGGTGCGAGCATCGACAGAGTGGTGCTCTGTCGTCACCTTTCCTTTCCCACTCCCACCAGCCTCTGCACCTAGAAAGAATTAGTTTAAAGAGTGATTTTCCCACTACCCTGACTTCATCCTCCCTTAGAAGGAAAATGCTGCTATACTTTCTATTCCTTAATCCATTCGCTCCCACTCTACTAGAGTTGGTCCTAAAATTGGATGTTACCAACTCTGAAAGATGGTATTTTAAGACGGTGTGTGTATTTGCTATCAACTGCGGCAGAACAAATTACCCGAAACCTCAGCTGCTGGAAATAATAAACTTTTATTATCTCACCCTTCCTGTGGGTCAGGAATTAAGGAGGGACTTAATTGGACGGCTCTGGCTTAGGGATTCCCAGGAGGTTGTAGCCAAGATGCCATCAGAGGCCACAGTCATCTGCAGGCTCGCCTGGAGCCGGAAGGTCTGCTTCCAAGGTGGTGCCTTGCAACACTGCTGACAGGAGCCTTGGACCTTCACCACACGGCCTCCCCACAGGGCGCCGTGAGCGTCCTCCCAGACGTGTCAGCTAATGAGCCCCAGAACAAGTGACCCAAGAGACAGAGCACTTGCCATCTAGGCTCTGAAGCCACATGCTGTCAGTTCCCTCATATGCTGTTCATTAGAAATGATTCACTAACTCCAGTCCACACTCAAAGGGAAAGGAATTAATCTTCACCTTTTAAAGAGAAGAATATCATGGAATTTGTGGGGACATTTTTAAACCACTAAAATGTGAAGAGCACAAGAAGATGAGTCAAACGCCTATGCTCCGATTTTACTTCTAAATGCTGAGGGCTTTACCTCTCTGGATCTAGTTCCTCATCAGCAACATAAGAAGACTGATTTCGATGACCAATAAGGTTTCATTTTCCATTAGGAAATATCTCCATGTCCCAGCACTCCAGACCCTAGGCCCTGACCCCAGGCCTCAGGCAGGCTCCCCTTCTTGCCGCCCCCCTACTCCCAGCTGGCTCTTGGCCCCACAGGCAGCTGCCACCCATCAGTGCTCAAGCCACACTGGAGGTCATCGGCATCTCTAGGGAGGAACCCAGGCATCAGTAAGTGGTACAGCTCCCCAGTGATTCCAACAATGGCATGGCCATGGTTCGGAACCACTGCTCTGACCTGAGGAGCTCCTGACATAAGGAAGCTTTTCAACAAATAAAATGATATTGCATGCAACTAATTACTGATTTGCCCTTTTCTTTTGATGCATATGCAGTTTTAGAGATCTCACACTGCCTAGAGGACAGATATTTCATTTTTAGTTAATTATATCTGGGGTCTGATTTCTCTAAGAGACTACCATGCTCTGTATTACTTTGGAGAATTAATTAAGAAGTTTAGAGAAATTTTTCACAGCCAGGATAGAACTTTTTATAGAACCATTTCTCTTGCTCAGGGTTTATTATCATGGTATTGTTTCTGTGGGAAAATGGATCCAGTTTTTATCTTTTTGACTTACACCACCTTTTCCTAGAATATAACCTGCTATAAGTTTAAACAATGCCTGCTTTTTTATTTTATGGTTTTTTTTTTCGTTTGTGTATGTGCATGTGTGGGTGTGAGAAAAGTCAACATTCCCCAAGACAAGTAGAGTCCAGAGCTGAGAATGATGCAGGACTTGGAACACCCTGGCAAAAGAAGCCCCAGGAAGGCTGTGGGGTGGGGCTTGGGCAGGTGTTAGAAGCGGTTGGCTGGGCTCTTCTGACCCTTGACTTAGTGTCTCTCTATATGTGCTCCATTTCAGTAAGCTGTTGGGCAGTATGACCAGCTCCCCTAATTTGCCCAGGACTGAAAGGTTTTGTGGGATGTCGGTCTTCTGGTGCTAAAACGGGTAAAGTTCAGAAAACCAGGACATTTAGTCAACCTCCGAGTTTTGTGGATCTGTGGATACCACCGCCATCTTTCCACACAGCTAGAAGCTTTCTGAGGGGTGGGATGTCCCAAAGGCCTCCCAACCTGGTGAATGCCTGCTGACTGCCTGAACACTTAGTGCAGATGGAATCAGAGCTGCCCTGGGAAGAGGACAGGTGGCTTCACGGACAGAAATAAGGGCAGTGAAAGCACCCCTCTGTACCGTGAGGTTCTTAGATGCCAGTTTGCAGAGCCCAAGGTCCAGGTAATGGAACCAAGCTTTGCCACGTTGACTTCTATCAGCAATGGCCAAATATCTGAATGCCTGCTGTGGAGAAAACGGGGTGACTTGCCTGTCCTAAGACCAGTGATTTACAGCCCTGGATGCCCACGGGAGTCCCTTGGGAAGTTCATGTCCTGCCCCCAGAGATTCTGATTTCACTGGGGCCCAGGTTCACACACACACACACACACACACATTTCTTGACCTTTCCCCTCTAGTTTCTTTCTAGGCAAGAAATTTCTCTCCTGGCCATGAAAATTTTGTCACTCCTAAACTTCTCTAATTCTCTCTTGGAGGTTATCTTGAGCAAAAATGGCCTTCTAGAGAAATCAGACCTTTCTGTTATACCAATGTCAATCAGATTACAGATTTTCTTCAAGGGAAATTCTAACTTATAAAAGCTCAAACCACTCTTCATCATCTGTGAGTAAACTGTGTGGCTCATGGAGGCATGTTCTGGATTTCCCTTCCCTTCCAGCTCTCTCCTAGGCTTCTCTTTACCTGGAGCTCTAGCTTCAGGATGTTTCCTTAGCCCCAGCCCTCCACTCTGACCTGCCTGATCTTCTAGCCCCCAGTCTCCTTCATGTCTGCTGTTTACTCTCCGGGAAGCAAGAACTGCCCCTTCCCAGCGCTTTGTGGAAGGGAGGGCTCCCATGCTGTTCTTCTGGACCTGCTCACCTAGCCAAGCCCATTCGGTGGGGGTGAACCCCCCACCAGGCTGGGCCAGGCACTCTTCCGCTCCCTAGAATCTGGGGCCCAGCCACAGGGTCTCAGGTGAGCGTGTTTCTTGCACTGTAACTGGAAGGTCCCAAGTCTCAAGACCTGTGGTTGCCATGTGGGGAAATCACTGGAGGCCTCGAGCAGGAGCCATGGAGCTGGGAGGCCAGGTCTGCAGCATACAACAAAGACGAGCGGCCAGGTGGCCCAGGTGAGGAAGGCGGAGGGACTTTGTACCCCCAAGGTTCCAGGCGCCCATTGTCTTCCTCCTGGTACCCTCAGGTTCTGTGAGATCCTTACCCAGATTGCCTCTTTAGCTGAGCCGGCATTAACAGACTTCTGTCCCTTGCCACCAACCATCCCCTGGGAGAGTCCCCAGTGTCCACTGCTCCCCCATGGGCACCTCCTGAAACCTAAACTGGCCTCTCCTGCTCCAACAAGTTTGCCTGAGCCGACTCTTTTCCGGCTCCCTGCCCACACTGACGAGGGTCTGCTCCCCAGGGTCGGGGGACAGAAGGCCCCTCTGTGAATCTAGGCTTCCTCATGAGGCTGCAGCAGAGCCCCATCCTTGCCTGCACCAGCCGCCCATAGCTCAGGCCTCACCTCCCCCATCAACCTTCACCGAGGAACATTTCAGAGCACCCTTCTGGGGAACACTTTTGAACACAGAGTAAACAGTGGTTTCCTCACAATCCTGTCAGCTTTTGTTTTTCCAAACTGAAGAGTCTTAAACTGGAGAGCTCCCCACTCTGAGACCCTGTGTTCCCTCGCTCTCACCTAGACCTCTGGGAGGTGGGTGTGGGGGAGGGCTGCTCGCAGGGCACTTTCAGATGGCCTACCCAGCTTCCAGCGTCGGCTTCCATTGTCCCCACTCAACCTTACTCTAAACCTGGAGGGAGAATCAGAGCCAAGTGACAGGCCAGGGCACTCAGCGACTAGAGCAGAGCGGCCTTGACTCGAAGCTGCTCTTCTAACCACTGCACCGTCCTGCCTCCTCCTGGCTGCCGCCCCAAACACCCTCCTGGGGTCGCGTCCTCGGCTCTGCCTCGACTTTGTCCCAACCCTGTGATGGCCAGGGACCCGGCTCCTCCTCTTCTAGGATGTGGTGGGGGCCTCCCGGGACAGCGAGAACAATGCGGCTCCTTATCAACAGCTAATCCCGTCCTGGCCACTCCTGGACTTCCCTTCTCAGAAATGCCAACTCTTATTTTAACACATGGCTTGTTCACTTCTGAGTCACCTCAGCCCTAATTGTGTGCGGCCAGAGCAGCAAAATAACCCTCCCTAACACCTCGGCCAAGCTCTTCCAAGGAAGGAAAGAGCAAACACCTTCAAGTCCATCTGGAACAGGCCAGCTTCCTTCGGCCCTGTCCCGAGCCCTTGGCGCCGCCAAAGGCAGAAGCCAGAAGAGACCCTAGGAATCACCAGATCCCATCTCACTTCACAAGTGAGTTCACCAAAGTCTGCAGAAGGCAGAGCTCTGCTCAAGGTCACACAGCAAGCTCAGGACTCCTGGTCTAGTCCCTTGCTTCCACAGCATATACTTCTCAGAAGACATGAGGAGGTGGAGTCTTGGCAGGGACAGGGGTTGTGGCTGTTTGTACTTATTTCTGTTCAAGTTGTCATTCCTTGCTTGCCCAGAGGGATGTTTGTTCCCCTCAGGGGTCAGCCAGGGACCTCATCCAGCAGCGGGAACGGTCCCAGGGTTTGGGTATCAACTGTGATTTTGTCTAGAAGTAGGGATATCAGGAATCCCCTATGAGTCAGAACCTCCAAGAGTCCCAGTTGCGGCACTTAACAAGAGAAAGTGCTAAATGGCTGGATGAATGGCTAATACTAAAAGAGCTGGTATCATGGTGAAGTCCATGCATCAGCCCCTTCCAGCTTCCAGCCTCTACAGCCCTGGAAAATGAGAGCTGGGTCGAGAATGACCTCCCAGAGGGCCGGCCAGTGCTTTACCATCACTGATCTTGTTCAGTTCCCAGATTCAGTGAGAAGGATTTATGCCAAACCCCAGAGGGGTTGCGGCTAACCCCCAGATAACTTTGCCTTCAGCCCCCACTCCCTGCACATTCCCATGCATCAGACTGGGCTCCCGCGGCAGTCTGCCTGGGGTCATACCCTGGCTGCACTAATTCCCAGCTGGGTGTGTGACAGACAGAGATGCTGGCCAAGCATCCCCTTCCTGAAGTGTGTACAGGGACAGACCCTTCCTCCCAGGGTCGGTGTCAGCACAGAAGCATTTGGAGCACTACCTGGCATGTGACGGCTTGGCTATTGATATCAGTACCATTATTATTTCAAGCCCTCAGCAGATACGATCTGCTTCCTCTGTTCCCCTTAAGTGTATCACTCAACGACCAGCATCGTGAAAGCAGCAAGTGTCAAGTCCTGTGATCCTCAGGACCGTCCTGGGTACAGCTTTGGAGATATCAGTGAAATGCAGGAACATAAGCCAGAAGCTGAGGTCGGAACATTCCAGAACTGGAATGAAGGGTTTGGCCAGCCTGATGTGTGTCCTACAATTCAGCTAAAACAGCTAATGAACATTTATGTGTATGTTGCTCAATATTTGTCCAAATACTTCCATTCTTTCTACTTCTGTGTTGTAATAAACGTAGACATCAGACAAAGGCTTCCATTTGACCGATAAGGAGACTGAAGACCACAGAGTTTGGGCTCTGGCCTGTGGAGTTTCAAACTTTAAGTAATCTGAACCCTGATTTGCTTTGTAAAATGCCTTTTTTTAATCGAAGTATCATTGATATACAATCTTATGAAGGTTTCACATAAACAACATTGTGGTTTCAACACTCACCCATATACCAACCCCCCACTGCAGTCACTGTCTATCAGTGTAGTAAGATACTATAGAGTCATGTAATGCCTTTTTTAAAAGCATTTGTTAGCTATTATATTTTTTGCAAACTTGCTCTAAATTTTTTAATTTTGAAATAATTTTAGACTTAAAAAACATGGCAAAAATAGTACAAAAAAATTCCTATGTACCCTTCAGTTAGCTTTCCCAAATGTTAACAACTTATATAACATAACCACAGCATAATCATCACAACCAGGATATGGGCACCAATACAACACTGCTAACTTTTCTCCAGATCTTATTCCAACTTTGTCAGTTGTCTCACTAACGTCCTTCTGCTCCAGGATCCAGTCCAGGATCACACCCTGTACTAAGCTGTTGTATCTCCTTAGTCCTCTCCAGTTTGGGTCAGTTCTCTTAATCTTTGACTTTCAGGATCATAACCTTTTTGAAGAACCATGGCCAATTATTCGGTAGAGTACGCCTCCCTTTATATGCCTGGTGTTGTCCCCTGATTAGATGGAGGTCATGCACACAACACCACCAAAGGGATGTTGTGTCTTTCTCGGTGCACCACACCAGGTGTCACATGAAGCTGATACATCTCATTCCTGGTGATGTGAATTTTGGCCACTTGGATACAGTGGTGCATACCAGATCAATCCACTGCAGAATTACCATCTTCTCCTTTGGAATTTATAAGCATCTTGTGGGAGATAGCTTGAGACTATGAGCATGCCTTATTTCTCATCATACTTTTACCCACTAATTCTAGCATTCATAGTTCTTCTCTGTAACAATTATTACTGTGAAATTAGCTAATGGTGATTTCTTATTTCCATCATTCCTTCTACATTTATTTATTTACTTATTTATTAAGGTATCATGGATATACAATCTTACGAAGGTTTCACATGAGCAACATTGTGGTTACTATATGCACCCACATTATCAAGCCCCCCACACCCACCCCATTGTAGTCACTGTCCATCAGTGTCCTTCTACATTTATTAATTGGAATTCTACTGTAGGGAAGTTTCCCCTTCTTTCTCATTCATTTACTTATTTATGCAATTATTTACTTACCAAATATGCAGTCATAGATATATGCTTTATTCTATGAGTTATAATCTATTGCTATCATTATTTGTGTTACTAAAATTGTCTCATATTTGGCCATTGGGGGCCCCTTCAGTGTGGCTCCTGTGTCCCTTTGTAATGTCCTCATCATTTCTGAGCACTTTTTCTAGCACTGCAAAATCTTCCATACACATTTATATTTTCCCTGCTCCAGCCCAAGAATCAGCCATTTATCCAGGGAGCCCTGGTTTCTTTTATTAGAGAATGGTACTTAGAAACCAAGATCTAGGCTCTAGTATGCTCATAGCTACTAGGGTGTCATTATTTCTAGTCCCTCTCAGAGGACAAAGGTAGGAAATATATGTACACACACACACACACACCTCTAACTAGTTCTCTTTCTACATCTAACCGTCTATGTGTATAAAACCACAAGTTCACACCACACCCTCTGATTCCAATCCAACTCTACACAGTGCTTCCTCCCTTCCTATTTTTGTCACTCCTTTTTAAACAGAGAAAAACCTGGTTCTCATTCTCCATAAAGATTTTACTTTTTTGCTTGATCATGGAATATGCTTGAAATATTTTCAGGATTCGTGGTGCTTTTTTTTTTTAAGTTTGTGTGATTTTGATCAAATAATGAAAAGCTAATGATACAATGTTATGATTAAAGCCTAATATTTGGATGAACTCTAGAAGTAGTCAATTATTTAGTCTTTCTGAATCTCACTTTTTTATATATAAAATAGGGATAATGACAATACCTAGCACATAGGATAGTGAATAAAAGAGATAATGTTAGCACATGGGAAGCCCTAGATAAATAGTACACATTCTAATTAGCTATTTATTAGGAAATAAATTTTTCTATTGGTATCAAATTGATTTTATGAAAAGTTGATCAATAATAATAATACCAGTTGATAATGAAGGAAATAAGAAGGGTTGGAAGTTTTTGTCATACTTCTCTTTTCCGCGTAGCTGTGATGGAACAATTACATTCCTCCAGTAGGTGGCAGCACTTGTACCACTGACTTTGAGTGGGGTCTTGGTAATAAAGTCATCACAGCAGATCTCCCAAGCCTGCTGGAGACAGGAAGCAATTTCTGAATCGATAGGTTCATGCAAAATGTGAAAAATAATCCACAACTTTAAAAGAAGGCAAAGGAAAATGTCCCACATTTAAGCATACTTGTGCAAGACCAGCGGGGACTTCAAGCAAGTCTGCCCACACAGACCCAGGCCACAGGGCACCTGCTCCCAGGTTCCCCAGGCCTCAGAACATCATCCTTGAGGTGGAGGTGGGGGTGAGGGACAAGCTGAACAGCACTTCCTGAAGGGCCCACCGCCGGGTGAGGGGCTGGACAAGGTGCTCAGGGCCCTTGGAGTTCCAGGGGCCTCTAAATACTCTGGTCCCAGGGACTTAGAAAGGAACACGAACGCTGATGTGCACCCTCGCTGCCTGGGGCTAGAGAAACAAGAGTCTGGTTCTGAGGCAAGAAACAGAGACCCACTCGCCCTGGCTGAGGAAGGGTTGTAAGGGGACCATGGGCGCCACAGGGGAATACTGTACGATCCAACTGCAGAACAAGACAGACTCAGGAAAGCAAAGTGGCTGCAGGGAGCCACCGCCCTAGTGTCGCCAGTCCGGCTCCTTTCAGCTTCGACCCTTGGGCCCGAACCCCAGATCTGCCACAGCCTAGCTGTGGGCTTTGACCCAATTTTTACCCTCTCTGGGCCTCAGTTCCCTCATGTGGAAACCTCACAGGGCTTGCGGGTTTTCATGAGGATTCCAAGAGATGATACTGTAAAGTATTTATAACTGAGTCTGGAATATAGAGAATGAGCAACAAAAGTTAGCTTGTACTTTTATTACCACAAACATTATTATTGCTATTATTTACATTTTCATTAATAGCTCTGTTATGGTTCTGGTCCTCCACAACGTCCGCTTGCTTATAGCAATTACGGCTGCCCCAGCCCCACGCCCGCCCGCAAGCTTTAAGCAGCCTTTTCCCTCTGGGTCCGCTTGTGCCAATTCCGGAGCAAGGCCTCTGATTGGCCCAGCACGTCGGGGCCACAGGCTAGGCTCCCCGCATGTAGGCGGGTCTCCACCCACCCCACCCCCACCCCTCACCCCCTCCGCAGTCAGATTTGGCTGGTGGGGGTGGCCGTCACAAGGCAAAGGGCTCCTCCGGAAGGGTAGACAGCCAGAAATAGCCCAGTGAAGTCTTAATCTGCTTGTAAAACATATTTCAAAGACATAAATACTGTTGTGAATAAAATGTAAATTCATGTAACGGTACTATTGAAAATAGTAACTATCTTAATTATTAACATTATTATTATTTATATTTTATATGATATATTTATATAATATTTATTATAATCAGTATTAGTTATCTTAATACAAGTAAAGATGCAAAACTTACCATGTATCTCCATGACCGTTTTGACTGTAAAAAGTGTCTTCATCCTCACAATTTGGGATATGACCCCCCCATGCTACACTGGGCTTCTTCGGGTACACCTTTGAAGCAGCTGACTGAGCCTTAAATCCCTGGACAGCCCACACTCCCACCCTGCCCCCTCCCCTGGGTGCCCCCGGCCTGGTGTCCACACCCTTCCCCACCACTGGCCTTTGCCCATGAGCACCCAGCCTGTAATGCCGGCGTTGAGCTGGAGAGAAAGCCATTGCCCGGGCGCTTTGATTTTAGGGGTGTCTGTAGTGCTCTCCTTAAGCATCACCCCCTCTCCCAACAACAGCAGCCCTTTTTGGATGAGTAAGAATGACCGGGGCGGTAGGGGTGGGGCACCCAACGGTGACTCAGGATACAGTGAGACTCTGGTCCTCAGGAGGGAACCAGGAGGGGTCACGGCATAAGGAAGGCGTGTGGGATGAGTCTTGTGCCTCAGGACGGGAGCCCACCTCCAGGATGAGGGTGCCGGGGATGGGGGAGCAGGCTAGTTGCCTGACTGCTGGGAACAGGGGCCGAGTGTGCCGCAAGGCAAAGCAAAAGCTCCAACTGCTCTGGGGTACATTCTGAGGAGGAGAATTGTCTCATTACCTGAGCACAACTACAGTTCTGACCACCTCATCCTCTGCCTAAAATCCAGCACTGGTAGATCCTAGGTAACGCCCCATCTCTCAGCACAGCTTACATACACCACGCCAGGCACACGCGCGAGTAATCCCGAAAGAGCACCACAGGCATCGTGTAAGGAAAGCATTGTTGGCGCTCTGTGTCAGATGAATAAATAAAGCTGATACGTACAGTAGAAGAGGGCTCCCGATAGGGATAGTCAGCCGGGTCCAGAGCTCAAAAGTGTGTAAAATAGATGCAGCCTCCATCCCACTGAGCCTCATGACTGTGACATTCGCAAGCCTGACACATCTCGGAGGATGTCCCCTGCATTCCTGCAGCACACTTCACCTCTTTTTCTCAAAACATCGTATCATCCAGTGACATTATTTTAGAGTTACCCTTGAAGCTTTTATTCTTTTAATGAATCACCCACAGATTCTGGGACTTTAGCTCCGAGGAGTAGTACAAGTCCATGCAGCCCCTCAGCTCTGACCTTCGCTCACTTTATGCCATAGAGCACCAGGGCTGAGAGCACTGTCCCCAGGACAGGCACCGTCTCCAGCGGCTCGCACTCTGGAAGTCAGTTGAGTAAACTCCAAGGTCCTCAACCTGCATATATGAGAAAGCACATCTTACTTGGGGGCAGGCGAGCCCCTAGAACCAGGAATCCATGGATCCTGGTTTCTGTCAGAGAAATGTCTTCCTATTTGGAGAACCACAGGACCAGCACTGTCTGTCATTACAAGCTGGGCTGGACATTTGACACTGTTTGGCCACACGGCAGCTCTTCCTCTTTCCTAACATCACTCTAATTTCCTGTGGGGAATTATCTGGTACCTACTGTGTACAGTCTTGGTGGATAGTAATCCATTCAGGGATCCATCCACCCATTTCATAAGCCAAATTTCAAGGAACTCATTTTAAATCTCCCACTGCCTGACTTCCTTCTCACCACCCTAGAACAACCAGAGGTAGGCATCTCATCTAAGCTTAGCCAGTTGAACTTAACTTTCCTAGGAATTTGGTTTTAGAGCAAGACACACAAGGATGGAGGAATGGTCGGAGTTCATTCATCCCAGTGACTGGACGTGGGCAGGACCATGAAGCTGTTCCTGTTTCTAACAGCCTCCAAGCCACCTGGCTTCTGTCCAAGTTCAGTTCTGGACCTTCCCTTCCACCCTGTGGCATCCATGGCTGCCCAAACACTTCCCTTTTCTAAATTTAGCTTGAGTCAGTTTCCGTTGCTTGCCATCAGCGAACCTGGCTGATACACCAGCTCATCCTAAGGAAGAAAGAATTCCCCATTTCTCCCCCCTTGGGAAATCCAACGTGGGATCCAAAGGCCAGGTGTGACCCTCCTACTCCTGGGGAATGAACTTCTCAAGAGTCTTAACCAAAAGAAAAGAAGTTTATATAATGTGCTAACCCTAACCATCTGCCAACTGGCAACTTCTGATCAGAACACGGAAAACCTGAGTTCACTGACAAAGTTAGGCCACCTGTTATGAAAAGGAAAGGGAGGGGTGGAATTTCAAGTGTGTATTTAACTCACAAGCAAAGCCCAATGAATACCTGCTCTCCATTGCATCATTTCTCAAGTTTGTTCTGGGAACGTTACAGACCAGTAACTCTTATGAATAAGGATGCAATAATCCTCAATAAAATCCAAACAGACCAAATCTAGGAACATAAAAAAAGAATTATATACCATGACCAGCTAGGATTTATCCAGGGATGCAAGGTGATTTAACACTAAAAACCAATTAATGTAATTCACCATATCAATAGAAGAAAACTACATGATCCTCTCAACAGATGTAGAAACATCATTTGACAACATCCCTTCATGTTAAAACACCCAACAAATTAGGAATAGAAAAAAAATTCTTCAACCACATAAAGGGTATCTATGAAAAGCCCAGGGCTAATGTCATACTTAATGATGAAAGACCAAATGCTTTCCCCCAAAGTTCAGGAACAAGAGAAGGATGTCTTTTCTCTTGACTTCCATTCAATATTGTACTGACAATTCTGGCCCGGAAAATTAAGCAAGAAAATGAAATAAAATCCATCCAGATTACAAACAAAGATGTACAACTATCTCTATTGCATCATCTTGTACATAGAAAATCCTAAGGAATTCACCAGAAAAGATGAATCAAGGATTAAAGATGGCAGCATGAGAGGTGAGACAGAGGCTTCCTCCTAAAACCGCATATAATATGAAAATATAATTAATGCAACTAATCCTGAAAAAGCAACAGGAAAGAGGACTGTGCCAAACTGCATACACCTGGAGAAAAGAATAAACTGCACAGAAAGGGTAATGTACCAAAGCTGTGGCCGGGCGGGACCCAACCCTTCCCCCACCCCAGCTCACCAGCAGGAGGAAGAGAAACAGAGCGGGGAGGGAGTGGAGGCTTGGGACTGCTGAATACCTAACTCCGGAGATCTGATCTGGGAGCACAAACCTACATTTCATGGTGTTTTCATGGTACTCTCGTGATTAGGGAGTTGGAAAGCTAAGACAGGCAGAATTCCTGGAGAGACTGAGATTCCAGCCGCTTGTGGAAAGCAGGGATCCGTATCTGGCTGCTCTGGGACAAAAGAAAGGTGGGCAGTCTGAGAGACTTCCTAACAGCAAGAGGGCTGCTAAAGGGGCAAGGATTGCACAGAACTTACTGCTCAGGAGAAAGGACAGATAGACAAGATTGTCTGGGTGCACTCTGCCCAGCAGGTTGGGAACTTCACCATACAGACTCTCATATTTAAGGAGGAAAAAGAAATCTTCCTCCTTGACGATATTCACGTACTCCAGCTCCCTAGCTGGCTACACAGCTCCAAGGACCCCCTCTGTGATATGCAGCATACTGTGCCTTTCTTCTGGCCAGCCCCACTTGGCTTGCAAACCGGAAAACCCTACCGTGCTGTTAGCTCAGCCAGATGGAAGATTTGTCTACAGCAACTACAAATGCAAAGCATAGAGGCCTATACCTGTGTGCTTAGCCCACTGGTTCAGGCAGTGGAGACAGGCATATAGCCGGGTAGCTGAACACAGCTCTTTCCTCCCCCCAGGCACCAATACCACTCCCCTGTGACCCTCGACGTTGCTTCAGAGGCTGAGCAGCTTCAGGGAATAGAGCTTCTGGGCACGAGAGGGCACCATATACAAATATGAAATGCCAAAGGAATCTGGTTCAGAGTAAAATTATTAATACCACTCCTGAGAAAGATTTAAATGACATCGACCTCATGACTCTTCCTGAAAGGGAGATCAAAATAAAAATCATTAACATGCTCATGGAAGTATGGAAAGATATTCAAGAACTCAGGAATGAATTCCAGTCAGAGATCCAATCATTGAAGAGCACAATGGAGGGTATTAAAAGCAGATTGGATATGGAGGAGGAGACGATAAATGAAATAGAAACTAGAGAAGAGGAATACAAAGAAGCTGAGGCACAGAGAGAAAAAAGAATCTCTAAGAATGAAAGAATATTGAGAGAACTGTGTGAGCAATCCAAACGGAACAATATTCGCATTATAGGGGTACCAGAAGAAGAAGAGAGAGAAAAAGGGACAGAAAGTGTCTTTGAGGAGGTAATTGCTGAAAACTTCCCCAGTCTGGGAAAGGAGATAGGCTCTCAAGCCATGGAGGTTACAGATCTCCCAACACAAGGGACCCAAGGAAGACAACATCAAGACATATAATAATTAAAATGGCAAAGATCAAGAATAAGGACAGATTATTAAAAGCAGCCAGATAGAGAAATAAGATGACATACAAAGGAAAGCCCATCAGGCTATCATCGGACTTCTCAGCAGAAACCTTACAGGCCAGAAGGGAGTGGCATGATGTATTTAATGCAATGAAGCAGAAGGACCTTGAACCAAGAATACTTTATCTGGCAAGATTATCATTTAAATTTGAAGGAGGGATTAAACAATTTCCAGATAAGCAAAAGCTGAGAGAATTTACCTCCCACAAACTGTCCCTACAGTGTATTTTGGAGGGACTGCTGTAGATGGAAGTGTTTTTAAGGTTTAATAGCTGTCACCAGAGGTAACAAAACCAGAGTAAAGAAAGTAGAACAGTTAATTACTAAGCAAATGCAAAATTAAATCAACTATCCCCAAAGTCAATCAAGGGATAGACAAAGAGTACAGAATATGATACCTAATATATAAAGAATGGAGGAGGAAGAAAAAGGAGGAGAAAAAAAGAACCTTTAGACTGTGTTCGTAATAGCACATTAAGTGAGTTAAGTTAGACTCCTGGATAGTAAGAAAGTTAACCTTGAATCTTTCATAACCATTTAAGCCTGCTATGGCAATAAATACATACCTATCAATAGTCACCCTAAATGTAAATGGACTGAATGCACCAATCAAAAGACATAGAGTCACTGAATGGATAAAAAAAACAAGACCCATCTATATGCTGCCTACAAGAGACTCACTTTAAACCCAAAGACATACACAGACTAAAAGTGAAAGGATGGAAAAAGATATTTCATGTAACTAAAAGGGAGAAAAAAGCAGGAGTTGCAGTACTTGTATCAGACAAAATAGACTTCAAAACAAAGAAAGTCACAAGAGACAAGGACATTACATAATGATAAAGGGGTCAATCCAACAAGAAGATATAACCATTATAAATATCTATGCACCCAACACAGGAGCACCTACGTATGTGAAACAAATACTAACAGAATTAAAAGGGGAAATTGAATGCAATGCATTCATTCTAGGAGACTTCAACACTCCACTCACTCCAAAGGACAGATGAACCAGACAGAAAATAAGTAAGGAGACAGAAGCATTGAACAACACATTAGAACAGATGGACCTAACAGACACCTACAGAACTCTACACCCCAAAGCAGCAGAATACACATTCTTCTCAAGTGCACATGGAACATTTTCAAGAATAGATCATATCCTAGGCCACATAAAGAGCCTCAGTAAATTCAAAAAGATTGAAATTGTACCAACCAGTTTCTCAGACCACAAAGGTATGAACCTAGAAATAAATTATGCAAAGAAAATGAAAACTCCCACCAACACATGGAGACTTCACAACATGCTCCTAAATAACCAATGGATCAATGATCAAATAAAAACAGAGATCAAGCAATATATGGAGACAAATGACAACAATAAGTCAACACCACAAAATCTATGGGATGCAGCAAAAGCCGTGCTAAGAGGAAAGTATATTGCAACACAGGCCTACCTCAGGAAAGAAGAACAATCCCATATGAGCAGTCTAAACTCACAATTAATGAAACTAGAGAAAGAAGGACAAATGAGGCCCAAAGTCAGTAGAAGGAGGGACATAATAAAGATTAGAGCAGAAATAAATAAAATTGAGAAGAATAAAGCAATGGAAAGAATTAATGAAAGCAGAAGCTGGTTCTTTGAGAAAATAAACAAAATAGATAAACCCCTAGGCAGACTTATCAAGAAAAAAAAGAGAGTCTACATAAACAGAATCAGAAATGAGGAAGGAAAACTCACTACGGACACCACAGAAATACAAAGAATTATTAGAGAATACTCTGAAAAATTATATGCTAACAAACTGGATAACCTAGAAGAAACGGACAACTTTCTAGAAAAATACAACCTCCCAAGGCTGACCCAGAAAGAAACAGAAAATCTGAACAGACCAATTACCAGCAACATAATTGAACTGGTAATCAAAAACCTACCTAAGAACAAAACCGCTGAACCAGATGGCTTCACTGCTGAATTTTACCAAACATTTAGTGAAGACCTAATACCCATCCTCCTTAAAGTTTTCCAAAGAGTAGAAGAAGAGGGAATACTTCCAAACTCATTCTATAAGGCCAGCATCACTCTAATACCAAGAACAGGCAAAGGCACCACAAAAAAAAATTACAGACTAATATCCCTGATGAACATAGTTGCAAAAATACTCAACAAAATAGGAGCAAACTGAATTCAAAAATACATCAAAAAGATCATCCATCATGATCAAGAAGGATTTATTCAAGGAATGCAAGGATGGTACAACATTCGAAAATCCATCAACATCATCCACCACATCAACAAAAAGAAGGACAAAATCCACATGATCATCTCTATAGATGCTGAAAAAGCATTTGACAAAATTCAACATCCATTCATGATAAAAACTCTGAACAAAATGGGTATAGAGGGCAAGTACCTCAACATAATAAAGGCCATATATGACAAACCCACAGCCAACATTATACTTAACAGTGAGAAGCTGAAAGCTTTTCCTTTAAGATTGGGAACAAGACAAGGATGCCCACTCTCCCTGCTTTTATTCAGCATAGTACTGGAGGTCCTAGCCATGGCAATCAGACAACACAAAGAAATAAAAGGCATCCAGATTGTCAAGGAAGAAGTTAAACTGCCCCTGTTTGCAGATGACATGATAGTGTACATAAAAAACCCTAAAGAATCCACTCCAAAACTACTAGCTCTAATATCTGAATTCAGCAAAGTTGCAGGATACAAAATACACAGAAATCTGTGGCATTCCTATATACTAGCAATGAACTAGCAGAAATAGAAATCAGGAAAACAATTCCATTAACAATTGCATCAAAAAGAATAAAATACCTAGGAATAAATCTAACCAAAGAAGTGAAAGACCTATACTCTGAAAACTACAAGACACTCATTGGAGAAATTAAAGAAGATACTAATAAATGGAAACACATCCTGTGCTCATGGATAGGAAGAATTAATATTGTCAAAATGGCCATGCTGCCTAAAGCAATCCACAGATTTAATGCAATTCCTATCAGAATACCAATAGCATTCCTCAGTGAACTAGAACAAATCGTTCCAAAATTCATATGGAACAACAAAGACCCCAAATAGCCAAAGCAATCCTGAGAAGGAAGAATAAAGCTGGGGGGATTATGCTCCCCAACTTCAAGCTCTACTACAAAGCCACAGTAATCAAGACAATTTGGTACTGGAACAAGAACAGACCCATAGACCAATGGAACAGGCTAGAGAGCCCAGATATTAACCCAAGCATATATGGTCAATTAATATATGATAAAGGAGCCATGGACATACAATGGGGAAATGACAGCCTCTTCAACAGCTGGTGTTGGCAAAACTGGACAGCTACATGTAAGAGAATGAAACTGGATTATTGTTTAACCACATACACAAAAGTAAACTAGAAATGGATTAAAGACCTGAATGTAAGTCATGAAACCATAAAACTCTTAGAAGACAACATAGGCAAAAATCTCCTAAATATAATCATGAGCCACTTCTTACTGAAAGCATCTCCTCAAGTAAGGGAAAGAAAAGCAAAAATGATCACGTGGGACTACACACCAAACCAAGAAGCTTCTGTACGGCAAAGGACACCATCAACAGAACAAAAAGGCATCCTACAGTATGGGAGAATATATTTGTAAATGACATATCTGACAAGGGGTTAACATCAAAAATATATAAAGAACTCACATGCCTCCACACCCAAAAAGCAAATAACCCGATTAAAAATGGGCAGAGGATATGAAGAGACAATTCTCCAAAGAAGAAATTCAGATGGCCAACAGACACATGGAAAGATGCTCCACATCACTAATCATCAGGGAAATGCAAATTAAAGCCACAATGAGGTATCACCTCACACCAGTAAGGATGGCCAGCATTGAAAAGACTAAGAACAGAAAATGCTGAAGAGGATGCGGAGAAAGGGGAACCCTCTTACACTGCTGGTGGGAATGTAAGCTAGTTCAACCATTGTGGAAAGCAATATGGAGGTTCCTCAAAAAACTAAAAATACAAATACAATTTGACCCGGGAATCCCACTCTTTGGAATTTACCCAAAGAATACAACTTCTCAGATTCAAAAAGACATATGCACCCTTATTTACAATAGCCAGGATATGGGAGCAACCTAAGTGTCCATCAGGAGATGAATAGATAAAGAAGAGGTGGTACATATACACAATGGAATACTATTCAGCTATAAGAAAGAAACAAATCCTACCATTTGCAACAACATGGGTGGAGCTGGAAGATATTACGCTCAGTGAAATAAGCCAGGCGGAAAAAGACAACTGCCAAAGGATTTCCCTCATTTGTGGAGTATAACAACGCAGCAAAATTGAAGGAACAAAATAGCAGCAGACTTAGAGACTCCAAGAAGGAACTAGTGGTTACCAAAGGGGAGGGGTGTGGGAACGTGGGTGGGGAGGGTGGGAGAAGGGGATTGAGGGGTATTATGTTTAGTACACATGGTGTCGGGGTCACGGGGAAAACACTGTAGCACAGAGAAGGCAAACAGTGAATCTGTGGTACTTACTGCACTGATGGACAGTGACTGCATTGGGGTATGGGTGTGGACTTGATAATATGGGTAAAAGTAGTCACCACATTGTTTTTTAATGTGAAACCTTCATAAGAATGTATATCAATAATACCTTAATAAAAATTTTTTAAAAAAAGATTAATCAAAACTCAAATGTGTCTCAATGTCATGGATCTCCATTTTCAAAAATATTCAGCCTGTCCAATATTAAAACTCACTGGATCAAAATTGATCAGTGGCAGGAAGCAGGCATCTAATCACATTTTATGTGAGTAAAGTTGATTAATCTGATTTGGAGATTATTTTTGTGGAACTACTCTAAAATCTATATAAAAAGCACGCTAACAGGCTGCACTTAGAATCAAAATACTGTACCCCTTCCACTCGTATGGATATCCAAATATGTGGAACACCTTTGAGAAACTTTGCCTCCCTGCTAATCATCCTGTGCAAGACTATATGTTAGAAAGTGCTCATAAAAAGGAATTTAAGTCTCTCCCACAAATGCCACTGGAAAAATGGGATAGCCACATGGAAAAGAATGAAGGTAGACCCTTACCTTACACCATATACAAAAATGAACTCAAAATGGATTAAAGACCTCAGCATAAGACCCAAAGCTGCAAAACTCCGAGAGGGAAACGTAAGAGAAAAGCCGCATGAGTTTGGACTTGGCAAGGATTTCTTGAATGCGACACCAAGAGATGCAACAAAAGGCACATACAACAAAAGCAAAATGCAAATAGCATTTCATCAAACTTAAAAACTTTATGCATCAACGACATAACCACAAAGTGAGAAGGCAGTCTATGGAATGGGAGAAAATATTTGCAAATCGTGTCTCTGATAATGTGTTAATAACCAGAATGTGTTTAATAGCTGCTACAACTCAACAACAAAAATGAGCAGAGGACTTTGGCTAACAAGCATATGAAAAGATACATAAGGGAAGTGCAAATCAGAACTACATAGAGCTGTCACCCACACCCACTAGGATGGCTGTCATTAAAAACACAGACAGAAAATACCAAGTATTGGTGAGGATCGGAAGAAAGTAGGCACTGCTGTAAAATGCAAAGCCACTCTGCAAAGCAGTATACCAGTACCTCAAAAAAATAAAAATAGAACTACCATATGATCCAGAAATCCTACTTCTGGGTATATATTCAAAAGAATTGAAAGCAGGATCTCAAAGAGGAATTTGCACACTCAAGTTCATAGTTAAATAGCCTCACCTGGCCTCAGACCCTGGTCTCACCCTTCTGAGCTCACTCTTCGTCCATCTCATCCAGTTCCACGATTTCAAATGGGGTTCTTGGCCCAGATGCCCCTCCCCCTCCTCACTGCCTGTTTGACATCTCTTCCTGGATAGCTCAGAAGTAAGCTTCATGTGGCCAAAGCAGAATTCTCCATTATTCCCTCCAAATCTACCCATCCAAATGTTTTCTACACCTCAGTAAATAGCACCACTATCCATCCATTTGCTAAGGCCAAATTACTACAAGTCATTTATTTTTAACTTAAAACAATGTCAAGTTTAGAGAGAAATTGCAAGACTAATACAAAGAGGTCCTGTTTTCCTTAAAGAGATTCTCCCACTGTTAACATTTTACTACATACATGTGGCATGTGTCTTATCATACTTTTTTTTTTTTTTTTTGGAGAGCCAGGGAGACTTTTATTGAGAGATACAGTGAGAGGACAGACAGAGCTCCTGGCTCACACCAGGAGGGCACAAGGGAGCCCCTTATCATACTTTTTCTATATGTATGTATTACCATTTCTTCTAAATAATTTGACAGTAAATTGCAGGCATCATGCCCCATTAACCCCTTCATATTTTAGTATTTGCTTACAAGAAGGACACTCTCATAATAACCTAGTACAAACATCAAAATCAGGAAATTAATATTGACACAATATTATCATCACGTACTCCAGTCATATTTCATAGATTGCCCCAAGAATGTCCTATATAGGTCTGGATCCAAACCAGGGTCAGGTGTTGCAATTAGATGAAAGACCTCTTTAATTTCCTTCAATCAAGCACAGTTCTTCAAACTTTTCTTTTCTTTGGTGACCCTGGCATTTTTGAGGCATACAGGCCAGTTACTGTAGAATGTCAGTTTGAGATTGTCTCATGTTTCCTCAGGATTTATGCATTTTGGCCAGGAAAGCAGAAACACATTACGTGTATTACATCATGAGGCCTATGATGCTGACCTGTCCCAGTAGTCATGATGTTAACGTTCATCACCTGTTTCTCTACTGTTACCTAAACATGGAATTTATTGATTAATATCAAGTTACTAAGTATTTTATGGGGATAAACCTTGCAACTATGTCTACATTTATTAGTTGGCTTTCTACTGTAAGGGACCACTTTCCTTTTCCCTTATTATTTATTAATTTATTAATTATTTCAATATGAGTTCATGGATTCTAATTAATACAATGGCTTATGATCTGTTCTTGTACCTATTTTGATACTCAGATTGACCCAGATTTCACCTTTGATAGTCCCTTCGAACTGTGTTTTTGATTGAATCCTGACTGACCCACCATCGCTCCTTGTGAGGGCCTGCGTCCATTCCCCGTCCTCCAGCAACTCTTCCCAGATTTTGTGTCACTCTCAACTGAGCGATTAGAGCAGGAAGGACCCCTATTTCAGCTTCCAGGGAATGCTCTGCCTTGGCTTATGCTAATCAGTATATCCCATGTCCCTGGACATAGTGATTGATTCAAGATGAGCACCTGACCCATGCAGGCCAGTGGAACTGAGGATATGGCTACTGGGGTTTCTGGGAAATCAGCTTCCTTTCTCTTCCAAAGGAGCTACTGGAAGAGAGCCTCTTCCAAAGAACTCTCTCTTCTAATGATGTACCATAGAGTTCCAACCTGTACATTAAGTTCCAACCTGATGTAGCCATTTCTGCTGCCATGACCTAGCCTGAGGTCAATTTGGCCAATTCATGGTACAAGTATACAGAGGTGGGAAGAACTGAGAGAATGGCAGAGAAGCAGAACTAAAGAGCTCTGGGGCCACCACAAATTTCTAGATTATTCTGTTCCTGAAGCCAACTGTGGACTGGTTAATTATTTGAGCCAATAAATTGTTTTTTTTTATTTAAGCCAGAATGGGCTAAGATTTCTGTTGCTTGCAACCAAAAGAATCCTAAATAATACAGTCCCCCAAAGCAGCAAAAGAGGTTATCTACTGAGAGAAGCAAGAGGATGGGTTTCTGTCCCTTGTACCCAAAAGAACTCTAACTATAATCCTGCTGGTCTCCCCCGCTGGTCTGAGAGTTTCTGGGGGCATATTTGCTGTGTACCCTGGCTTCTTGGAGTAACATGTGGCTCTAGTGGGTGCTCAGTATTTCGTGACTATGAGTGTGAGAGCTGCTAAAGTGTCTTGTTCACCACCAAGTCCCTAGCACTGAGAACAGTGAGTGAGGCACACAATCAATATTTATGGAGTGAATGCATGAGTCGCCTGAGCCTTCAAGCCCCTCCCTTCAAATCCACCAAAGGAAAAGAAGTTGTGGCTAAAACTTTGCAAAACATTTTATTCTTCTTCGCGAGGGAGGCAGTGGAAGGAGATAGATGAGAGAAAGTGGAGGATAGCCTCTGGAGCTAGGAAGGGAGGAGCTTGCTGGAAATTCTGTGCTTCCTCCCCAGGGTGGGGTCAGAGGCCTCAGGGGCTCAGATGAGACCTGGAGTGGAGAGAAAAGCAAGCTGTGAGCAGTGTGGGGGGTCTTTGTGGAAAACGGGGACTTAGAGCCGTCTGTCCCTGCTGAACACACCCAGAGGTACATCCTGAATCCCAGCCAGGAGCCTGTGCAGGTTGTGGGGATTTGAAGATAAAAGCTACAGGCTCCAATGACAGGAAATGGTGGGGACCTCCCACTCCAGGGTGATCTACCATCATCAAGTCCAGAAGCACCAGCGGGGGTCAGACGGGCTGCTAGAGCCCACCCCAGGGACCCCTTCCCAGCCCCATCTCCTGCAGCCGTGACTGGCTGTCTCCGGGCACAGCCTGGACAGCCTGTAGGAAGATGCTGGGAGAGCCTCCCTGCCCACAGGACTCCCCATCCCAGCTCTCAGGCCCTAGTGTCATGGGAAAGGATGTGACCTCACTCCCATCCCCAGGGACCTGTGCTGGGCTGGGAGAATGGAATTTGATCAGGTCTCTTATGTCTCTCAAATATCCAAGTCTGAGGACAATTCCTTGCTGTCAAGCTCTTTAAACATGATGATCTTGTTCAATTCTCCTTCCAACCTCAGAAAAATGGATTATTAACCCTCCTTCTCAGATTGGGAATCTGGAGCTCAGAGAGGTTAAGCTACTTGTCAAAGGTCACACTGCTGAGGAGAGTTGGAGACCCGATTTCACCACTGTGGACTGCTCCTTCCACAACAAGGAAGCTTGGAGGGACGCGTGTGAGCTGCTTAGGGCAGCTGTCAATGACAGATCTCTTTTTGCATTTTTAAATTGTGTCCCACATGTTTGGGGAGGTTGTCTGTGGCCCTCCAGGAATGAGTCCCTGATGACAGCTCTGCGCTCACCTGCTTCAGGTTTGCATATCCTGAGATCCACGCAGACGGCCTGGGGGGGTTTGCCAGCCATGATATCCCGGGAGATGAACTGAAGAGATCTTTTCATCATCTTCTTGCAGGGCGTGTACAGAAGCTTCATCTTTCTGCACACCCGGGATGCAGCCTGTCTGATGGTGTCCTGCAGCAGCAGAGCCGTGGCGGGACATGAGATTCAAGGGAGCCCTGCCCAGCTCTGCCACCCTGTAGAACCCAGCAGTTCGAGGCCCTGGGCAGCTCTGGGGATGGGAATGCTGGAAGCAAGGAGCTGGTGCAGGGGGTTCAGGGAAGCAGAGGCTGGAGAGACAAGGCCCAGCCCTCAAGGCCCTGGCCCAGACCTGGCTTGGAGAGGCTTTCAAAAGAAGCAGTTGGTCTTCAGCCCTTTCTACACCCACCCCCCGTCTTCTGTGTGGAGAATAGTGCCCACAGCTGCTAGACGCACATTAAGATCTGGACCTGCAAAGCTCTCTGGGTGCCAGGCCTGGCCGGGGGCTCCACTTCAGGGAGTGTCTTTACAGCCATCCCAGTGGAGAAGGATACCTCTGCATGCCCAGAACTGAGGGTGGGCCCTACAAAGCCAAGATGCCGAGAGTAGAGGGGGAATAAAGGGGAGGGCGGGGAGGAGAGGGAAGCAGTGATTCTTGGTAACAACACATTCACTAGCTAAGCATTTGCTCAGGGCCAAACGTGGAGCTAAGCACATCCCGCCTCTTCAGCTTATTTAAAGGGTTTAGGCAACTTGCGAGGTAGGGATTATCATTCATCCCACTCCACAGATGAGAACACTGAGGCTCAGAGAGCATTAATGACTTTGGCAGGCCATGCAGCTAGGAAATGGCAGACCTGGGATTTATCAGTCAGGACCCAGGGCCTGTCCAGGGCCGGCTTCTCAAAGTTCTGCCCTGGCCACACACAACAGGGCTGCAGAGGAAAGGTTATAATGTATACCTTCTCCGGGGACAAGATGCCTTTGAGAATTTGATGCAAGCCAGGTATACACTCTTCCTACCATTTTCACATTCCCAGAGTGCCATAATATCAGGGGGACCTCTGAAGTCCATCCACAGACACTCAAGGGGCCCCCAGACCCCCTGCTGAGAAGGTCTGGCCCAACTGGGGACTGGCCCTCAGCCCACCACTCCTGCCCGCCCTGGGCCACCCACTCCATTGACCAGCTGGGGACACAGCTCTGCAAGCCCTCCACCTCACCTCCGTGGGGTTCTCTCCCACCATATCCTCCAGTTTGCTGATTATCTTCCGACAGGACAAACAGATGATGTTCAGCCCCGCACTGTTGGTCAGCAGGTCACCCTGTTAGGAAAGGAAGCCCCTGGAGGTGGTCTCTCAGACACCCCAGAGCGCTTGGAGAGTCCGGGCGGGGAACAGGACCACGTGGGATCTTCCTGCCCTCGAGGGCCTGAACCAGGCTGTCCCCTGCCCACCCTCCTGCTGGTCTTCAAGGGGCTGAGAGCCCCCCAGAACCTGCACCCACACTCATAACCCCTTACCCGGTTCAGTACTCAGCCCTCTTCTGTTCTCTGGTCAGATCCTGGAGGACCCTCTTGGGGAGAACCCAGGCAGACTAGCGTAGCCCCCTCCCACCAGACATGAGTGTGAACAAAACCGGCATCCTCGCACACAGCCCTGCCTCCCCTTCCCCGGTCCCTCCGAGACCCCCAGCCCTCTGCCCTGGGAGGAGAGGAGGAGAGGCCCTGTGGGAGGCAAGCAGGAGGCCAGCCACGCACCTGGGGCCCTGGCTGGTCCTGGCAGAATGGCTCTCCGAGGCCACATAGGTCAGCTGTCACCAGGTCATAGCCCTCAGGGGTCAGATGAGAAAAGGTCAGGCCTGGGGAAGAAATAACATTAGCGTCCCTCTGCAGGTGGGAGGAGAGGGGAAATTCAGTTCTCCTGCCTGGCAGGGAGCTTGGGAGGTGGCCAGGGCCCAGGACAGAAGTGGCATCTTATGAGGCGTCCAGGAGGCCTGTCCTCACACTCAGCAAAAAGGACATGCTCTCAAGTTCCTTCTGGAGAACCAGAGGAAAAGGCTGCCCCCCCCACACCACCCATGCACCTCCCACCCCATCTCTGTCTGTCTCTGACCCACACACACACACACCCACACACACACACACACCCACACACACACACACAGAGCTGGAGGTTGGTCTAAAAGGAAACTTCCCTCATCTTCTTTCAAAGGGAGTATTCTTCTTTGTCTCTTTCCTTCCAAAAAGCATCCATGTCAGGTGGCCCAGCCTGACCCTCTCTCCAGAGCTGTCCTTCCCCCCAGCTAAGGAGGAGCTGTCAGGACGACACTGAGGAAGGTCCTTACCTGGGGTGGCCAGCAGCACGCACACAAAAAACAGGAGGGCCCAGGGGGTCATGGTGGGATGACGGCGAGGCCCCTGGCACACCCTGTTTTATGGAGGCTGAGCCCCCAGCGGTCTGACCTTATCAGGCCCTGCTCCTCCTGTAGGCCACCTCCCCGTGTCACCGGGTTTACCACAAACACCGACACTAGTCTGTGCAGAAGTGGAGGGAGGGGTGACACCTCAGGGGCTCCAAACTCCCTGGAGTCCCAGCGCTCCACCATGCTGCTGCCATGCCCACCCTGCTCAGCATGTAGTAAGGGAAGGAGACGTCCCTGCAGCCGAGGGGTCAGGCAGGGCCGTGGCTGTGTGAGCATGCCCACCCCCTCTCCCTCTGTCCCAGGGTTCTGGGCTGGGGACACAGGTCACATCCCTGCTCTCCCCTCCTCCACCCCTGAAACCAGGGCAGCACTACCAGGTTTAACCAGATCTAGAAAAAGTCCCCTCAGGGTGGACCCTGACAGCTCCTCCCATCCCTGCTTTCCCACTAGCACCCCAGCCCCTCACTAGCCTCCACCGTCATCCTGGAGGCCGGAGCTTCTCTCAGACCCTAGTCTGGCCCCAGCCTGCCAGTGACCTGCTGGAGGGGGGGGAGACAGCCAGCGGGAAGGGAGTGAGTGAGTCCGGGCCAGGGTTCCAGCCCAGCTCCCTGGTCTTCTCACTCCTCGTCTGTGTCTGAAGGTCATTGGCCCTCATCCGTAGTACAAACACAGGCTGCCCAGTTAAGTTGGAATATCAGATAAGTAATAAATAATTTTTTAGGGTAAGTATGTCTCAAGTATTGCACGGAATATACTTATACTAAAATGTATTTATTGTTTACCTGAAATTCAAATTAAACTGGGCATCCCATATTTTGTCTGGCAACCTTTACCCAGCTCCTTCTGGCTCAGATGAGAAAGCTGAGGCTCAGGGAGCAGGAGAGGCTGACCTAGGCCACGCAGCCCGCTGAAGGCATTACGGGGACTGGAGCCCAGCTTCTGCCTCGGTTGCCGTCCTTCGCCTCCTATTGCTGAGCTGGCAGCCTCCCAGCCAGGACCAGCTGGCACTGTCCCTTCAGTACCTGCCCCCCCACAGCCCCGCTTCAGTGTTTTCTGTAATTACTCCACCCCTTCAGCCTCCCTGGGAATCCCAGCATCGGCGGATTCCTAAACTTCAACCCAGCCTTTTTCTCTGAAATATGGGGTCTTTCTTGAGCCCATTCAGGGTCCTGCTTTCCACTCAGCTTCTGCTGAGAAGGAAAGAGGATGGAGTCCCAAGGCAAGTGGACCTCTTTCCCAACTCGGGGCACCTTGAGCACGATACCCCATCGTTTGGGTCCCCAGTTCCCTTATCTGCAAATTGGGCATTGTGACGCTTGCTCACAGGGGTCCAAGGTGGCCTGTTTGTGCCTGTGATGAAGCTTGGCAGCCTGGGATGTGCTAGGCAAAAGCAGCCTGTTACCCTGGGTCAGCATTCCCCAGAGTGGGTTTTGTGGGAGGTTAAAAGGTGCTGTCAAGTGAGTGGAGAGGCGGGTTTCTGTCCTCAGGTAGAAGTGCTGGGTCAGCCACCTGCTACAGGACTACTTCCCAGGACTTCTCAGCACCTTTAACATGCCAGTGTGTGTTGTGGATCCACCAAAGCTGAATTCTCAGCCTTTCCCAAATTTCATGGGCCGCAAAGGCTTTTGGTCAAGATGCTGTTTGAGGGATTGAGTAACGGTGGCTGCTCTGGTCACCTTCACAGGTGGGTGTGACCAGTAGGATTACTGGCCTAGGAGCCTCTGGAGCCTGAGCAGCGGCTGTCATGCAAACAAAAAACATAAAACAGACATTTGGACCCCTCCCCAAAGATTCAGACTGGGGGTCCTCTTCGTTCATGTCAAACTGGTTCACCTCATATAAGGAAACCAGGACTCAGAGAGGTCCCATGAGTTGCCCAACGGCACACAGCTCAAGAAGAAAAAGTCTGCAGACGTGGACTCAGGCCAGTCTGACAGCAAAGGCCAAGTTTTTCCCCTGCTCTCCACTACCCCTATCTCTGGGCATGAAGTGCAGAGCGGCTGCCCCTCTCACAGCCAGCTCAAGCATTGCAGCCCCTCTTAGCAGACCTCCTCTGCTCTCTGCTCTAACCACCTGTAGAAACCTTGGTCTAATGTGTGAAGACCACATTAATGAAGGGTAAAAAGCCCCGGAAAGTGACTCATGCTTTTCTTTGGTGTGGGGTGTTTGGTAAAACCAGATATTCCAGTACGTTCTTGCATGGGGTGTTGAGGGGTACAGACGACCTTCACATAGTTCATCACAAGCTTCCACCCAGGTCTCATGTGAAAAGCATCTGGACGGCTCCTACCCTCTTCCCTCTTGGGGGCTCCAAGGATTGGCCCATTGCAAGTCAAGCCCAGGCCTCCAAGAGTTCCTGTGTGAAGGTTATTGCTTTCTGTATCTTCTTCAAGAAATCTGCTTTCTCCAAGGTCAGGAAGATACCCTCTTATTTTCTTCTGGGATTTTTACAGCTTCATCTTTTATATTCCAGTCTATGATTCATCTCAAAGGAGCTGGGTTGAGGTTCCATTGTGCCAGATCAACTTGTTGAAAAGATCTTCCTTTTCCTATTGAATTGCTTTAGCACCTTGGTCAGAAATCAAATGACTGTATAAATGTGGGTCTGTTTGTGGAGTCTTTATTATAACAACTACTTTAATAATAAAGCAATCTAATTTTTTAAATGGGCACATTATTTGAACAGTTATTTCACAAAAGGAAGATAAAAATAGCCAACAAATATTTGAAGGCACATATTCATACAAAGACTATGCAAAAAATGTTCACAGACATGTGAACCAGCAATTATATTCCTAGTCATATACCCAAAAGAATTGAAAACAGGGTTTCAAACAAATACTTGTACATCAATACACATAGCAGCATTATTCACAATAGCTAAAGGTGAAAACAATCCAAGTGTCCATTGACTGATGAATGGATTAATGAAATGTGGTCTATCCATGTGATGGAATATTATTCAGCCATTAAAAAGGAACAAAGTGCTGATATATGCTATAACATGGATCTTGAAAGCATTATGCTAAGTGAAATACACCAGACAAAATTGGATAAATATTGTATAATACTACTTACATGAAATATCTACAGTACACAAATTCATAGAGACAGAAAGTGGATTAGAGATTACCAGTGGCTGGAGGGAGATGAAATGAGGGAGTTACTGCTTAATGATTATAGATGGGAGATCCAGCTATCTTCCAAAGCCTGAAGGCACAGAATGCTTATTCTTATCCATGTCATTTCTGTGTCAGCATTCAGGGTTACTACCTGTCATTTTCCATAGTGATAGTTTTAATTACAGCTTTTAAAACCTCTTAAGTTATGACCTAGTTAGACCCTATTAGAATAACTTCCAATATGAATAAGACTATCCTACATTTTCCCTTTTCATCCGACTCCACTTGTAATATGAGCTTTAAAAAATACTCTTGCCCAAGCTCATTATCTGTTTTCTTGGAACCTTGTTACCATCTGTACAACCTCAAGTAATCATCATTTTTCTTAAAGTACAGAAGACTCCAGTGTATTCTGAGAACAGTCATTGGTTGTACTCAGTCAATAGTTTTCTCATTGCTACAGTTGATTCATTTAATTGTCACAAGCTTGATTTAAGAACATCAAATTCCTTCTGGTTCCATTTGTCAGTTGGAAATGCTGCTTCATTCCACTTATGCTTCATAATCTTAAGGAATTGAAAAGCCTATATCAATAATAATTTGTTAATGCTTTAACAAATTCAACATTAAAATGAATCAAAACTTATAACAATAAGAATCAAAATTTGTAAAATGAGAAAGATGATTCAGGACATATAAAAAATGCATTGAGCTGAAGCTTTCTCTGCCTCAATGTCACACCTTTCCACAACGTCCGTACTGAAGTCTGATATTATTTATGAAGCAGTGTTTTCTTTTAAAAACAAAATTCCAAGAGAAGTGTTTATACCTGTCTGGGGACATCGTATATTACAAATGTTAATTTGTTATTAACCCAAAAGTGGAATGAGTTAACACTTGATGTTAACACTCTTGCTTTTGTTGCCCCAAAACTCTGGATGCAAAGTGTTGTATAAATATGAGATTCACTGCCAACTTAAAGACATAAACTTAAATAAACATTTTTATCAAATTAAAAAAGGAAGAATTCTCAGCAGCAGTTGACCACTCAAAATATAAATGCGGGAGAGGAGAGAAGACAAAGAAAAAGATCTTCGGGTGGCTACTGTGGTGAGACCCTTTCCCCTGCATTTTTCCTTCCTTCCACCTGGAGAGGTGCGAAAGTAACACTTAGGCTTCCCAGAATTCATTGCAGCTTGGGTTAGGATGTGAAATCAAGTTCTACAATTAGATGCACTCAAATGGAATTTAGGGGGCTGACCCCAAGGCCATCTTTCTGTCCCCTTCTGACTGCTTTTGCGGGGAGGTCATGGAAATGTGAGCTTTGGGGGCAAGTATGAAAGGCTTCTTGAGTTTGGCTTAACCAGTCCTTACGTGGCAGCTTCAGATATGCGTGCCTGAACTCTGAGCTTTAAGGCATCCTCGCAGATGACTATTGTGAGTTCTTAATTGTCTAGGAGTATTCTGTGAGGCCCCGTCCAGAACCAGCTCCTTCAGTCCTACTTAACATTTTTAAGGACCTAATTTCCTGCTTTAAGTCCCTCCCTCTTGAAATACCAGTATTTTCCTTGTTTTCTTGCCTTGAATGCTGATGGAGACAGCTTGCATAGTCCTAATAGCCTTCCTGTGAAGAAAGAAGTGGACAGAGGTCTAGTATACTCTACCAAAGATGAGCATCTCTGCCTCTGCGTTGGTCCTCTATATCTTCCAGGAACCCTGGAAGTGTGGTGCACACACACACACACACACACACACACACACACACACACACACATGTGCACAGGCAAGGTTTGTTTTTTCTGTTAACTCGATGGTTTAAACTGCCAACTCTGTGGTCAACAAGGATGTGGCTGTACCTTTGAAGAGTAGATCAGTGTTAAAGATGACTTAAATTATCTTAGGAGACCAAATGCTGATCTTTCCCATCATTTCCCATATCCAACTGGACTCAGGTCAATAATGCAGCCTTTCAGTGTCCTTTATGAATTTTTCTCCATTTTGTTCCCAGAAGCCTCTGATTCATAGAGCATTGTCTCTAAGGACCTCCTTATGCAATAGGTTGAGAAATCACTTCTATTGTCCACATCAGCCCATGGCTATATTAATTTTCTTTCACTGTTGTATCAAGTACCACAAATGTAGTGGCTTAAAACAACACCTGCTTATTGTCTGACAGGTCTGTCAGTCAGAAGTCTGGGTTCCTCTTAACTGGTTCCTCTGCTCTGGGTCTCACGAGGCCAAAATCAAGGTATTGGCTGGTCAAGCTCTTGTCTGGGAAGAATCTGCTTCCAAGGTCATTCAGGCTGTTGGTGGAACTCAGTTTCACGTGGTTGCTCCACTGAAGCTCCCTTTCCCTTGCTGGCTGTCGGTTGAGGATCATTCACAGCCTCTAGAGAATATGGCCCCTCCATCCTCACAGCCAGCAAGGATCAAGTCATTCTCACACTTCGAAGTCCCTCAGCTTCATCTTCCCATTTCCCACTCCACACACACATACTCATGTGTGTACAGAGGCCATCCTGCCTCTTTCTTCTTCTCTGCTTGGGTCCCCACTTCAACCTCTGCAGCCCCTTCTTTGCTTTACCATCTGTGAGCTCACGATTTAAATTTTTGAATTTTATTTATGAACAGCATGAGGAAATTTTTAAATTTTTTTAGTTATGAAAAGCTTGAAGAAAACAAATATAAGCCCCCACTTTCCCACCATTCCATAGTCTCTTTCCTCAGAGGAAACTATTGCTAAAATTTTCTTTTTATCTTTCCATACAAGCATACTGTACACACATTGATCCTTTCTTAATTATGCAGTGTAAAACGAATCCAGAAATGTGCACCGAACAAAATGGACAGCTCATTTGCTTATTATGAAGCAAATATCTGTGTGACCACCACCAGACCAAGCAGCCGGCCAGTGCCCCAGAAGCCCCCTCCATCTCCCCTCTCTTGCTTCCACTACATTAACACTACCCTGGCCTTAGTGATAAGCACGTCCCTGTTTTTCTCCATAGTTTTACCATCTGAGCATATACTCTTAAATGCTATAGTCTTGTTTTCTCTGGCTTTGAAGTGTATATAAATGGAATAATACAGAATGGATTCTTGTGTCTGGCCTTTTGGTCAACACTGATGTGTGTGAGATTCATCCACGTGGATGAGGGTGTGTTCCTCTCTTCTGCCAAGCACTCTTCCACTGTGTGAATAATCCATGACGTACCCATCCTGTTGATGGGTGTTTGACATGTCATCAGTTTTGACCTACTGATATACAGTAATTTCCTTCCTTTTTCCAACTTCATTGAGATATAATTAAAGTACACTCGCCTGCACACATTTAAAGTGTACCACTTTATCAGTCTTGACACATGTTTATATCTGGGAAGCCACCACAGCAGCCACGGAAATGAACATATCCATCACTTCCTTGCGTCCTTTGGGTAGATGATGGATGGCTAGATGGCTGCACGGATGGATGGAGTTGGTCTGCAAGAAGGGAATGAAGGAAGGAAGTCTGGATGGTAGACAGGATGCATGGGTGCTTGGATGGATGGGGCCTCACTTGAGTTTCCTCTCGCCTTTTGGCCGCACCTCCCTAGACGCCCTCTAAGGTAGATGTTACAGAGACAGTTCATGCATCAGCTGACCCTCAGGGCCTGTTCTGGTGCCCGGGCAGCCTGCTGGTGGTCAGGAAATGACAGGCACACCCTGCTTCGTGTCTTGGGCAGAAGCTCCTGAGTGCACCTCACCGGCTGACTAAAGACAGATCAGATGGGGGACTGACTCTCAAACCTGTTCTTGGTGGTGTTGCTGAGAGCTGAGGTTTCTCTCCTGACCACACGGTCACACCATTTGAGTCACACTTCAGAGTGTGACAGAGGGAGAGATGAGTAAATTCTCAGGCAGTTAACAGGCCTCACTGGAGCTGCCGTGACCAGTTTCTCAAGTTTCCAGGCTGCAAGAGGGCCCGGCTTCACCCAGGTCTCTGCTCTCAGAAGTTAATTCTTTTACTCTTTTTAATCCGTGTCCAACTTTTGTTCTCCTTCATATAACTTCTCATAACTTCCCTATCCCAGCACCACCCCCACGTGGGTCCTCTCCTTTGAGAAGCTCCAAAGTCACTGGCAGCTTCCAGGGTTGATGAGACCTTGGGTCCAGAGGCCTTCAGAATGGGGCCCCCCCAGCCCACTCTTGCTGCTGTCTCCCCCACCCCTCATCACACCCACCAGCTCCCTTCCAGAATAACCCGCATGACTCGGCTTCCCTGCGGCCTCACTTGGATGCAGGCATCTGTCCCTGGGTGTCCTGGTCCTGCCCTTTGCCATAGCTGCTGCCCAGCCACCTCATGTCACAGGATGGGGGACACTGTTCTCACCCTCCTAGAATTCTGTTCCCCAGCCCCACCCTCCATGTTTTGGGACCCCTGTTTCTCCTGTAGTACTCTTTTTTAAAATTATTATTTCTTTATTCTCAAATGTGCATCACAATGGTTCAACAGTCCCCTCCCACTTGGTAGCTACTAGTCACTTCTCAGTGTCTATGACTCTAATGCTGTTTTGTTTCTTCCATTTTGCTTTGTTTTTATACTCCACAAATAAGTGAAATAATATGGTATTTGTCTCCCTCCTCCCAGTTTATTTCACTGAGCATAATACCCTCTAGCTCCATCCATGTTGTTGCAAATGGACAGGATTTCTTTTCTTTTATGGCTGAATAATATTCCACTGTGTATATGTACCACATCTTCCTTATCCATTCATCTGTTGATGGACACTTAGGTTGCTTCCATATCTTGGCTATTGCAAACAGTCCAGTGATAAACATAGGAGCGCATATGTCTTTTTGAGTCAGGGATTTTGTTTTCTTCAGGTTAATTCCAGGGAGTGGAATTACTGGGTCAAATGGTATTTCTATTTTTAGTTTTTTGAAGAACCTCCATAGTGCTTTCCACGGTGATTGAACTAATTTACATTCCCGCCAGCAGTGTAGGAGGGTTCCTGTAGTACCCTTAATCCACATCAGCCCTGCCTCACCACACAACCAAGTAGGACACAATCTATACTGAGGTGAATTGTTTTCTAGCAGCTTCTGGTTTCCTAGAATATTTGAGAAGGGAGGTTTTCCTTTCTCTTGTTTCATTGTTTTTTTCAGACCCATTTTTTTTTTTTAGTGCCAAGACAATGAGTGACGGTCACACATAATTCTACCAAGAAAAAGCCATCAACACGTTGGTACGCTACCTGTCTTCAGTTTGTTTTGTTTTTTCATTATTAAGCCAAGTTTCCCCAGGCACACCAACGTGTGAGTAAGTCTGAGGTACTCGTGTTCCCCGCATCGACTGTCTCTGACCCGATAGGTCATCACAGCACCTCAGGCCTCCTACAAACCACCCTTGGACTGTGTCTGTGACTGTCATCTGCACGTCGGGCCGGCCATGGCGTGGCTGTGCTGGGCACCACCTCTCCCAGCGGTACTTGGC
Organism: Smutsia gigantea; assembly: GCA_032199065.1. Classification (NCBI taxonomy): domain Eukaryota; kingdom Metazoa; phylum Chordata; class Mammalia; order Pholidota; family Manidae; genus Smutsia; species Smutsia gigantea. The sequence goes on along the minus strand of JAVSCE010008004.1, from coordinate 129,394 downwards.
GATAGGCACAGCCCCCTCTGCACTGCCAGCAGGGCCCATGGGAGGTGGGCGACCTCCGCCTGGGTGCCAAGCTGGGTGTGGCCCTTGGCATCCTGGAGACCCCAAAGCACCCAGGGGTCTACCCTGAGACGGGGAGCAGCCCTCCCCATCTGGTAGGCCACGTGAGCCATCGTGTCCCAGGACTTTCGGCTGAAGTATCTCTTTCGGTGTTGACCACAGACATTCTGTCCCTGGACTTGGACAAGGGTCCCTGGGGGCTGGGCTGGGGGCAGACCTAGCTGTTTTCAGAATTGTCCCATACTCTGCACAGCTCGGAGCACTGGGTGCCTGCTACAGACTTGCGCTCTGAGCTGGTTCCTCTTCCCTGGAGGAGGTCTCTCCCAGCATTGCACAGATGACCTTCTGGATTGTCCCCCCAACCAGTCAACAAGGCACCCCCCTGACCCAAAACCCCTGCCTCAGACCACATCCATTTATTCAACAACTGTTCATTGCATGTGTCCCCGTGCCAGATGCCCCAACAGGCGCTCAGGAGAGGAGGCCTGCCCTCATGGAGCATTCCAGAAGGGGCGAAGACAGCAATCACACAAGGACATCAAAATAGAAAGAAACCATAGTTAAGATGTGAAGCCCAGGTATTTATCTGGTGCTGTGAGAAGTAACAGGAGGCTTTTTTTTTAATCTGCCTGCAATGAAGAATTCCTTCCTCACAGGCCACAGCAGCATCTATAGAAATGTGGGACTTGTGGTGCAGAAAGACTGAACCCCTGGGATGCTCTGTGTTCAGTGTATTAAAGCCACCAGGGAAGGTGGTGTGGGGTTCCCACAGCTCAGTGCAATGGCTTCTACATGTCTCCTCCAGTCTTCAACTCTACTGAGTGATGGAACTGCAGGTCCTGGCTGCCCTGTGTGGTAGGCAAGTCCTGCCAGGTCTGGAAGAGGCATCTGACCAGAAATAAAGTATGCCCTTAAAACTAGAAAAAAATTGTAAAAAGAAAACAAAAAGGCTCACAAACACATGGAGGCTTAACAACATTCTCCTAAATAATCAACTGATGGATGACCAAATTAAAACAGAGATCAAGCAATATATGGAGACAAATGAAAGAACAGCACAATGCCCCAACTTCTGTGGGACGCAGCAAAGGCAGTTCTAAGAGGAAAGTATATAGCAATCCAGGCCTATTTAAAGAAGGAAGAACAATCCCAAATGAATAGCCTAAAGGCACAATTATTGAAATTGGAAAAAGAAGAACAAATGAGGCCCAAAGTCAACAGAAGGAAGGACATGATAAAGATCAGAGAAGAAATAAATAAAATCGAGAAGAATAAAACAAAAGAAAAATTAATGAAACCAAAAGGTGGTTCCTTGAGAAAATAAGCAAAATAGGTAAACCCCTAGCCAGACTTATTAAGAGAAAAAGAGAGTCTACACACATAAACAGAATCAGAAATGAGAAAGGAAAAATCACTACGGACACCACAGAAATACAAAGAATTATTAGAGAATACTATGAAAATCTATATGCTAACAAACTGGATAACCTAGAAGAAATAGACAACTTTCTAGAAAAACACAACCTTCCAAGACTGACCAAGGGAGAAACAGAAAATCTGAACAGACCAATTACCAGCAATAAAACTGAATCAGTAATCAAAAAACCACCCAAGAACAACATTCCTGGACCAGATGGATTCACTGCTGAATTTTATCAAACATTTAGAGAAGACATAACACCCATTCTCCTTAAATTTTTCCAAAAAATAGAAGAGGAGGGAATACTCCCAAACTTATTCTATGAATCCAGCATCACTCTAATACCAAAAGCAGGCAAAGACACCACAAAAAAAGAAAACTACTGACCAGTATCCCTGATGAACATAGATGCAAAACTATTCAACAAAATAGTAGCAAACCAAATTCAAAAATACATCAAAAAGATCATCCATCATGATCAAGTGGGATTCATCCCAGGGATGCAAGGATGGTACAACATTCGAAAATCCATCAACATCATCCACAACATCAACAAAAAGAAGGACAAAATCCACATGATCATCTCCATAGATGCTGAAAAAGCATTTGACAAAATTCAACATCCATTCATGATAAAAACTCTCAACAAAATGGGTATAGACGGCAAGTACCTCAACATAATAAACGCCATATATGACAAACCCACAGCCACATTATACTTAACAGTGAGAAGCTGAAAGCTTTTCCCCTAAGATCAGGAACAAGACAAGGATGCCACTCTCCCTGCTTTTATTCAACATAGTACTGGAGGTCCTAGTCACAGGAGTCAGACAACACAAAGAAATAAAAGACATCCAGATTGGTAAGGAAGAAGTCAAACTGTCACTGTTTGAAGATGACATGATATTGTACATAATAAGCCCTAAAGAATCCACTCCAAAATTACAATAACTAATATCTGAATTCAGCAAAGTTGCAGGATACAAAATTAATACACAGAAATCTGTTGCATTCCTATATACTAACGATAAACTAGCACAAAGAGAAATCAGGAAAACAATTCCATTCACAGTTGCATCAAAAAGAATAAAATACCTAGGAATAAACCTAACCAACGAAGTGAAAGACCTATACCCTGAAAACTACAAGACACTCTTAAGAGAAATTAAAGAGGACACTAATAAATGGAAAGTCATCCCATGCTCTTGAGTAGAAAGAATTAATATTGTCAAAATGGCCATCCTGTCTAAAGCAATCTACAGATTCAATGCAATCCCTATCAAAATACCAACAGCGTTCTTCAATGAACTAGAGCAAATCATTCTAAAATTTATATGGAACCAAAAAAGACCCTGAATAGCCAAAGCAATCCTGAGAAGGAAGAATAAAGCATGGGGGATCTCGCTTCCCAACTTCAAGCTCTACTACAAAGCCACAGTAATCAAGACAATTTGGTACTGGCACAAGAACAGACCCACAGACCACTGGAACAGAATAGAGAGTCCAGATATTAACCCAAGCATATATGGTCAATTAATATACAATAAAGGAGCCATGGATATACAATGGGGAAATGACAGCCTCTTCAACAGCTGGTGTTGGCAAAACTGGACAGCTACATGTAAGAGAATGAAATTGGGATATTGTCTAACCCCATACACAAATGTAAACTCGAAATGGATCAAAGACCTGAATGTAAGTCATGAAACCATAAAACTCTTAGAAAAAAACATAGGCAAAAACCTCTTGGACATAAACACGAGCAACTTCTTCATGAACATATTTCCCCGAGCAAGGGAAACAAAAGTAAAAATGAACAAATGGGACTATATCAAACTAAAAAGCTTCTGTACAGCAAAGGACACCATCAAAAGAACAAAAAAGCATCCTACAGTATGGTAGAATATATTCATAAATGACATATCCAATAAGGCGCTGACATCCAAAATATCTAAAGAGCTCATGCACCTCAACAAACAAAATGCAAATAATCCAATTAAAAAATGGGCAGAGGATATGAAGAGACATTCTCCAAAGAAGAAATTCAGATGGCCAACAGGCACATGAAAAGATGCTCCACATCACTAATCACCAGAGAAATGCAAATTAAAACCACAATGAGATATCACCTCACACCAGTGAGGATGGCCAACATCCAAAAGACAAACAAAAATGTTGGCGAGGATGTGGAGAAAGGGGAACCCTCCTACACTGCTGGTGGGAATGTAAATTAGTTAAACCATTATGGACAGCAGTATGAAGGTTCCTCAAAAAACCCAAAATAGAAATACAATTTGACCCAGGAATTCCACTCCTGGAAATTTACCCTAAGAATGCAGGAGCCCAGTTTCAAAAAGACATATGCACCCCTATGTTTATCGCAGCACTATTTACAATAGCCAAGAAATGGAAGTAAGCTAAGTGTCCATCAGTAGATGAATGGATAAAGAAGAAGTGGTACATATACACAATGGAATATTATTCAGCCATAAGAAGAAAACAAGTCCTACCATTACAAAAACATGGATGGAGCTAGAGGGTATTATGCTCAGTGAAATAAACCAGGCAGAGAAAGACCAGTATCAAATGATTTCACTCATCTGTGGAGTATAAGAACAAAGAAAAAACTGAAGGAAGAAAACAGGAGCAGACTCACAGAACCCAAGAATGGACTAACAGTTACCAAGGGAAAGGGACTGGGGAGGATGGGTGGGAAGGGAGGGACAAGGGAGAAAAAGGGACATTACGATTAGCAGACATAATGTAGGGGAGGGGCACGGGGAAGGCAGTATAACACAGAGAAGACAAGTAGTGATTCTATAGCAAGCATCTCACTACGCTGATGGACAGTGACTGTAATGGGGTATGTGGTGGGGACTTGATAATGAGGGGAGTCTAGTAACCTTAATATTGCTCATGTAATTGTACATTAATGATATCAAAATAAAAAAGAAAGAAAGAAAGAAAGCGTGCCCCTTGCCAGCTGGAGCATTTGCCAGCCAGCGCGAGACCCTCCGGAGTTCTCCTGTCCCCTGGCATGGTGAGCAACAGTGTTCAAGATGGTGGCTCTGTGTCAGCCTGTGCTGCAGGGTGACTGTGGTAAGCAGTTCCATGCGCATGAGCTTGGGCATGGGACAAACCTTTGTGGTCCTAAGCCACTAAGCTTCGGGGTTTAGTGGTCAGAATTTCCTGAGACTGAGCCTCCTGGTGGCTGAAGGAGTGTATGTTGTGTTTCTCAGCAAGACAGCCAGCTTCCTGAGAGCAGAGCTGCTGGCCTTGAATCAGTCCACACCACACCCAGGACAGCACTGCACACCGAGCTAGGGCTGCGTCAGATGCAGCGACTTGACCAGTCTTTCTGGAAAGGCACTTGTCCCTGCCGGACTGGCGGCTGGTGCTCTTCCAGTCAAAATCAGCTCTTCTCCCCTTTGCTGAAGTTGCCGTCACCCTCATCTGCCCTCAGGCATTTCAAATGGGCAGCCTTCCTCCAGGGCTCCTCCCCTCCTCTGGCTGTCTGAACTCCACTCCCTCCCAGCCACCTCTTTCCTTAAGATGCCTTCCTCAGGCTCCACCTGTTCCCTCACTATTTTCCACAAGTTGCAGGCATAGCTGTCCTGGTACCCCTTGGGACTCCCTGGAGCCTCTCCTGCAGGGGGCGACACAGATGCCTACAGGCCTCTCTGGACCTCCTAACTTGTTATGCCTGAGTGATTGGAGGCTGGACCAGGAAAGCAGAAAAAAATGTAAACTAACAATGGACAAAATTCCCTCCAAACCGAAGGCAAACACAATCCACAGGTACAATTGTAGGACCGCTCAAAAGAGTCACAATTCCATAAACAAAATGTGGTGTATCTACACAATGGAATGTCAGCCTGAAAGAAGAAGGAAGTCCTGACATGAGCTATACGGGTGAAACTTGAGGACCTGACTTCCAGTGAGATAAGCCGGACACAAAAGGACAAATACTGTGTGATTCTACTCAAATGAGGTACCTAAACTAGTCAGCATCATAGACCCAGGAAGTAGAATGGTAGTTGCCAGAAACTGGGGAGAACAGGGAGTTATTTATTAATGGATAGAGTTTCAGCCTTGGAAGATAAACAAGTTCTGGAGATGGATGGTGGTGACTATACTTAATATCACTGAAGTATACATTTAAAAATGGTTACAACGGTGCATTTTGTTGTGTTTATTTTACAATTTAAAAAAAGATGCACAATTCTAAGAAGGAGAAGGGCACACTCTCATGGGAGCAAAGGTCAATAGGACCTCTTTAGAAAGATATTGACAGTGGTCATTAAAATTTAAATATGGTGGGTCTCCCAGCAATTATTAGATTTAGCCTGCTTAAAGATACTCACAGGAGTCCACAAGCTTATTTTTGAGACAGTATTCCTAATACTGAACACCGGAAAAGAATCCATTGATATAAGGAATGGTATAAGTAGAGAATGAAACATTACTCAGGCATTAAAAAGAGTTAAAGCCACATTTCCTAAGATGTTCAAGGTGAACTAAGCGGAAAAAAGTTTAGAACATTGGGCGTAGGATAATCCCTTTTTAGTAAAATACTGGTTCCATGTTTTATTCGTTTTCTATTGCCACAAAACAAATCACAAAAACTCTGTGGCTTTAAACAAGACCCATTTATTATCTCACAGTTCTGCAGGTCAGAAGTCTGGGTGAACCAGTAAGCCAAAACCAAGGTGTGGGCCAGCCCGCCCTCTCACCTGCAGTCCTAGGAAGCACCCACTTCCAAGCTCATCCAGCTTGTGGGCAGAATTCTGTTGAACGCAGTTGTAGGACTAAAGTCCGTTTCCTTGCTGGCTATTAGCCAGCATCATTCTCAGCTTCTGGAGGCTGCCTGCATTCCTTGGCTTTTGGCCCCCTCCACCTTCTAAGCCAGCAGTGGCACTTTGAATCCCTCTGACTTCCCCTTTTGCTTCCAGTTGGGAAAAGTTCTGTTTTTAGGGAACATGTGATAATATTCAGTCCAACAGGATAATCTCTCCAACTCAATGTCAACTGTACCATATACTATAACCTCCTCATAGGAGTTAGAGTGTGGTACATTCAACATTCTGGAGAATGGAATGGGACCTCTTTAGGGAGCCATTCTGCCTACCACACATATAAATGTACATATATGTAATATATGCAACTAAATACGCATTGGAAAAAGCCTGGAAAAAGATGAAAGAAAATATTACCAGAAGCCTTCTCGGAAATTAGGATTACAGGGGACTTTCCCCTTTTCAATTGTCCATTGCTGTATGTGGATTTCCTGCAATGACTGCAGTAGACAACGTTTCTGCTTGATAACTTCAGTTCCCCGTGTTTCCCCCCAGTATCTATTCTCTTCCATGTCAGTACCAAGACTTGGAGGGCACTGCCCCACCCTCATCAGCCATCTGCAGGGATGGACCCTACCTGCTGTCAGCCAAGCCGTGTGTCCCGTTGCCCTGAAACAGTGATGGGTTTGGGCATGGGTGTGTCCCCCAGCTGGAGTCAATGAGATGTGAGTTGTTTGCTGTGGCTTCAGGGAAGAAAGGCTTCCTCTGACCACCATCAAAGCTACCAGAGAGGCCCCACTCTCTCCCTGCTTACTATAGGGTGAAGTGAGGCATCTGAAACAGATGCCCTCCTCTCCCTCCATAAGGGGAGAGCTGGGGGCTGCAGGAAGACACCTGCAGAAAGCAGAGATCAGGCACAGAGAGAAGCCAGATCTCGGTGACATGATTTGAATCTATGGATCAAGCTTTGCCTACACCTACTTGATCTCTTTCTGGACTCTTCAATTACACGAATCAAAATTTCCTTTGTTGTGTAAGTCAGTTTGAATCAAGTTCTCTCTTGTTTGTGACATAAAAATACCCGACACCAGTATTTTTGCAATCCGAAATTAACATAAAAATAACAAGGATGTTCCCCAAAGTCAAACTTTTTCTTGCTAGTTTTAAGAAAGCCTACAAGTTGACTTTAGTTCATCCTTTGCTCTCAGAGATTTCTAGTTTCTGGATATAATGCAAAAGCGCCGTGTTGGGAGAGGGTCATGCCTTAGGAGGTTAACATCCTGAGTGGGCTTATCTGTCAGGACCACTAGATTCAGGAAGTATATTGCACACCCACTTGGAAAAAGCCCCATTAAGGTTGATAACTGCAGTTATCCATGTTTTCCCCCAGTATCTACTCTGAGAACCACAAATATGAATTAGATGAGTCCCTGTCCCTGGGGCCCACGGTTCAATGAGAAAGACTCCTGCCACCCTAAGCAACAGCAGAGGGAGGAAGCTCCCTAAGGACAAGAACTTAATCAGATTTGATCACTGCTCTATCTCTAGTGCCTAGAAGAGTGCCTGGCACATGGTCAATTATATATTTTTTAATTGAGTGAATGAATGAATAAATGGAACCACTATTTCTTCAGGTTATCTCAAAATAGGCTTAAAAATGGAGTCAATGACAGAGTCAAAACTTGAACTTCCAGGGTCCCTCCCTTCCAACCTCTGAAAGAATCTCATCTGTTACAAATTCTCCTCCACTCCCAAGCATTTCTGGGAGTCTCTGGGCTCATCCTGGTGTCAACACTGAAAGAAATGCCTTTTTCTACTTTTCTTGTGTTATGCTGTACATAACATCCTTATATCCCAGGCTTTCACAAAGGTGTTAGCAGGACAGCCCTTTCTACTCTCTCCTTTCCTATACCCAGGCGGGAGTTGAGGGGGCAAGCCTGGGCTGGGGGGAGACCAGTGCCCTAAAAAGTGCAGATCCCCTCCTCTCTTCTGGTAATGAGGCTTTGTTAGGGTGTTAAGTCTGGCAGGCTAACTCCCTTGTCCCTTAGGGAAAGGGTTCTCCCAAGAGGCTCCGTAGGTCCCCATGCTTCTGCCCAGAAGACTCCTATCCCAAGACCCTGGGCAGAACAGAATGTGTGTGCACCCTGGGAGGGGTCACAGCTGAGGCTTGGATTGTGGCCTCTGAGTAGACATGCAGGTCCTGCAGTGCTGAGAGCTATCACAAAGGACAGATGGTCAGTGGGGGCAGTGGGGGATGGAGAGGTGGAGTAAACTGGGGGAAACTGGGAGACCTCCTTGGAGGACAGAATTTAATCTGCACATAAATGATGGAAAGAATGGACAGACTTATTTCCTTCCTTCCTTCCTTTTCTTCTTTCCTCTCTCCCTCCCTCTCTCTCTCTTTTTCTTCCTTCCTTCTTTATTTCCTTCACTCTACCTAAGGTTAAGATAATTTGGGCTGCATATAACAGACTATCTGACTAGAAACTGTATAAACAGAGCAAAAAGGGCTCCAAATTAGTAGTTAGTTAAATTGGTCAGGGCACTGAGTTGCTTCTCTGTGCGTCTCTTGTTTCTCCCTTCTTGGGACAGAATGGCTGCCATTGCTCCAACATCACACTTCTGCATGGGACTGTCCAAAGGGAAAAAGAGGCATTTCTCCCCATCTCTCTCTTAACCAGGAAGAAACAGTTCCCAAAAGTATATCCACCCCTGCCGATTTCCATCAGGTCCAGTTGACCAGAACCTAAAAACATGCTTACTCCAAAGTAATTAACTGGCAAAGGGGAATGGCCTGGCCTAATCATGGCGCATCCCTGGGGCCTGGAGCACAGACTCAGCTCTCCAAACACCCAGAACCTGAGCAAAATTTGTGTTCTATTAGCAAGGAAGAAAGAAGCAGTATGGCAGTCAGTTGACTAGGCAGCCACTATGCCCCCAGCAGCACGCTGGGTCCTGAGAATCAGCAGTGAACAAGACAGGCACAGTCCCTACCTGTAGGGAGTGTCCAGTCAGAAATGGAGGGAAGGGAATTCAGAGCAGAAGGCTAAGTAAATGAGTTGAGTCAGGCCCCTGAGGGAAGATGCTAACAGATGTCGAAAGAAGACATCCCTGATGCTGAAGCCAAATATCATCCACTTTGGACCCTTTCTCAGCCTATTCCCCACTGAGATGGGAAATCCAGATCTTTCCCTGGTCCTCTGCTGTGGTCAGACCCTTTGGTCACAGAAAACATGCACAGCAACAGCAACACCGACCAGCGCCAAATGTACGTGGCAGCTGTTAATTTGGAAAATATGGACTCAGGCTCCTGGTGTAGGACAAGGAGATGTGGGGTGGGTTGAAAATGTGGTGGGCAGCTGTCCTCGCTTCCCAGGGCTGCTGTGACGAATTACCAAACCTGAGTAGCTTAAAAGAAATTGACTCTGGCAAAGTTCTGGAGGCTAAAAGTCTGAAATCAAAGGGTTTCACACTTATGAAACCACAAGCACAGCCCAGTTGCACTTTCCTGAGGATTTTATGTAAGTCACTGGCTTCCCAATTTGGAGTCACACATTTCTGTACACTCTTGGTCGACTCGCACAATGGCAACAGTGTTTGTCCTACTGACAAGGGCTTGGGGCCAACAGAAACTACTTGAATCCCAGTGTGACCTCAAAAGTGTCATCGATCATCCTGCGTCCCGTGGTACTAACTCCTGCCTCTCCCACGCCGTGAGTACTGGAGCGCTTCCTGGAGTGCAGGAACCTGTGAGCCGCCACCGGGGACCCTCAGGAGGCAGATAGACTGATGAGCACAGGGGGTCACTGAGCTAGCGTCCTGCTCCCTGCACTCACCGTGGGGCGTCCCCGTCAGGTAGTAGGATGGCCCTTGGGTGTGCCCAGCCCGGTGGGGCCTGACCCAAGAGCTTCTCCAGCTGCGGAAGACAGTGTCTTTCTCCTGAACCACTAGCTGTGCCCCAGCCCCTGCCCTGGAGGGTCCCCAGGGGACACGTGCAGCTGGATGGGCTGTCCAAGAGCTGCTCTGAAAATCTCAGCCTCCACATCCTGTCTCAGACTCTCAGGGCATCCTGTTTCATGTAAACACTCTTCTGACTAACGCCAAGCATGTGTCCACAGAACCAGAGGAGTTTTCAGGGGAAGAGTGGAAGGAGGGGGCGGAAGGTAGGTGGCCTGGAGGGCCCCGGGTTTGCCCCTCCTGTGCTTGCCCCGGGTCAAGAGCAAAGCAGGAAGCTCTTAAGAGCATTGCTCAAGAGCCAGGAGGCTCGAGGGGCCTGGGGTGGAGATGGGAGGGGGATCCCTCTGGCTACCACGGCCCTATCTCAATTGCCCTCCCATAGCCTAGAGAGACGGGGCCAGCTGTGGGGGCTCAGAAGCCCGCTGGCTGCAGGGGGCTAGGAGCGCAGGCCCACAGGAGTCAGGGCAGGAGGGCAGAGGGGACAGGAAGAGGGCATCGGGCAGGAGGGGCGCTGTGGGAAAGAGGCAGGGGTCAGAGCTCCTGGAGGGCCCTCCAGGGCTACAGCAAACACCGAGGCCACTGCTGCTCCCGCAGAGCCCTGCCCTCACGCCCGCCCCAGCTATAAGGGCCGCCCCGGGCAGGGTGTCCAGGCTGTGGAGGCGTCATGGCTGAGTCACACCTGCCGCTGGGGCTGCTGTTGCTCCTCACACTCTGTGGCCTGGGCACTGGTGAGTCCCCAGCCCTGCCCCTCCGCCCCACCTGGGGCCAGGTGTGGAGAGAACATCACGGCCATCTCCACCACTCACTGAGCTCTAGCTCTGCGCCAGATGTTATCTGTTAAAGATGAGGACACTGAGGCTCAGGGAGTCCCCCGGTGTGTGTGCCCAGCCTCTTGTTCCAGGTCACACACTGAGTGGGCACCAGAGCAGGTGGAACCCAGAGCTGCCTGGCTGCAGCATGGTTAACAGCCAAGCCCTTCCAATAAAATGGGATGTGGAGGTTGGGTGAGGTCAGAGTGCCAAGTGTGGCCTGGATCCCAAGGTAGTTCTGGCCCCAAACTGCAGCTGTCTGGACCACCTCATTCCCGGCCTGTGCCCAGGGTCCCGAGTTCTGGTGCCAAAGCCTAGAGCAAGCACTGCAGTGCAGAGCACTGGGCCACTGTCTACAGGAAGTCTGGGGACATGCAGGAGCTGTGAGTACCACCCAAGGGTACGCTGGGCCCAAAGGTCTGGGATAGAGGGTGCTGGGTAGGCTCTGGATGAGCCCGAGGGGTTAGAGCCCCCACCGGGATGGGGTGGGGTGGGGTGGATGGGATGGATGGGATGGGGTGGATGGGGTGGATGGGGTGGGATGGGATGGGGTGGATGGGGTGAGATGGATGGGGTGGGTGGGATGAGATGGATGGGGTGGGTGGGGTGGATATGGGAGCAGTTGCCCGTGCCTGGGAGCACTCTGTCAGCCTCTGCCTCAAGAGCCTCACCCCCCCCCCGAGCTGGAGCATGCCCCCCACTCATGTGCCCACCTTGGGGCCCCTCCCCAGGATGATCTGTGCCAAGAATGTGAAGACATCGTCCACATCCTCACCAAGATGACTAAGGAGGCCATTTTCCAGGTGATGAGGCGTTTCCAGACCCTGGATGAAGCCTGGGGGCCAAGTGATGGGGGACAGAGCAGGGAGAAGGGGTTAGCCCCTCTTGAAGGGAACATTTCCAGGCCAAGGGGAGGCTTGGGCTTGCCTGGGACCTCCAGGTGCCTCCTGGCCAGAAAAGGACTCTGGGAGTGAGCTTGCAGCAGCCTGAGGTGACCCTCCCAGAGCGGGAGGGAGCCCCACCTGTGCCCACCCTTCCTGGGAGAGGCGTGAGCAGCCTGCCCGCGGGAGACCCTGCGTCCAGGGCCTGGGGCAGGGCCACACCTCCCACCAGCCAGACTCACCGACCCCTTCCTTCCCTGTTGCCTCCCACCTGCCTCCCAGGACACGATTCGGAAGTTCCTGGAGAATGAGTGTGACATCCTCCCTTTGAAGCTCTTCGTGCCCCGGTGCCGCCACATGCTGGACATCTACTTCCCAGTGGTCACCGACTACTTTCAGAGCCAGATTGTGAGGGCCCGCTGACCTTGCCTCCAGCCTGCCGCCATGCCCGCCCGAGCCCAGAGTTATACACACACCATCTGCCCACACTGGCCCAGGAAACGCAGTGCCTAGATGGCAGCCCTGCCTGCTCACTGTTCCAGGGGGCTTGCACACCTACAGATACCCTCAGACCCTCACACAAACATGCTCGGTCACACACTCGATCTACACACTCAGTCTTCATGCAAAACCCACACCATGACACGCTCACATACAGACAAATTCACACACCTGCTTACCTGCATTCATTCCCACAAACATACATGCTCACACTCATTCACACATATTCCCAGACACCTGCCCCACAGATGCCCTAGAGCCCCATCTCTGCCACCCCCACCACAGAACCCCAAAGTACAGCCCCCACCCAGGCTGCTCTCCCCATTCCAGGCCCAAGGACAGAGGTCCTAGTCCCTGGGCCCTTGAGCCGGACTGAGCAAGAGAGGGGTCCCCCCATGCTAGCCACGCCTTGCCCTTTCATTGTGCCCTAGAACTCCAAGGCCATCTGCGGGCACCTGGGCCTGTGCACACCTGGGCGTCCGAGGCCAGTGCAGGAGCCAGAGCTGTCAGACCCTCCGCGGGACAGTCGGGTCCTCCCTGGGCTGCCTGAGGCCCTCCTGGCAAGGCCAGGGCCTCAGACACAGGTGAGGGCCTCCTGGTCCCCCACACCAGCGAGGTGGGGATTCAGAGCTAGGGCTGCAGCCGAGGCCCATGTGCACTCGGGCCAGGGAGGGGCACAGCCAGGAAGGGGAAAGCAGCCCCACGCAGGCCTAAGGCAGGCGGGAGAGAGGGGGAGGGGGAGGCTGGGGAGGCAGAGCCTGCAGGACACCTTCTCCTGGCGCCCAGCCTGGCCTCCACCCGATTCTCTCCCCCAGGACCTCTCCGAACAGCGGCTCCCCATCCCCCTCCCCTTCTGCTGGCTCTGCAGGACTCTGATCAAGCGGGTCCAAGCTGCAATTCCCAAGGTGAGGCTCCGCCTTCCCCCACCCCTCCGCACAGCCCCATCCGGGGCAGCTGGCTGCCAGACGGCAGAAGGGGGGCCATTTGTGTACCGCGTCCGTCAGGGGACCTGCATGCCCAGGCCCAGGCCCAGTAGGTGCCAGGCCTGGAGTTCACCCAACAAATGTAAGTGCTTGTTGCTTTGCAGGGGGAGCCGTGGCAGTGTCTGGCTCTTTAGGAATATTATCTGAGACCTAGGGACTGTTCTGGCCAAGCAGGTGTCAAACTATGCCAGGTGGCAAAGTAGAAAAACGGACCACACCAGGCTGGTCCCCCAGCAGCTCACCTCTGATGGAGAAGAATCTACAGCTGTCCTTGTAGAAAAGGTGCTTTAATTTTTCAAAAGGAGAGTTTCCACAGACAGGCTCACCATCCCTGCCTGCACTGAACTTGGAGTCTTCCAGACTTGCCGTGACTGTTGTCCAAGGGCCCCATCAGCCCAGGGCTGCCCTACCCTGAAATGGGCCCCAGTGAGGGAGGCCCTGTCACAGCAGCCCTTCCCAGGCAGGGCCACAGGCCGTCTGGTCACTAGGAGCTCACAGCAGCAGGCGAGGTCCCTGCATTCCCACGTTTGCTCTGCGGTGGGAGAGAGATTGTCCAATAGTGGCAAGTTCAGAGGAGACAATCACAACAGATGAGGGGATGCACAGTGACGGGAGAGGGCTTAGGCTGGTCGGTCAGGGAGGGTCTCAGAGGAGGTGACAAGCTGAGGCCTGGGGGACAACAAGGCCCTGATGGGCGACGGGCCTCGATGGAGAACATGCTCGGCAAGCCTGAGGAACACAGAGCCAGCAGGGCGGCTGTGGCCAGGCTGGGGGCAGAGCAGTGGGCTCAGCTGGGCCTTGTAGAAATGTCTAAGCCGGGTCAAGAATCACTAGATTCTGTTCTGAGTGCAATCCATAGAAGGGTTTCAAGCAGCGGGACGCCGTGATGGGATTCACACTTTAGAAAGAGCATCTCCTGCTGTTTGAAGAATGGGCTGGCAGAGGGGAGGTGAGAATGACAGCAAGGAAAGCAATTAGGAGATCCTTGCAGAAATCAACAGGAGAGAAGATGGGGGAGTGAGCGGAGGACATAAGAGGGTGACCTGGGGATGTCTGGGAGGTGGTGATGGATGAGACTTGGGGCGACAAGACAGGAGAGGAATCGATGATGACGCTCTGCGGATTTTGGTTGGAGGAACTGGATCTTTGGTAATGCCACCAGCTGAGCTGGCTAAACTCAAGTAGGAGGAGTTTGGGGTGGAAAAATAAGGAATCCTCTCCTAGCTGTGCTAAGTTCAAGATGTCTGTGCAACATGCAAGAGATGTCAAGCAAGCAACGGAATAGTCAAGTCCAAGCCTTAGGGGAAAGTTCAGGTCCAGAGAAATGAAGCTGAGAGTCGCTGGCTATGTTGCCGATTTAAACCCAGGGGACTCGTGGGATCATCCAGGGACACAGCACGGAGGGTGGAGGAGGAGGCCCCCTCGAGCAAAGGGGAATGCCGGCAGAAGAGCCTAAGGAGCGGCCATGAGGAATAAGCTGGGGACGCCAGGACATGATGTCACTCTAAGAAAGTGTTTCGAGAAGGAGGGACTGGCCACCTGGGCTGACAGCGGCTGGGAGATCAAGACAAGACCCACCTGGACAAGTGGCCACAGAGAGGTTGTTGGTGCCCTGCAGAGGAGGAATGATGGGGACAGAAGCCCGAATGGAGCAGGCTCTGGGGAGAGGGGGGCACAGGGACAGCAGTTCTCAACAACTCCGAAGAAGTTTTCCTGGGAGGGGAGCAGAGATAGGTGAGGCTTTTTCACTATGGAAGCTATCTTAGCCTGTTCATGTGCCCGTGAGACTGGCAGATGAGAGAAGTTAGGAGGCAGGTGAGAGAGGGTGATGCAGGAGTGAAGCACTCTGAGGGGGGGTGGGGGGCCGGTGCACAGTGGACGGGCTGGCGTCCACAGAGTGGGGAGCACCCCTCCCTCACTGCAGCCGGAGGGGAGGCTGAGTGTGGGCGCTGATGCAAGCAGGTGGGCATGGTTGGTGAAATGATGTACCTGTTTGGAAGGTATGAGACTCAAGGAAACTTACTCCCTGTGTCCTACTCCCGCCTCAGCCTTCCTGGCACAGGGGCCGCAAGCAGGAGGGGGCCAAGACCAGCCTGGCGCATGCGGGGTCCCCGTGGGTACCGGCTGAATGAATAAAGGAGTGAAGGCTGACAGGCTTGCCTTCAGCTCAGAGCTTGTGTTTGGAATCCGTGGGGAAACTTTTGGCTTCGTCCAGGTGCTCCTGAAGCCATCTACAGGGAACACAGAGAGTCCCGGGCAGAAGGGAGGACACAGGTCTGGTTCTGCCGCTGCCCCAGACTGCCACGTGCCTTGGCAATGCCCCTGCTCTGGGCTAGCTACACCCCTTTCTGTGATTCCAGAGGCTTCGGATCGGTGACTCTGGGAGAGCCCCCAGCCTCTCTAATGCCCAGGGTGCTTATCTGTAGACAGCACAATCATTCGCCCTCCCCGAAGGAGACGGGGGAAATCTACAAAATGCCGAGCAGTGCTGGGCATGGAGTAGGTCTTTCCAGGGAAGGTCCCACCTTGCCCTCTCTCGGCCCCTGCTCCAGGGTGTGCTGGCCGTGGCCGTGGCCCAGGTGTGCCACGTGGTACCCCTGGTGGTGGGCGGCATCTGCCAGTGCCTAGCTGAGCGCTACACTGTCATCCTGCTGGACATGCTGCTGGGCCACATGCTGCCCCAGATGGTCTGCGGCCTGGTCCTCCGGTGCTCCAGCGACACCAGCGCCAGCCCAGGTGAGCCTACCATCCTAGCCCCTGCCCACTGTCCCCTCTCATCCCCCCTGCCCTGGCCTCTCCCTCGCTGGTCCCCCAGAAATTGGATGCCTCTGCAGAGTAGTCTTGACAGTTTCTCTCTAGGCTTCACAGCTCTGGGGTCCCTGCCGGGAGAATGGCTACCTCAGGACTCCAAGTGCCGTCTCTGCATGTTGGTGACCACCCAGGCAGGGAACAGCAGTGAACAGGCCACGCCACAGGCAATTCGCCAGGCCTGCCTCAGCTCCTGGCTGGACAGGCAAAAGGTATGGGGCAGGCCACAGTGGAGGGTGGAGCCCAGGAAAGGCTTCCCAGCCAGAGTCACACAGAGTGGGCCAGACCCCTGCCCTTGAGGAGCTCAGACAGACAGCCTGGACATAGGCCAAGCACTGTGGGACTGGAATTTAGGGCAAAACCTGCTACGGTCCCAAGCGGCCTTTGCACAAAGGTGTGGGCTCCAGAGGACAAGCAGACCTCCTCCCTCACGGACGAAGAACAGCTGGTCTATCCGCCAGGAGATGAGCAGCCCGAGACCAACTGGAGCAGCAGAGCCTGGCCTTCTGTCCAGGGTCCCTGTCCTGTCCCAGCCCCTTCCCTCCGCCCGGTATGACTCCCTGGGGACAAACCCACCTGCAAAAGGAGCAGGCTGGACTTGGAGATCCTAGAGTCCACTGCTCGGAGGGGATGACAGTGAAGTCCCTTCAGGAAGGGAATTCTGAGACAAGCCTCTGCCTGCCTTCCCTGGAGGCTGCTCCGCTCGGCAGCTGCCCACCACGTCAGGTCTCAAAGACCAGATGAGCTTTAAGATTTCTTCTAGAACTGAAATAGAGGGGAGGACAAAGTGGTGACGAAAATTGAGCCTCTGGGCCTCAGTTTCAAGACCTTCCACTTCCAATATCCTTGGCTTTTTGGACAGAAAGCCTCCATTTCTGCCTATACCGGCCCATACAGAGTCTTATAACAGAAGCAGTTCAGGGAGGGCTAATGGTCGGACCTACACCAGGTCAGGGTGGAGCCCTGGAGTGATCCACTTAAGTGGAGGCCAGGATGAACAGCCAGGAGAGTCCTGCAACGGGCCTGGACCCACCGCACATCCGGGTCTGTCTCCTTCCGCAGTGTGAGCAGTTTGTGGAAGAGCACGCCCCCCAGCTGCAGACCCTAGTGTCCGGGGGCTGGGATGCCCACACTGCCTGCCAGGTAAGCCCGCCCTCCGAGCTGGGCCTAGGACTCTCCTCGGCTCCCAGAGCTCCCCCTCTGTCCATGACCCTCAGAGGCCCTGCTCCTCGGGTCCAGGGCAGCACCGAGCCTGGGCGGTGCCCCCCTCACTGTTTTAACACTGTGGTTTGATACACCTTATGGGACAAGGGTCGTTCGCTGAGCAGTACATGCTTGGCGGGGGGATGCAAGATGGGTGTTCTGGAGCGAGCATCCTACTTCCTCAGGCTCTAAAGCGGGAAGCCTGGGCGTGGTCACGCCAAGAGCTGGGAAGGGGAGCAGGGAGGGGCCTCAGGCCCTAATGCTGCCCTTGTGGCAGGCTCTGGGGGCCTGTGCATCCACATTCAGTCCTCTCCGGTGCGTCCACGACCTCCACTTCTGATGAGAACTCAAAGCCATGCCGGTGAGTCCACGCTCCCAGCTGTGGGAGGTACGGGAGCGCCCTGCACACATGAGGACAGCCCACTGGCCCCCATGCGGGCAGAGGAGGCCCCTGCTGCCGGCTGCCCCGCCCGTCCCACGGGCCGCGGCTCCAGGCCCGCGAGCCCCTGTGGGAGCACGGGCACTAGGAGGGCTCCCTCGGACCTGCTCCCTGCTCCCCTGCCCATCCCGGCCCTCAGGGTTGCTTCAGCTCTGGCCTGAGGCTCTACCTCAGAGATCACCTTCTGGACTCACTGATGGCCCGGGTTTGGTATGTCCAGACCAAGCCAACCTTTCCTGAAATCAGCCTTTGCCGCCCAAAGATGTGGTCCCCTCGGACGCCAGGAACGCCGCCGTCTGACTCCTCCCTGACCCCTCCCTCCTGACCGCCTGAGACAGTTCTCTCTCCCACTAGGATGGAGGGGAGGCTCAGAGGCAGCCCCTGTGGGCAGGTGCCTCAGAGCCGGGAAACGATGCTGGAAGGACACTGCAGCAGTGGCTTGAAGTGCTCGGAGAGGAAAAAGGCCCACTTTACAGCTCTGCTCAGAGCCAGCCCCTAATGTGATGGTCATTTATTCATTTGTTCACTCATTTTTCTTTAAATGGAGCAGGGGCCTGTGGCCAGGCCACATTCTAGGGCAAGGGCTACAGCTGTGAATAAAACAGTGAGCCCCCTGCCCTCCTGAGGTCCAGCCCAGGGTCCACCTCTTCTATCTGGAGGGGGAAGCCCAGCCGTGCGGCTGAAACCCTCGAGCACCATGAGCCCCTGTGGCAGACAGCAGGAAGTGCCTGCCCCAGCTCACATCCCACCGAAACCCGTTTAATGTTATCCTCCCCCGACACCCCACAACAGCCGGGGAAACCCAGGGATTAGGGAGCCACCCAAGGGACTGGAGAGGTGGCCTTTCCCCAACTCCCAGGCTCCCAGCACCGGGAAGAGCTGGGCCTCCCTCCCTGCTGAAACAGGAAGAGCAACGGGTCGGCCCAGGAGGCCCGTGCACTGGCCCAGCTCTCCTATCAACTAGCCAAGGGTCCCCGGCCAGGGTACACGGTCCCTTCTCCGTCCCTCATCCTCCTCAGCAGCACAGCGGAGACTGAGTGAGATGGTTCCAGGGCTCTTGGGCTCTCCCGCACAACAAGGCTCCTGCCCAGGCTCCGTGCCCACCTCCCTTCCTCCAAAGGACCTTAGGGTCAAGGACCACAAGCCCACAGCTAGTAGCCTCAGTCCCGTGTCAGTCTTATCTGTCCCGACTCTGACCAGAGCCCAAACCAGAGCCCCCTCCGTCCTCTGAGGCATGGCCAGGGCAGCATCTTCTGGAGGTCTGCAAGAGGGGGCTTCCAGCTAGGGGCCGGCCTTCCCACCCCGCTACCTACCTCCCAAAGCCCCACAGGGCTGGGCCGAGGAGAACTGGCGACCACATAGTCCTTCCCTGGCTCGAGGACAGCAGGGCAGAAACTGGGCCCGCCTCACTTCCATCTCCATGCGCACGAGAGTTACAATGATCTTGTTAACACTTTCATAAAATTCAAAATTTAGAATAAAAAATGGGAACATAAAGTACCATAAAAAAATAGACATATGGAGTCCTTGAACTTTCTTCGTAACATCAGGACATCCCTGATGTGGTTAAGGGTGGACGCGGCAGGGCCCAAGCATGGGGGCAAGATGCCTGGGCAAACCCATATTCAAAGTGTTCTGCGGCTCTTGAGCTGTCACTTTAAGATGTACAAAGGGGTTTTCTTTTTATCTTTTTGTGAGGTGAACTTCCAACCTTATGTTTGAAATTCCAGGGTGATTCAATCTCTGCTATGACTTATCTCCAGGCACAGGGGGTTGCTAAGGAGGTTGCTCTGTACTGCACCACCGTGACGTTGCTAATGAAGTCCTTTTCCTATGTACTAAAGACACTGTCCTTAAGATGCTGCAGAAGCTGCAGCCTCACCCTGGGGGTAACCAGACTGTGTACCTATCCTCCCCCTCCTCGATGGAGTAGATGTCCACATCATCTCTCTCTCCACCCCACCCTCTTCCTTCCCTCTCCCAAAGAACCCACCCACAGGAATGAGGTGGGGTTGTTAGGGTACCAAAAATTCAAAATATACAAAAAAAAAACAAATAAATAAACCTTTAGCATGAAAGACCTATATGCCTGGAAGTATCCCTTTATTTATAAGAGAGCTTCTGTCATGTTTCCTATTATAAAAGAAATAACGTGTTTACTGTAGAAAATTCAGAAACTGCAGACCAAAAAAGAATAGAAATCACCCATAATCCTACCAATCCCAGGAGAGAATTAAAGCAGATGTTCACTTTGACACTGAGCTGCAGACTTTTTCAATCCGTTTCCCCCACACCTCCACCCTTCAAGCAGCAGGGAAAGCTTTCTGTACCACCTGCTCTTAAGGTAGGGGTGATATACACAAATCCTTGGCCTCTGGACTTTTTATAGATCTGTAGCAGACTACGGTCTTGAAAGCCATTATTTCAATGACAAGACCGAGGTCCTTAAAAAGAGTGTTTTAAATTTTTTAAAAAGCTTGGTTGGGAAGATGGAAGACCCAAAGCCTGAAGGAGGGGAGGCATTAATAGTTTATTCCAAAAGCAAGTGTGGGAATGAGCTCCTGGATAATGGAAGAGGAGGCTTCACTCCACAGGAGGTCAGGAGCTGACTAGCTGGTGGGTGGGTCAGGGGCAAAGAAATGGAGGAAGTGGCTGCAGCTGGAACTCAGAGGGTCACTGGGACATGCCCAGCATCCTGCACCCTCAGAGGGTTGGGAAGGAGATGCCTTAGGAGGTGTTAAGGCCCAAGAGCAGAGAGGATTTGTTCTTCCACTTTTCAGGGTGCAGCATAAGAAGAACATCTCTTAGCTCCAAATTCGCCCTGTCTGCTCTGGGAAATGGATTTGGACCCTTTAGATTTTTCTTTGCCTGCTGCCACTGAACTTTGTCAGGAGACGTGCTAGAGGCACACGGCAGGAAGAGGGTTTTGCTTCCCCGCTCCAGGGTCAGGGTGACCCCTTGAAAGCAGCAAGTGCGGCTTTTCCCACCTGAGGCTCCCGCAGGTCCCAGCAGCCAGCAGCTACACCAGGCACTCCGCTCCTCCCTAGGCAGCTTGTAGCAGTGAGCCACCTCCCCATTAACAGCTTTCCCTGTCGCACTGAAGAGCAGAGTTCTGCCAGGGTCCGGGGGCAGAGTTTCAGCAAGGTCTGGCTCAGCCCGGGTCACTGTGGCAGCCCTAGGGGTATAGCGTGGCTTCTCCTATCTGCCATTCCCCGCATTCTTTAGAGTGCTTGTTTTACTAGCCAATCCCAGTTACTCCAATCCCATTTCAGTAATTAAAATTAAGCTTTCCCTGATCAAATTATTATATGGTTTCTCTCTCCTAACTGGACCTAAACTAGGCTGGTATTACTTAGACTAGACAGAGGCAAGGAATGAAAAGCAGCAGGGAGATGTTGGACACTTATCAAGTGAAATCAGCAGGACTTGGTAACAGGCTAGACAAGCTAAGCGGGGGAAAGACAACCCTCGGTAAACTCCCAGCTTCTGTAACTGGATTAATGGCAGAATCCTTCACCTACATGGAAACCATTGGAAAGGGGCCACGTTCGAGGAGAAATCTCAAAAGCTCCGTTCTGAACAATGCTGACCTTAAGTTACTTTAAGACACCCAAATATATCAAGTAAGCAGTTGGCTCTAAAATTCAAGGATTTAGAGAAGTATGGAATTAAGATTAAAGTCCTCTCCCTTAAAGAAGTAGGTGAAGCCACAGGCTTAGTGGACACAGCCTAGGGGGGGAAAAGCAAACAGTGAGAAGAGAGGGCCACTACTGAGTTTTGAGGAATCCTGACTTTCAATGGCTGGATGAAGGCAAGCCTGCAAAGGAAATACTGAGACTGTCAACAGGACAGGATCATGTCCCAGAAGTAAAGAGTGAGCCAGTGGGCCACGGCCCTCACCCCCCCTTAAGAGAACTTTCTAGGTTTACTGACAGCCGCCAGCTCCTGGATCTCCCACATCTTCAGATCTACCAGTAGGCCAAAGCCACCCATGCTCCAGGCTGCTCCTAATCTATAACCAAGCTTGACAAAAGCCATTTCTGCTTCATTCTTCTGACAAGCCATCTTTGCTCTGAGCTCCCCAATGGCCTGGCTGAGACTCAGAACTGCCCGGCCGCCAGATGCTCTTCCTGCTTTCCTCCCCCGCCCTCCCTCACGCGGCCCTGCACTGCAGGCTGAACCCACCCACCTCCAGACTTCGGGTTAAGCCCAACAATATATTACTTTGAGTCAGATATTTTATTACTTAGAGACAAACGCATCCGAACTGACACACCGCCCAGAGGCTGACGGGGAACACGCATGATGCGTACCAGATGAGGAGACTCTAGGGTAGACAGCTTGGGAGGATTAGGCGGTGGCCTACGGGAAGCATATAAAAACAAGAGGCTGGTTTAAAAACAGGAAAATATTTAATCCATTCTGAAAACACATCAGGAAATGAAGAGACCCACAGGAAAACTATCTACCCACAATGGGAGGGGGATGTTACTGGCTTCATGTTTATTCCTAGAATCCTGAGGCTCTGATGCTTAGAAGATATTATCTTATCCTTCAGATACTCCCAGCTACTCAGAAATAAATCACATACATCCGTAAATGAGTTCTGGCCTGCCAAAACCAGAAGGTGGCTAGAAGGAGTGGGGCCCTCTGATGCTCTGGTGTGAACAGAGCCCACAAACACTGGGCTGGCCCAGGAATGTGCCAGTGGCCCCGTGCTCAGTTACAGCTTCGGTATTCTCATTCACAGCCCCCAGGAGCAAAGCCAAACACTCCTATTTCAAGCCCCCTGCTGGTTGGTTTCATTACTGTCTCGCCTCTTCCAAATCTGTAAGAAATAAATGCAGTAGGTAATTCAGGAGCGGGCATTCAATCCATAAATATTTATCAAGTACCTAGTCTACCCTGGGCACTGGACAACCTGTCACTCCACTTGCATTATTTGCGAAGTCCCCAGACACTTGTTTATAATCTTCCAGAAAATTCCTTTTCATTCAATTTTCACTTTTCTACCCATCCCCCCTTTCATACTTCCCATTTCAAACTACCTTTCTAAAAAAGGGCCCACAGACAAGCCTAAAACCTTAAACAAAATTGCTAAGAGTTATCTCTAGAATGAAAACAGTCTCCCCTCCTTTTTTTTATAAAACTACAGCTTTTTCTTGGTCTCAGTGTTCCTTCTTTGCAAGGTCCTAGGGCGGCTGACAGAGAAAACAGAGATACTCTGCTCCACTAGCTCTCAATCCAACAGAGAAGACAGTTACAATGCGGGCGGTGGTGTTCCATGGCTACGCTCGAAAGAAGACATGCAGGAGGTGCTGTGCGGGTCCCCAGGAGTGCTAGCTCTGCGCAGGGAACTGGGGAAAGCTTCCACACCAGCCCAGCTGGAGTCCTAATGATTCCAGGCTCTTTCTCCTTGAAGCCAGACCACACACCTCAGCAAAACCAACCTGGCCATAAACATACCCTCCTTGTTCACTCAGAATCTTCCATGCTTCCCTGCTCTTCCCTTCTTCTCTGAAAGTCACTCCTGGGCATCCAGGCCATAGAATCTGGCCCAGCCTCACCCCTCAGTACACAGCAATAGGCACACAGCCTAAGACTTCAACTCAATTCCACTCCGTGCCTTCACACAACCCCACTCCCCTCGCAGGCCCCTCACCCCATCTACACCGTGCTGCCCAGCCCACCTGAATGTAAGCCTCCGAGAGCGTGATCATCTGGGGAAGGATGTCAGTCACCTGGAGGTCTTGCAATTCATACCATTTGCCCGTCCCCTGCAAAAAGTATGAAGAGCGGCTGGGTTAGTCTGCTCCCTAAAGCCAAAAGGGTGAAGAAGGAAGGAATTGCAGCCCAAAGTTAGAAAAATCAGAATAGTCACCAGACCATCATCCAGCAAGAGTTATATTATAAGAAAGAGGGTACATGAGCTCTGCTGGGCGTCATTCAATTCAAAGAGCTTTTGGGGTGCTGATATTGGCAAACTCAATTCCTGCCAAGGATTCCTTGAAGTACAATGGAGTCTCAAACACTGTACACCTTTCAAGAAAAATTTAAGTGGACAATAAAGGGAAAAAAGAGAAGCCCTCCATTTCTCACTTAAGATGTCTTCTTCCTGCTCAAGTGTTAGACTAGACACACTTACTTAAGAAGTGAGGTGTTCACTATTGAGAAAAACCTTAAAGTGAACCTTCCCACCCCCAGCCCAGAGAACACAGCAACAGTCAGTCAGACTTTCCACAGTACTAAGCCATTTCCTTCAGTCTACAAGCCCAGCAAACTTTACCTCACTTCATGCTTCCATGAACAAGGGGGAAAAGAGGTTTACGGGTTATGGCAGGCCCGCTCTGGAGGCCTACCTGCCTTCTGCATCCAAACTTGTAAGGAACGCTGAAGACAGGTACTATGGAATACAGACATTTCAGATATCCCAGGTATTTCAGAATATAGGAAACATAACAAAAGCTCAGGATCACATAATCAAGTCCGTGTTCCTTGTTCCAGGACTGGTTAAGAACATGGTGAAACCAACTCTCTGAGTTCAAGTCTCAGTTCTATCGACTTCAGATAAATTACTCCAACTCTGAGCCTAGGTTTCCTGATTTATAAAAAGATGGTATTAACACCTGTCTTGGAGGTGTGTGTTAAAGATATAAGTGAGACAAATATACATTATGCACGAGGCATTCTTTCTAGCACACAGTAAAGTACGTGATAAATAGATGCTAGTCATAATTAAACCCACAGTCCCAAAAGACTCATCAAATTTAAACAATCTGGGCCAATAATGTGTATGATACCAAATACATCTTAAGCATAAATTTCATCCATTTTCAGCTTGAAACAACTTCACAAAATCTTTTACCTGGAAGGGAACCTCTTTGACCACTGCTTCATCAACTTTAATTTCATACCAATCACAGCATCTTATTAAATTGCAGATTCTGATTCAGAGGTTTGGGTGGGGCCTGAGATTCTGCATTTGTAACCAGTTCTCATGTGACATTGATGCTGTGGCTCCTAGGACTGCACTGTAGGCGCTAAGGCTCTAGTCTAGGACAGTGGTCTCAGCTTTGGCTGCAAACTGCAATTTCCTGGGTAACTTCACAACTTCACAATGCCTGGTCCCCACCTCCACATAATCTACTGCAGTCTCTCAAATCTGACTGGCACTTGGGCCAGGTAATTCTTTGCTGCAGGGGCTGCCTGCACACTGCAGGACATTCAGCAGCATCCCTGGCCTCTACCCCACTTGAAAACCAGCAGGCACAAATCACATAGTTCAAATGTGTTTCGCCTGGGGTGGCTCCAGCATCGGGATCTTTAAATCTCCCCAGGCGAGTCCTGTGTGCAGCCAAAACTGAGGACCGATGCCTTACACTATACTGACAGCCCTGTTATTTGCAGAATCCCAAAAGTCAAGGCCAAGAAAGGGCAAACTGAAGAGAGAGGCCCTCTGAAATGCCAAATAAACCCGTTTTTGCCCCTCTTTGCCATGAGAAGTCGGCGTCACTCACATGATGAAGCACGTGGATCCGGTAGGAGCCCTCAGAGGGCTTGCCATCATGTACAATGTTGGCAATGAGGTCGTAGGTAGTGTTCTTGTGTACGGCTTGTACTTCCTCAGACAAATACTCTCTCAGATCCACATTTCTGGTGTTAATGAAAACAAAGTCAGAAGATGAGACAAGGGCTCTGAGGTTAGCGAAACTGTCCTGTATCACTGGAAAACAAAGTGGTTGAATGTTACTCTAGGATCCTGGATCTAGGTAGGCTTGCAGAGCCATGGAAGCCCAGGCTGGTGGAAATTCACCTAATTTACCATAAAAGTGAGTCAGACTAGAAAGACTATGGGAAAAGCACACTTTAAAAGCATGTCTAGCAGTCAAATGTGCAGGGTCTGGAGTCACTCAAACTGAACTGGAATCGTGGCTCTGCCACTTCAGAGCTGTGTGTGTTTAAAGCAGGTTACATAACCTGTTTAAAGGTTTTCAGACTAGGAATGCAGCTGGAGCCAGGCACTGAAGAAGCAGATCCAACCTGCCCTCTTCTTTCCTTTTGCAGCCCAGCTTTCTCTTCTTTATGTGACCCACCCTGGCTACCCCACAGCTTCCAAATTTCTCAGTTCTAGTTGCCATAAGAAACTACTGACTAGGTTCCTTCAACTGGGACTTGGAAACATCAAATTTATTTACTAACTGAACACTCACATTCAAATACAGAGAATCATTCTCATACCTGGAATAAAATCTCATTTTTTTATTTGAATTCTATCTATCTGAAGGATAAAAGTAGAGCAGTTATAGCAAAGGAAAGTGCTATATAATAAATGCTTGCTGTGGAGATTGAACAAAGACAATTATTAAGAACTTTCCAATAGTTAAATAGGGAAATAGATTGATAGTTAACATGAATATTAAGAGAATATGTTAACTGCATAATTTTAGGAAAAATACATACTTTTGTAGCCTATGAATATTTATAAAAATGTAAATACTACAAGGTAGAATAAGAGAGACTATATCATATTTCTGATCTCTGCAGAACTATCTGATGTGCTTACTTATACTATGAAATAGTAACATCATCTCTGGAAGGCTTCATAAGAAATGCAAGCAGTGGTCACGGTCTAGTGTCACTTTTAAATATTTATCTCTCTTTGAATTTTAGACTGTGAAAACATCACCTGTCCAAAAATACAAAAAGGTTTCAATGTAAACCATGAAGTAATAAACAAACATGCAACTTTGTTCTAATTATACTGTATAGTTTTATATGTGTTAGTGAGAGCTATTTACTTCTACAGACTGACAGTGTCCCATATAGACTGCAATGAATATTCATTGTTAGGTAATGAGTCCTAAAAAAATCCATGTGAGCTCTAGATAGCCAAAATGCCTCCTGGCTGCTGAAAGGTGACTTATCCTGTTATCTTCTCCTCAGTTTTCAACAACAGCTTTCCAGACTTATTGGAAGGAGTCCTAGAGAAATCTTCAGGAAAAGTACTCAAGTTTTCATGATTGAACCAAAACTGAGTGACAAAAAGAAATGAACACATGTGAAAGCATTTTGTTTCAGAAAATAGCTAAGGAGCAAACCCCTCGTCCCCCAATGAGAACAGTCCCAATTCAGAGAGCACCTGATTAGCTCGAAGTGAGACTTTAAACTTTTAAACTTTAAACCTCCATGAACCCATCTCCAAATGAGCAAAGGGCACCTAATCACTGCAAGTCTGATAAGCCTCCGGTATAACGAAAATGTATTATGGAGAAAAATTAGGTATGAAAAGGGTCCTTTTCAAGAAGTGGGGACTTGGCTAGAATTGCATTACTTTAAAAGTAATTACTGTGCATAAAGTAATTAAGGTGCAAGTTTCTGGAATTCAGTCACACAATTTGGTGTTCTCTAAAGGATAAGTAGCTAAGAAGTATCCTTTTTCTCAACTTCCCCAAAGTAAGCTTTCTGAAGGACAAACTACTAAAGTCACAGTCACCAAAAATCCAGATGTAACTGGTGGCAAAACAAACATACTCCAGGCCCAACAAACAGGGTAAAGAAACTTCAGTGGTGACAAGGCAGAAACTCTTCTCAGTACACAGTCCTCCTGCCTCTGCAGCTGTCCTAGAGCCGAGAGCACTCCTTCCCACTAGGTACAGACCAGTAGCTGTGGCAATTCTTAAGAGTCCAGTTCTGGAATAAAACTGATAAACAGACTTTTAAACAAAGTTCCACTCAAGGTAGCAGAGCTGAGCTTGTGAAGAACAGGAAGAAAAGTACAGAAAAAGAAAAAAAATTCCCCTGTACTCCTAACTACAAAGGTTTTCTCTCCTCACCCCCTAACTGTTCTCAGATTCTCAGTGATCATGGAACCAAAAATAGTAACATGTTATACCTAGGGTGCATCCAAGCCCAAGCCTCTCATTTTATTCATGAGAGACTGCATCCAGAAAATATGCAAATGACCTGTCCAAGGTCACACAGCCAGGACGATGCAGACGGAACTCAGGCCTCTTTAATACCAGATACTACCCTACACAGAATTAAGAACTGGAATGATTTTCAAAGGAGAAAATTATCAGTCCTGGTATAGTCTGGGCAACTGGGAAATGAAAAGGGATACAGAGAGAAAGAAAAGAGAAGGAAATGAGCATTTGTCCATTACAGCTCCCAAACTACTTTATGAAAGTTAAAAACAAAATAAAACACTACTGAGCAAAACATCATGTTAATCCTATCACATATCCATCCAAATCCTTCTCAGTAGGAATCTGTCTTAGGGCCCAACTCTCACCTTAGCTAAATGCCAGCACATGAGACCCTCATTTCCTCCTGCCGGCCCTCCCACCAGGTTTCTCCACATTCTCAGAGAAACCTTCGAGTGTGAAAAGAAACATGTCTCTCGAGAACTGAAAACCAACTGTCTACTCCCAAATGTGTCTTTCAAGAATTTTCTGAGTAAGAAGGTAGCAAACTAAATCTGGTACAACTTTTCCCAATTTCCCATTAAAACAATCATAAATGTTCATAAAAAGACAAATGCATGGTAAATTAAAAATAAGACCTACATCAAAATTTATAATTTCCATCAACAGGGAAAAATTGAACACATTCCTGACTTCACCCTCTGGGGAAAAAATAAGACAGAAGGACCCCAAGACGGCAAGACTAGTTTGGAGTCATCCTCACTGTCCATGTCTAACTGTAGTGCTCAATAAGAAGCAATGCCAGCAAACAGATGGACAGATGCTAGCTGCTCAGAATTAACTTCAAAGGCAGAATCCTACCTGTCCTACCTTACTTTATCAACTGTTTTCCCTACTCTAAAAGACTGCAATTCCCAGCAGGCAACAGGTAAACAGGTGATTGCCTCCAGGTAATTGTCTATCTTTGAGGTCCTTGAAATATTTGTAACCTTCCAATAAAAAAACCTTACCTTATGTAACGTAGGTAGATGCAATCTCCAAAAATAATATGGTACAAAACATGAAAAGAAATTCGAGCTTACACCCCCTAAGAGGAAGTAAAGCAAGGTAATACTCACGTAATAGGGAAGTTGACAATAGTTGGATTCTTCTCCACAAAGAAATTGTTCTTGGTGAATCTCTTAATACAAAAGATTAGATATGGAGGCAGCTTGGTGAGCTGGAAGCGCTTCAGAAAGTTCTCCTTGTAAGTCTTATATTCCTAGAGAGGGAAGAGAAAAATTTCAAATAAGTGCTAGAGTATTGAAGCAAGGCATGAGTTTTGTTTTGGTTTCATCTGGGTTTAAGAGAATTTTGCCTTACACAGAATTCCAAAGACACCTGATCCCAGAAACCATGTACAAGGCTTAGGGGTAGCAATATGGCGAAGACTGACTGGGTGGGCTACTTCAGCCAGCACATGATCATACGGTTGAACCCTAACCACTGTTATGTGGCATCCACTTCTACAAGGAAAACAAAAATGTCAAATAAACAAAGGATTTATTAAAAGCTGCAGAATTAAAACCATAAAAGTCTCAATTCAAAAGAAGAAAACCCTCTCTGCCCATTAGATGCATGCACCTTTGGAACAGTGAGGAGCCTTTATCAAGGGTATTCCAGCAGAGGAGCCAACTCATGTCCCACATTCCTTCCCCCTCAGAAGTCCCAAGATTCATGGGTCAAGTGCAATCTGGGAGGCAGCACTTACTGAGGAGTCACTCAGCATGTGTCATGGAGATAATGGTAAGAAGACCCAGGATATCCGCCCAGCTCAAGAGGCTTAGAAGCTTAGGACCGTAAATGTATCTTTCCTTAACACAAACATAATTTAGTACAGGAAAAGCTCAGAGACAGGAGTAAAAGACTAACCATGATCAGAGAGTAAACACTCAAGGTAGCATAGCTACTCTCTCTGGGCTAGGTAAGCTCTGGAGGTAATAAAAGAACCCTTCAGGGATCCCTAAGTTTCCCAGAAAAATAGTTTAATTTAAAATTTAAAAAAAAATTAGCGCATACTCCAAAACCACCTGGATGATGACCTTATAAAATCCTAAGTAAGGGTTTCACTTCCAGCATTACAGCAGGATAAGCTCCAAAGAGCTGCTCACCAATGAAACTGGTGAAAATTATTTTTAAAAACAACCACCACCTACATATACACAATGGAATACTATTCAGCCATAAGAAAGAAACAAATCCTACCATTTGCAACAACATGGATGGAGCTGGAGGATATTATGCTCAGTGAAATAAGCCAGGCAGAGAAAGACAAGTGCCAAATGATTTCCCTCATTTGTGGAGTATAACAATGAAGCAAAACTGAAGAAACAAAATAGCAGCAGACTCAGAGACTCCAAGAAGGAACTAGTGGTTACCAAAGGGGAGGGGTGTGGATGGGCGGGTGGGGAGGGTGGGAGAAGGGGATTGAGGGGTATTTTGTTTAGTACACATGGTGTGAGGGATCACAGGGAAAACAGTGTAGCACAGAGAAGGCAAATAGTGAATCTGTGGCATCTTACTACACCCAAGGACAGTGACTGCATTGGGGTATGGGTGGGGACTTGATAACCACCTTTCAATCCTCTAGAAATGGTCCTAAGGGCATAGAACAAATGGAAGAAACATTTACTAAAGGAAATATTTTTCTTTAATGTTTCTTTCTAAAATGTTACTAAAAGAAAATCTACTAACTCAGTAAGAAAAGTGAGTCTGTGGTATCTGGACCAGACCTCTCCCTTCCTCGCCCTCCTAACTCAGGATGGAAACTCCCCTCTAGACTGGTACAGTCAAGATCATAGGGCTCCTTCTTCCCCAGACTTCCAAGGGCTATCTTCCCAGGAGAGGCAGGATGTCAGCATTTCTCTTCTACCTCCAACAACCTGTTGCTGGAGATAAGTTCCAACAAATGTCCAAAACAAAGGAAGTAAAAACTGACAAAAATGAGAGGAAAACAGACAATTCAACATTATAGCTGGAGACTTTAATACCCACTTTCAGTAGTGGACAGAAAAACTAAGCAGAAAATCAACAAAGAAACAGAAGACTTGAACAACATTATAACCCACTAGACCTAACAGATACATATACAGAACACTCCACCACCAACAGCAAAAGGCACAGTCTTCTCCAGTGCCCATGGAATGTTCTCCAGAATAGACCATATGCTAGTCCTTAAAACAAATCTCAATAAATTTAAAAGGATAGAGAATATTCTCTGATGACAACAGAATTAGAAATCAGCAACAGAAAGAAATTTGGGAAACTCATAAATATGGAAATTAACACCAGACTCCAGAATAACCAAAGAAGAAAGAAATCAAAAGGAAATAATACCTTAAAAAAAAAGAAAGAAAGAAAGAAAGGAATCAAAAGGAAACTTAGAAAATTTGAGATGAATAAAAATGAAGACACAACATATAAAAACCTATGGGATGCAGCTAAAGCAGTAGTTAAGAAGGGAATTTGTAGCTACAAATGCCTACATAGAAAAAGAAGGATCTCAAACCAATAACTTTCCACCTGAGACATCAGAGAGCAAACTAAACCCACAGCAAGCAGGAGACAAAATACCACAGCAGAAATTAATGAAAGAGAGAATAAACAGTATCTTAGAAAAATCCATGAAACCAAAAGTTTACTTCTTTGAAAAGACCAGCCCTTAGCTAGACTGACCAAGAAAAAAAGAGAAAACAAATTCCTAGAATCAAAAATGAAAAAGGGGACATTACTCCTGACTTCACCAAAATAAAAATGATTAGAAGGAATACTATGAACTGTATGCCAATACATTAGAAAACTTAGATGAAATGGACAAATCCTTAGAAAGACACAAACTACTGAAACTTAAGAAGCTATCTGAATAGACCTACAACAAACAGATTTAATTAATCAAAAAACTACCCACAAAGAAAAACCCAAGCCAGATGGCTTCACTGGTCATTTCTACCAAACATTTAATGAATAATTAATAGCAGTTCTTCAAAAGCTTTTCCAAAATACACAAAGGGAACACTTCACAGCTTATTTTATGAGGACAGCACTACCCTGATACCAAAACCAAAGACACTGTAAGAAAACTACAGGTAACATTTCTATGAACATGGATGCCCAAATCCTCAACAAAATACTTGCAAACTAAATCCAACAACATAAAAAGAATTATACACCACGACCAGGCAGGATTTATCCAGGAATAGAGAGGTGGTTTAACATCCAAAAGTCAATTCATGTAATATACCACCATCAATAGAATAAAAAGCAAAAACTGAAAACCACACAATTATCTCATTTGACACAAAAGGGCATCTAACAAGATCCAACACCCTATCATAAGAAAAATACTCAACAAACTGGTATTAAAAGGAAACTTCCTCAACCTGAAAAAAGGGCACCTATGAAAAAGCCACACATAGTAAACATCATATTTAACAGTGAAAGACTGGATGCTCACCTTTAGGATCAGGAACAACACAAGGATGTCTGCTTTTGCCACTTCTATTCAACATTGTACTAGAGGTTCCAGCCACAGCAATTAGGCAGAAAAAGAAAAAGCACCCAGACTGGAAAGGAAGAGGCAAAACTATCTCTATTTGCAGATGACCCGACCTTTTATATGAAAAATCCTGAGAAATCCACTAAAAAACTGAAGAGTTCAAGAGTTCAGCAAGATTACAGGATATAAAATCAACATACAAAAATCAGTTGTATTTCTACACCCATGCAATTAGCAATCCAAAACTAAAATTAAGAAAATCTCTTTAATCAAAGCATCAAAGAGAATTAAAGATTTAGAAATCAAAATGCATACTATGAAAACTATAAAGCATCATTGAAAAAATTAAGATATAAATAAACAGAAAAACATCTCATGTTCATGAATTAGAAAACTTAATATTATTAAGATGGCAATAATCCCCAAGCTGATCCACAGATTTAACACAAACCCTGTCAGAATCCCCGCTGGCTTCTTGGTAGAAATCCACAAGCTGATCCCCAAATTCACATTTGCAAGGAATTGCAAGGGACCTAAAAGAGCCAAAATAATCTTGAAAAAGAAGAACAGAGTAGGAGGACTCACACTTCCTGATTCCAAAACTAACTACAGATAAACAACAATCAAGGCAGTGTGGTCTTGACATATACATCAATGGAAGAGAACTGGGAGTCCAGAAATAAACCCATGTTTATGGTCAAATGATTTTTTAACAAGGGTCAAGACCATTCAATGAAAAAAGAAGTCTTTTCAACAAATAGTGCTGGGACAACTAGATAGCCATAAGCAAAAGAATAAAGTTAGACACTGTGCCTCATACCATATACAAAAATTAAAATGGATTAAAGACCTAAATTAAGAGCTAAAACTACAAGAGACTTAGAAGAAAACATAGGGTCTTCATTTTCATGACCTGGGATTTCACAATGGAGTCTTCCATATAACAATAAAAGCACATACTTCAAAAGAAAACTAGACAGTATTTCATCAAAATTAAAAACTTTTGTCCTTGAAATGATACTAAGCATGAGGGTGAAACTGCAATCCACAGAATGGGAAAAAATATTTGCAAAACGATATATCTGATAAGGGACTGATATCTGAATTACATAAATAATTCTTACAACTCAGTAATAAAAATAAATAAATAATCCAACTTAAAAATGCACAAAGGATCTGAACAAACATTTCTCCAAAGATGATATACAAATGTCCAATAAGCACATGAAAAGATGCTTCACTTCATTAATTAGTAGGGAAATACAAATCAAACCATAATGAGATACCACTTCTAGGATGCCTACTAGAATGCCTATAATATAATCCAGAAGATAAACAATAACAAATGTGGATAAAGATGTAGAGAAACTAGAACCCTCATGCACAGCTGGTGGGAACATAAAACGGTGCAGCTACTTTGGAAAACAGTCTGGAAGTTCCTCAAATAGCTAAACAAAAGAGTTACCCGGAAATTCCACTCCTCAATATCCACCCAAGAGAAAACATGTCAACACAAAAACTTGTAGACTGTTTACAGCAACATTATTCATAATAGCCAAAAGGTAGAAACAATGCCAAATGTCCATCACCTGATGAATGGATGGATAAACAAAATATGATTAATTCATACAATGGGATATAATCTGGCCTCGATAAGGAATGAAGTACTGTACATGACTAGAGCACGTAGGAATCTTGGAAACATTACGCTAAGTCAAAGAAGCAAATGACAGGAGACCCCATATTGTATGATTCCATTTATGTGAAATGTCCAGAAAAGACAAAAATCTATAGAGGCAGAAAGTAGATTAGTTGTTGCCTAGGGCTAGGGTAGACAATGAGGTTGGCTTGATAACCTGAGGGTGATGAAAACTGGTGATGAAAATGTTCTAAAACTGACTGTAGTGGTGGTTGCCCATAGCTGTGAATACAGGAAAAACCACTTTAAATGGGCTAATTGTATGTTATGTGAATTATATCTCAATAAAGCTGTTATTTTCAAAATCAAGTTCCCCTGCTGCATAAGTAACCTGAGAACACTAGAGAATAAAAGCTTTCCATCTGCAGCACCCATACCACAGTGATACCTTCTTTCAGGTAAATTTCTGATCATCTAAGGGTATAAGCACAAAAGTCTTTTTGTTGGTAACAACAAACTCATCTCTGTATGGTTGAAATAAAATACTGTATTAAAAGAAAAAAGAAACACTATTTTTAATTATCTCAGAATAATGAAGGATAGACAGATTTAATACCCAAATGACGTCACAGCCTAACTTACAAAGGTTTCTCAGGAGCATATGAGAAAACACAGGGGAGGAACTTCACCACAGACATCAGTACCACACTCACACAGCAAGGAGCAATTTGGTTTTAGCTAAACATCACATTATAATAGCACTGTTAATCAATTTTATGGGTTTCAAAGATTTGTATATACCTTACAAATTTGTTATTTCATTTCACATTCACTTAAAAGCCGTAGGTATAAGGAGCTCATACCAATGTTTATGTTTATACTACTTTAATTAATATTATAGTAAGAATAAATTTAAATCAATCTAAGAGCCCATGGGAATCTTACTATTACCACTGATAATAGGGACCAAGTGGTAGAGTGGAAAAAGTCAGATAAAAAATATAAACTCAGATATCCAAGTCTGTCACTTAAAACCAATAAAATAAATAGAGCTACATGAACCCTAATTAGGTATCATTGGTGTGTGTGTGTGTACACACCTGACAACTGACTTGGATGTTGGATGGAAACAGTAATGGGGGTTGGGAAGACCGTGCTTTAGACACTTCTTGGGGTGCCGGCCTAGCTCACAATTCCCCCTTCTCAAGGTAAGACCCTATTCACAGGGTTCTTGACCAAAAACAGCACCTGATCCATGCAGGCCTTTCAACTCCATCCTGGGAACCTAAAGCGAGTGGCAGAGGCTGTGCAATGGAGCAGCTGAGCTCAGGTTAACAGCAGCCTCTGCGAGTGACAGTCGACAGACCCCACTTCTGAGAACCCCATCTCTCAAGTAGTTCTTGTCCTTCCCACATGCTGTTAGATTAATGTCTTCCTAAGATCCTAAGAGATGCCTTCCAATGAAGTTCCTCTTTTATGTTAACCAGTTTTTTGTTGGTATTTAATATCTGAAAACAAAAGAACTTTATTTAATAGAGCAAAAGAGAAGGGTTCGGAATGAGGCATCAAAAAAGAAATCTTCCTAGTAAAGAACCAAAAAGGATTAAATCTATCTAGGATGAATAGGGAAATTAAACCAATAAACAGTAACTCAGCAGATAACAAGACACTTTTTTTTTTTAGTTTAAAAAGGGAGAAGTATTTTAATAGCCTTTAGAATATTTGTGGGTATTCTTGATTCTACATGAAAACTCAGCAAGGGGAGGTTTCTTAAAGATTAGTTGCATTGTAGAATCTGAAACCTGATCAGCCAACCTTTCAAACTCTGTTACATTGAAATCCATCCATCTGAACAAGACACTTTTTAACTTAATAAAGAGTAATAATATTATAGTAAGTAAATTATTTAACTTTATTTCTATTTTAGTTCTGCCCTTTCCATTTTAATACTGATATATATTTTTAAAGATGGGAGTTTTCCTATTTATGTAAGTTTCTACTGTCCTGCATATCCCCTTCTTTCTCCAAATTACTCGGGAGCAGAAGGTTGAAAGGGATATATGAAAAGTACAAGAAAGGGCACTATAATTCAACTTGAGTTTGGGGTGATCAGCTAGAGAGAGCATGGAGCCTGAGAGGCTCAATAAAAACACACTTTATAATAAATGCCTCACATACATGTGGCAATTTTCAAGTATAAAAAGAATATGAAAAAGTCAAGTGAAAAAGGGGTATCAGCAGGGCGGGTGCGCAAATGGATACCTTTTCAGTGATGCCATTGAACTTGGCCAGAATGTTGAAGAGCGGCACCTGGGGGATAATGAGCTGCTCCTTCTCATCTTTGTAGAGGGGGGCGGTAGGAAGGTCCAGCGTCAGGTACATAAAGGTGGACTCCACCATTGTCTCCTGGTACTCGTCATTATGAAGCAGCTGCTCTTTTTCTTCTGCTGGCTAGAAATGAGTGAGAAGAAAAAGGAGGGAAGGAGTGTGAACAGCATGGAGACCACCACAGATGGAAAGAAAGGATTTTTTGTTACATTTTCATTTACTTCACTTTGTACTGAAGTAAATGAAGAGGGGAGGCGAAGAGAAGGGGCAGTTTCATGTGCAGTAGCACCACCTGGTTAGATGAATGCAAGAATTAATAAGCTTCCATCTTCAGAGAGATTTTAAATACCAGACTTTTTAATAAGCTTTTAGATGATCTAGAAAGGTTATCTGAGCTTTCTGAAAAAACATGCCAGCACCACCCAGTGGCCAGACCACTTAAACCAGCAGACTACATCCAGCCAGACTCCCTGGCAGCCACACTGGTTGCCACAGGGACCTGAGGGCGCTAAGGCAGGTGTTTGGCAGAACCTCTTCCCGGGGCCAGAGGCCTTACCAGTTCTCTAGGCATTGCTTTGTCAACCTAAATCCCCTCAGGCAATATAAATCAGTCCAAGACCCAGGATCAACCCACTCACCAGATCAGGATGAGGAAGCTTTTTAGTGAAGATCCTCATGGACCCCTGGAAAACGTCAGTCACAATAGCTGTACAAACAGAAATCAAAATGCAAATTGTTAAGTTAGAAAGCATTTCCAAAATATTGTCCTGTTAAATTTCTAAAATAAACCAGCATCTTCCAGGATAAGACCTAAAGCTCTCACTAAAGAAGTACCTTTATGACTTTTCATGAGTGGTCATGAAGCTCTTAAAGGACAGAATGTGCCTTTGAATTGCCTGCAGGCCCTACCTGGTTCAGTGCTTCTGTCCCCTTGGACTACCCTGAGCTTGTGGAGGAGTAGGTGGAAAAAAAAAAAAAAAAGAAGTACCTTTATAACATATACACCATAGTACCTTTACAATTATCTGTGTAAGCGATTACTTTATGCGTGTCTTCTCCAAAGATGCCTTTGAACCTCCAGCCCAAGGTCTGGCCCATAAGAGAAAAATTAGTGCATTTGGAATGAATGAATGACTTACAGAGCTTGTAGATTTATGAATCACAAAAAATTCACAAGTAGAAGAAGACACATCCAAGAACTTCCCATAACTACATTCTGCCTGCAAAGGGAGACAACATCCACCCTGTCTCCCTTTGTTGGATATAAAGAAAATATAGACTACAGGACAGAACAGAGCAGAACCAAAACAATGAGACAGAAAGCACAGCAGCGTTCTAGAATCCTGATAGAACATGAGTTAGAGAATTCCAAGGGTGCACACAGGCTGAGGACACCTGGTGGGAGGGGGTAGGGCCATCTAGCAGAAAGAGCACCACGCTACAATTCCACATCAAGAAACATCAACACCATCAGAACACAGAAAGAAGAAAACTGCATTATGTCTCCAAAATTATTCACCTAGCTCAGCAGTCTCTAAGCTACCAGTTATTTTTGGCATTTATAAAAAATGTCTAACTCCTACTCAGCCAGCATGGAAGCTAAGGGGCACAGGGACTCAAAGTCTGACCGTCTGTGTAGAGGCCAGCCTCGTTTCTCCAAGAATAGACTCAGGGTGAGGAACCAGCGTTCAGTCAACTTAGAAGCCATGCAAACCGTCCACTGAGCCTCCCTCACACCTACTCTCGCTTTGCCAGGGCGCCAGCAGTTGACAACATGCTGCACAGGCCATCAGTCTGACACTGGATGGGGATTTCCAAAGCACAGAAATATACATTTCCACTTCCTAAAAATGCCTCTGGATATAAACATTTCCTAAAGAAGAAAAATGCAGAGGAACCTACCCAAGAACAAAATTTAGCCCATGTGCACCCAGATATGACCCTAACACGAAGAGAGAGTCAAGGAGAAGAGGATGGCAAACTGCAAAGTGTTTTTAAAATAAAGCAAACAAATAAAAGTTCCTTTTTACAAAATAACAGGACTTACTCTTCTTTTTCTTCTTTGTGCCCCCCAGAGCTGAGTGTAGAGCATTCAGAAACCAGGACAAAAAGTCGACTCCATCCCCTGGAAAAGAAGGAAGAGTAGGACATGTCAAAGCTGAAGGCAGTTATGATAACCCAAAACATACCTCGGTTGGCATGACTCCACATTCCTGGTTTTCCTCCTTGCCCTCAGGCAATGCCACCCCATCCCCTGGACATGCTCCTCTACCTGGCCATTAAATGCTGGCATTCCTCAAGGCCAAATCCTTAGTCTTCTGATCTTTCCTCTCTCCCAGCTCTCTGATCCAACTAGGACCTTTGATTTCCATCACTAATCAATTACCCATCAAAAGTCAATTTTGATTACCCATCAAAAGCCATTATTGAACTTGCCCCTAAGTCACTCCTCAGCCAGAACAATGTTTATAAAACAAATCTGATGTCACATCTTTGCTTAAGAGACTTCACTGACTCCCCACTGTTCTCAGGATATAATCCAAGCTCCTTATACTTGCATATAAACCCAACAATCTGGTCCCTTCCTCCCAACTGCCCCCTCAGCTCTCATCACTGTCCCCTGGAATCCAAGGGTCCAGCTACCTGCAGTCTTCTACTGTGCCAGGCACCTCCGTGCTTCTGTTCACAGGCTCCTGTCTACCTGGAATGCCCACCCCCAACCTGTCTCCCTGTCTGCCTAAAACTTAGGTCTTTTCCTCCAACTCTGACCCCATCCCACCTACCATATGTACAACTGGGGATCCTTGATCCATTCTCCCAATCAGAGCACACTTTGCTTCCTATCCTAGTTATCTAATCACCTTTTTATACAACTATCTTCCCCACAAGAATGAGGAGCTCCTGGAAGAGAAAAATTATCTTATCCCTGCAGCTCTAAAACCTACTAAAAGCAGTATGAATGGTGAATAAATGGACGTGGATGCCAGAAGATACTGCATAAGATCCAGGTACTAAGAGCTATAGTGTCCACCTTACTTACATGGCAATAAGTAAATTGGGTATAGAGGGATGAAAACAGTCAAAACAGTTCATCAGAATATTCTAGTCTGCAACATGACAAAATGAGAAGCAAAGGTGGCAGGTGCTTAAATGGGTCGATGCCTTTCCCAGCCACTGGTTTTCCTCTGAGCCACATAGTTTAGTTTACCAAGGAAGACAGACTTTCTATCCCGTTGCAATCTCCTGGGACTCTGAGCAGGGCAGGTGGATGAAAGGAAAAAAGGAACCCCACCACACAATCCACTGGACACTCACTCCGGCTACCATAAGGCTCACTGCCAAGTGGAAGTAAATTCATTCATCAAACAAGTTTTGGTGCCCTAAAGTCAGAAAACATGAATAACTTGTTCCTTACCTTGCTTGGTGATCTGGAAAGTCTTCTTGCTGCAAAGGACAACAGCCTGAAGCATCTCATGGGGAGAAACATGTGCCTTGAAATTTCGAGGGTTCCAGAGCTTCCTCATCAGCTCTCCAAAACGCTGGACCAGCAAGAACATGATATCTCCTGGAGGACGCTTGATGTTCTTATAATTGTCTTCTTCCAAGAAATAGTTCCGGAGAGGAGGAACATTAGAAAGAGCCTGGAAGTCAAACACTCCAATTAATCCAAAGTCCCTGGGAGCCAAGCTCTTCCAACTAAAGCTCTTCTAATAGACCTGTGCCTGTGATGGCCTTAAAGAATCAGAAGCAAACACTAGTTTTATAGAGCTCACACTACAGAAACATCCTTCACACTGAGTTTCATATAAAGTCCAGTTCTGTAAACACTTTGATGTGGCTATGACAAAGGAGATAAAAAAAAGAGGCATTCAAATCCACTGACCAACTTATTTAAAAATCCTTTGATAAGGCCTGTGACTATGTCTGGATGTATAAGGAACTGAAGGCTAGAAATCCAAATACTCCTTCCTCATCATTCATTGGGCTGGGGCAGAGATAACTACTTAGAGACAACAGTTTCTCCATCTCTCAATTGTACATTAATATGAAAATCACCTCAATAAAATTTGGTATTTTCCCCAAATGTGGTATTACTAAAACCATGCAACCATATTAAAAATGAATGTACTCTGTTATGATAGAAAACAGTCAAAAGGTTTTAAGAGAATGAAAATAAATTTTACCTCCTTAGGCATCCAAGTAAAAACGAGCCATGTTAGTTCAGGAAGGAATACATGCTCGTTAGTGTGAGCTACAAACCTAGGAAGGAGACCACAGAACAGACCTAAGTAATGTGCAGTCTCCTTGATGGGTTCATGAATCCACACAGGGCTGTGCGTACTGGAGCACAGCTTCCTTTGGCAAGGTACTCCACTTAAAAGAGAAAGACAGAAGGGTTCTACTAAATACAGTACACCCAGGCACCTCTGAGGAAGACAATTCAGGATACAGAGAGCACCAATACCACAGAGATGAATTGGAAAGCCATAACAAGCTTAGCTCAGCTAAAGAAACAAGGCCATCCGGCTTAGAGAATAATTACTAAACAAAGAGAGTTATTTTCAAAAGGAGAAGAGCGTGGACAAAATTTACCCTAATTCTCAATTATCCACGCTGAAGAAAAAGGTTGCTCTCTGGCTTCAGCAACAATACAAACAGTAGGTATCCTTGAAGAGAAATTTAGCCTCCTGATGAGTACTTGGTCCGTTCAATCCCATTTTAGTGGAAATATCACAAAGGATTTGCTCATCTACTTAATAAAAAAGCATCCTATGGGAAATAAAACCCATCACAAAGCCAAAACTAACTGCCCCAACAATGTTCAAATCCTATCTGTCCATCCTGTAACAGCCTTCACAAAGACATAGAGGCTGTAAGAGGAACAGTCTACAAAGTCTCTCTCTACCTGAGAATTTGACCTTTCCAGGGACGTGGCATGACATGAGTGGCAGACACCAAAACTATACTTTTAGATATACTTTTTCAATTTCTTACACATAAATGAAAAAATGCCATAAACAAAATTTAAAGGTCAAATAAGACCTAGGAAGAATTACAACACATACAACAGAAAAAGTATAAGAAAGATGGAGGAATACGAAGGCAAGGTGGAACCTCCTCCTGAAAACACATAGAGGACAACACAGCAAATCCAACAAGACCTGAAAATAACCTGAGGACTGCAGAACAGAACCCCTGCACCTGAGGGAGGAGAGGGGACCACACAGAGACAGGTGAGGCGACAACACCGAGATGGAGCAGGACCCAAGCCCTTGCCCAACACAAGCCTAAAGAAACAGAAATGGAGAGGGGAGGGGGTAGAAGCCCAGGAGCGCTGCACACCTGGCCCTGGAGATCTGTTCTGGAAGCACAAGCCCACATTACATTGAGTTCTGGTGATAATCAGAGCTGGACACCAGGTGCAGGCAGAACCCTCTGGGAGGCTGAGACTCCCCCCAGTGTGGAGGGCAGGCGTGCTCCTCCAGTCGAGACCCAAAGCAGAGGCGGCAGTCTGAAAGACTTGCCAGCAGTGGGAGGGATACCAAAGGGGACACGGGTTGGATGGAACTTTCTCCTGAGGAGAAGGGCAGGTGGAGGATACCTCCCCAGCCCTTCCTTGGCCCAACAATCGGCAACTCCTGGAAGCTCCAGATGCTCCATCCCCTTGCTGGCAACAAAGCCCCAAGGAACCTCCCTGTGCACACACTGCCAGGAACCAACCCACTTGGCCCAGGAGCATCAGACTTTGCTGCCTGGCAGACTGAGTGAGACTCTCCCAGCTTCCTTGGCTCCATTTTAGCCCAAATGGGGAGGTGCCTGCAGAAGCCAGTCCCAAGTGCTCCTTCTTCCCGGCAGGTGTTCAAACCCAGAGCTGCAAGTCCAGCCTGAGCAGAGCCGCACACTGGTCCACCCACTCCATTAACTCTGCAGCCCCACTACTGCTACAAACTAGGCAGAGGATGACCCACCCATAAAGAGCTCAACAGATTCCTGAGCTGATCACAAAGGCAGCAGCTCAGGCAAACTGCCCACCCAGACTTAGACCACTACAGAAGCCAGACAGAAAGGCACCCCACGCATGGCACACCAACAGCTGAGGCCCCCAAAAATAGAACCAGGCATTAGAGAGTAAAGAATCTTGAGCTCCTGGGCACCACAGCACACCTTCTTCATAAAGCTATTATTCTTTAGACCAGAAAGCATAGCAGAGACATCTAATACAAAAGAAGAAACAGAATCCCTGACAAAATGAGCAGGCAGAGGAATTTGATTCAATCAAAACTACAAGACAGAACCCGGGAAAGGGGCTAAATGAAACAGAGATCACCAGTCTTCTTGATAAAGATTTCAAAATAAGTGTCATAAACATGCTCATGGATTTACAGGAACGTATTCAAGATCTCAAGGAAGACTTCAACAAAGAGAAAGAAAACCTGAAAAGCAGCCACTCAGAGCTGAAGAATATAGTATCTGAAATGAAACATACAATGGAGGGATTTAAATGTAGATTAGACCATGTGGAGCAGATGGTAAATGAAATAGAAATTAGAGAACAGGAAAACAAAGCTGAGGAACAGAGAGAAAAAAGATCTCTAGGAAAAAAATAATGGTAAGAGCTATATAACCAATCCAAACAAAACAGTATTTGCATAATAGAGGTACAAGAAGGAGAAGAGAAAGACAAAGGGATAGAAAGTCTTTTTAAGGAAATAATTGTTGAAAACTTCTCCAATCTGTGGAAGGAAATAGACACTCAGGTCATGGAAGCACAGAGGTCCCTTAAAAAAGGAACCCCAGCAAGAAAACACCAAGATATACAATAACTAAAATGGCAAAGATCAAGGATAAGGATAGAGCATTGAAAGGAGCCAGAGAGACAAAAGATTACTTATAAAGGAAATCCCATCAAGCTATCAGCA
Source organism: Smutsia gigantea (assembly GCA_032199065.1). Taxonomy (NCBI): domain Eukaryota; kingdom Metazoa; phylum Chordata; class Mammalia; order Pholidota; family Manidae; genus Smutsia; species Smutsia gigantea. Next base: position 86,196 of record JAVSCE010008004.1, on the reverse strand, counting down.
GACTTCTCAACAGAAACTCTTCAGGCCAGAAAGGAGTGGCATGATATATTTAATGCACTGAAACAGAAGGCCCTCCAACCAAGAATTCTCTATCCAGGAAGAGTTTATCATTTAACTTTGAAGCAGGGATTGAACAATTTCCAGACAAACAAAAGTTGAAGAAATTTGCCACCACTAAGCCAGTCCTACATGATGTTTTTTTTAATTAAGGTATTACTGATATACACTCTTATGAGAGTTTCACATGAAAAAACAATGTGGTTCCTACATTCACCCATATTATCAAGTTCCCACCCATACCCCAATGCAGTCACTGTCCATCAGTGTAGTAAGATGCCACAGATTCACTATTTGCCTTCCCTGTGCTACACTGTTTTCCCCGTGATGCCCCACACTATGTGTACTAAACAAAATACCCCTCAATCCCCTTCTCCCTCCCTCCTCACCCGCCCTCCCACACCCCTCCCCTTTAGTAACCACTAGTTCCTTCTTGGAGTCTCTCAGTCTGCTGCTATTTTGTTCCTTCAGTTTTCCTTCGTTGTTATACTCCACAAATAAGGGAAATCATTTGGCACTTCTCTTTCTCCACCTGGCTTATTTCACTGAGCATAATATCTTCCAGCTCCATCCATGTTGTTGCAAATGGTAGGATTTGTATCTTTCTTATGGCTGAATGGTATTCTATTGGGTATATGTACCACTTCTTCTTTATCCATTCATCTCCTGATGGACACTTAAGTTGCTTCCATATCTTGACTATTGCAAAAAGTGAGGCGATAACATAGCGGTGCATATGTCTTTTTGAATCTGAGAAGTTGTATTCTTTGGGTAAACTCCAAGGAGTGGGATTCCCGGGTCAAATGGTATTTCTATTTTTAGTTTTTTTGAGGAACCTCCATATTGCTTTCCACAATGGTTGAACTAGCTTACATTCCCACCAGCAGTGTAGGAGGGTTCCCCTTTCTCTGCATCCTCACCAGCATTTGTTGTTCTTAGTCTTTTCAATGCTGGCCATCCTTTACTGGTGTGAGGTGATATCTCATTGTGGTTTTAATTTGCATTTCCCTGATGATTAGTGATGTGGGGCATCTTATCATATGTCCGTTGGCCATCTGAATTTCTTCTTTGGAGAACTGTCTCTTCATACCCTCTGCCCATTTTTAATCAGGTTATTTGCTTTTTGGGTGTTGAGGAGTCTAAGTTCTTTATATATTTCGGATGTTAACCCTTTGTCAGATATGTCATTTACAAATATATTCTCTCATACTGTAGGGTGCCTTTTTGTTCTGTTGATGGTGTCCTTTGCCGTACAGAAACTTTTTAGTTTGATGTATCCCATGAGTTCATTTTTTATTTTGTTTCCCTTGCTTGAGGAGATGCGTTCAGGAAGAAGTTGCTCGTGCTTATACTCAGGAGATGTTTGCCTATGTTGTCTTCTAAGAGTTTTATGGTTTCATGACTTACATTCAGGTTCTTGATCCATTTCGAGTTTACTTTTGTGCATGGGGTTAAACAATAATCCAGTTTCATTCTCTTGCATATAGCTGTCCAGTTTTGCCAACACCAGCTGTTGAAGAGGCTGTTATTTCCCCATTGTATGTCCATGGCTCCTTTATCATATATTAATTGACCATATATGCTTGGGTTTATATCAGGGCTCTCTAGTCTGTTTCATTGGTCTATGGGTCTGTTCTTGTGCCAGTACCAAATTGTCTTGAGTACTGTGGCTTTGTAGTAGAGCTTGAAGTTGGGGAGCATAATCCCCCCAGCTTTATTCTTCCTTCTCAGGATTGCTTTGGCTATTCGGGGTCTTTTGTGGTTTCACATGAATTTTAGAAAAATTTTGTCTAGTTCGCTGAAGACTGCTGTTGGTATTCTGATAGGACTTGCATTGAATCTGTAGACTGCTTTAGGCAGGATGGCCATTTTGAAAATATTAACTCTTCCTATCCATCAGCACGGGATGCCATTCCACTTATTGATATCTTCTTTAATTTCTCTAATGAGTGTCTTGTAGTTTTCAGAGTATAGGTCTTTCACTTCTTTGGTTAGATTTATTCCTAGGTATTTTATTCTTTTTGATGCAACTGTTAAAGGAATTGTTTTCCTGGTTTCTGTCTCTGCCAGTTCATTGTTAGTGTACAGGAATGCCACAGATTTCTGCATATTAATTTTGTATCCTGCAACTTTGCTGAATTCAGATATTAGATCCAGTAGTTTTGGAGTGGATTCTTTATGGTTTTTTATGTACACTATCATGTCATCTGCAAACAGGGACAGTTTAACTTCTTCCTTGACAATCTGGATGCCTTTTATTTCTTTGTGTTGTCTGATTGCCATGGCTAGGACCTCCAGTACAATGTTGAAAAGAAGTGAGGAGAGTGGGCATCCTTGTCTTGTTCCTGATCTTAAAGGAAAAGCTTTCAGCTTCTCGCTGTTAAGTATAATGTTGGCTGTGGGTTTATATGGACTTTATTATGTGGAGGTACTTGCCCTCTATACCCATTTTGTTGAAAGGTTTTAGCATGAATGGATGTTGAATTTTGTCAAATGCTTTTTCAGCATCTATGGAGGTGATCATGTGGTTTTTGTCATTCTTTTTGTTGATGTGGTGGATGATGTTGATGGATTTTCGAATGTTGTACCATCCTTGCATCCCTGGAATAAATCCTAATTGATCGTGATGGGTGATGTTTTGATGTATTTTTGAATTTGGTTTGCTAATATTTTGTTGAATATTTTTGCATCTATGTTCATCAGGGATATTAGTCTGTAATTTTCTTTTTTTGTGGTGTCTTTGCCTGCTTTTGGTATTAGAGTGATGCTGGCCTCATAGAATGAGTTTGGAAGTATTCCCTCTTCTTCTACTCTTTGGAAAACTTTAAGGAGGATGAATATTAGGTCTTCACTAAATGTTTGACGAAATTCAGCGGTGAAGCCATCTGGTTCAGGTGTTTTGTTCTTAGGTAGGTTTTTGATTACCAGTTCAATTTCATTGCTGGTAATTGGTCTGTTCAGATTTTCCGTTTCTTTCTGGGTCAGCCTTTGAAGGTTGTATTTTTCTAGAAAGTTGTCCATTTCTTCTGGGTTATCCAGTTTGTTAACATATAATTTTTCATAGTATTTTCTAATAATTCTTTGTATTTCTGTGGTGTCCATAGTGATTTTTCCTTTCTCATTTCTGATTTTGTTTATGTGAGTAGACTCTCTTTTTTTCTTGATAAGTCTGGCTAGGGGTTTATCTATTTTGTTTATTTTCTCAAAGAACCAGCTCCTGCTTTCATGGATTCTTTCTATTGTTTTATTCTTCTCGATTTTATTTATTTATGCTCTAATCTTTATTATGTCCCTCCTTCTACTAACTTTGGGCCTCATTTGTTCTTCTTCTTCTAGTTTCTTTAATTGTGAGCTTAGACTGCTCATATGGGATTGTTCTTCTTTCCTGAGGTAGGCCTGTGTTGCAATACACTTTCCTCTTAACACAGCCTTTACTGTGTCCCAGAGATTTTGCGGTGTTGAATTATTGTTGTCATTTGTCTCCATATATTGCTTGATCTATTTCTATCTGGTCACTGATCCATTGGTTATTTAGGAGCATGTTGTGAAGCCTCCATGTGTTTGTGGGAGTTTTCACTTTCTTTGCGTAATTTATTTCTAGTTTTGTACCTATGTGGTCTGAGAAACTGGTTGGTATAATTTCAATCTTTTTGAATTTACTGAGGCTCTTTATGTGGCCTAGTATATAATCTTTTCTTGAAAATGTTCCATGTGCACTTGAGAAGAATGTGTATTCTGCTGCTTTTGGGTGTAGAGTTCTGTAGATGCCTGTTAGGTCCATCTGTTTTATTGTGTTGTTCAGTGCCTCTGTCTCCTTACTTATTTTCTGTCTGGTTGATCTGTCCTTCAGAGTGAGTGGAGTGTTGAAGTCTCCTAGAATGAATGCATTACATTCTATTTCTCCTTTTAATTCTGTTAGTATTTGTTTCACATATGTAGGTGCTCCTGTGTTGGACGCATAGGTATTTATAATGGTTATATCTTCTTGTTGGATTGACCCTTTTATCATTATGTTAAGTCCTTCTTTGTCTCTTGTGACTTTCTTTGTTTTGAAGTCTATTTTGTCTGATACAAGTACTGCAACTCCTGCTTTTTTCTCCCTATTAGTTGCATGATATATCCTTTTCCATCCCTTCACTTTTAGTCTGTGTATGTCTTTGGGTTTAAAATGAGTCTCTTGTAGGCAGCATATAGATGGGTCTTGTTTTTTTATCCATTCAGTGACTCTGTGTCTTTTGATTGGTGCATTCAGTCCATTTACATTTAGGGTGATTATCGATAGATGTGTACTTACTGGCATTGCAGGGTTTAGATTTGTGGTTACCAAAGGTTCAAGGGTAACTTCCTTACTATCTAAGAGTCTAACTTAACTCACTTAATATGCTATTACAAACACAATCTAAAGGTTCTTTTTTTTTCTTCCTCCTGCATTCTTTATATATTTGGTATCATATTCTGTACTCTTTGTCTATCCCTTGATTGACTTTGGGGATAGTTATTTTAATTTTTGCATTTTCTCAGTTATTAGCTGTTCTACTTTCTTTACTGTGGTTTTATTACCTCTGGTGACAGCTATTAAACCTTAGGAACACTTCTATCTATAGCAGTCCCTCCAAAATACACTGTAGAGATGGTTTGTGGGTGGTAAATTCTCTCAGCTTTTGCTTATCTGGAAATTGTTTAATCCCTCCTCCAAATTTAAATGATAATCTTGCCAGATAAAGTAATCTTGGTTCAAGGCCCTTCTGCTTCATTGCATTAAATACATCATGCCTTTCCCTTCTGGCCTTTAAGGTTTCTATTGAGAAGTCTGATAATAGCCTGATGGGCTTTCCTTTGTATGTGATCTTATTTCTCTCTCTGGCTGCTTTTAATAGTCTGTCCTTATCCTTGATCTTTGCCATTTTAATTACTGTATGTCTTGGTGTTGTCTTCCTTGAGTCCCTTGTATTGGGAGATCTGTGCATCTCCATGGCCTGAGAGACTATCTCCTTTCCCAGACTGGGGAAGTTTTCAGCAATTACCTCCTCAAAGACACTTTCTATCTCTTTTTCTCTCTCTTCTTCTTCTCGTACCTCTATAATGCAAATATTGTTCTCTTTGGATTAGTCACACAGTTCTCTCAATATGCTTTCATTCTGAGAGATCCTTTTTTCTCTCTGTGCCTCAGCTTCTTTGTATTACTCTTCTCTAGTTTCTATTTCATTTATTTTCTCCTCCACCATATCCAATCTGCTTTTAATACTGTCCATTGTGCTCTTCAACGAGTGGATCTCCAACCGGAATTCATTCCTGAGTTCTTGAATATCTTTCCATACCTCCGTGAGCATGTTAATGATTTTTATTTTGAACTCCCTTTCAGGAAGAGTCATGAGGTCGATGTCATTTAAATTTTTCTCAGGAGTGGTATTAATAATTTTACTCTGAACCAGATTCCTTTGGCATTTCATATTTGTATATGGCACCCTGTCGTGCCCAGAAGCTCTATTCCCTGGAGCTGCTCAGCCCCTGAAGCAATGTCGGGGGTTGCAGGGGAGTGGTATTGCTACCTGGGGGGAGGAAAGAGCTGTTTCCTGCTACCCGACTGCTATGCCTGTCTCCACTGCCTGAACCAGTGGGCTGAGCCCACAGGAATAAGCCTCTATGCTTTGCGTTTGTACCTGCATGATATGTTAAAGAGATTGCTGTAGATGGAAATGACCCAAAGGCTAAATAGCTTTCACCAGTGAAAATAAAACCACAGTAAAGGTGGTAAACCAACTAATTACCAAACACGTACAAAATTAAAACAAAAGAAGCAAAATCAACTATACACAAAATCAGTCAAGGGATACACAGAAAGTGCCGATTACGACATCTAATACGAAAAATGGTGGGGGGGGGAAGAAGGGAAAAAAGTACCTTTAGATTGTGTTTGAAATAGAGTAATCAGCAATTTAAGATAGACTATTACATAGTAAAAAAGCTATCCTTGAACCTTTGGTAACCACAAAACTAAAGCCTACAATAAACACACAGAAAAAAAAAATTTTAAGAAAGGCAAATCCAATTACAACACTAAAGAAAACCATCAATAACAAAAGAAAATAAAAGAGTAAGGAAAGAACAAAGAGGAGATATTAAAAAACAGCAGAAACAATTAATAAAATGGCAATAAGTACCTATCTATCAATAATCACCTTAAATGTAAATGGATTGAATTCACCAATCAAAAGACACAGAGTAACATAATGGATAAAAAAACAAGACCCATCTATATGCTGCCTACAAGAGACTCATTTCAGACCCAAAGACATACACAGACTAAAAGTGAAGGGATGGAAAAAGATATTCCATGCAAATAATAGGGAGAAAAATGCAGGAGTAGCAGTACTTCTATAAGACAAAATTGATTTCAGAACAAAGAAAGTAACAAGAGACAAAGAAGGACATCACATAATGAAAAAGGGGTCACTTATAACCATTATAAATATCTATGCACCCAACATAGGAGCACCTAAATATGTAAAACAAATAAAACAGAATTAAAGAGGAAATAGACTGCAATGCATTCATTTTAGGAGACTCTATGCCACTCACATCAGTAGACAGATGAACCGAACAGAAAATAAATAAGTAAACAGAGGCACTGAACAATACATTAAATCAAGTGGACTTAACAGATATCAACAGAATACTCCACAGAAAAGCAGCTGGATACACATTTTCCCCAAGTATACATGGAATGTTCCCAAAATGGATCACATACAAGGCCCCGAGAAGAGCCTCAATAAATTTAAAAAGATTGAAATTGTATTAAGCACCTTCTTAGACCATAGTGGTATGAAACTAGAAATAAATTACACGAAGAAAACAAAAAGACTTACAAACACATGGAGGCTAAAAAATATGCTTTTAAATAATCAATTAACAAATTAAAACAGAAATCAAGCAATACATGGAAGACAAATGAAAACAAAAAACACAACAGCCCAAAATATGTGGGACTCAGCAAAGGCAGTTCTAAGAAGACGCACACAGCAATACAGGCTTACCTCAATAAACAAGAACAATCCCAAATAAACAGTGTAAAATCAAAATTAAAGAAACTGGAAAAAGAAGAACAAATGAAACCTAAAGTCAGTAGGCAGAGGGACATAATAAAGATCAGAACAGAAATAAATAAAATAGAGAAGAATAAAACAATAGAAAAGACCAGGAGCTGGTTCTTTCAGAAAATAAACAAAATAAATAAACCACTAGCTAGACTTATCAAGAAAAAAAGAATGTTCACACATAAACAGAATCAGAAATGAAGATGGAGTAATCACAACAGATACTGCAGAAATACAAAGAATTATTAGACAATGTTATGAAAAATTATATGCCAAAAAATTGGATAACTTAGAAGAAATGGACAACTTCCTGGAAAAATAAAACCTTCCAAGACTGACCCAGGAAGAAACAGAAAATCTGAACAGACCAATTACCAGCAATGAAATCGAACAGGTAATCAAAAAACTCCCCAAAAACAAAACTCCAGATCCAGACAGCTTCACAGCCAAATTCTACCAATATTTAAAGATCTATTACCCATCCTCCTTAGAGCATTTCAAAAAGCAGAAGAGGAGGGAATACTTCCAAACTCATTCTATAAGGCCCGCATTACTCTAATACCAAAACCAGACAAAGACACCACTCACAAAAAAAATTACAGACCAATATCCCTGACGAACACAGATGCCAAAGTCTTCAACAAAATATTAGCAAACCAAATCCAAAAATACATCAAAAAGATCACCCATCATTACCACATGGGATTTACTCCAGGGATGCAAGGATGGTACAATATTCGTAAACCCATCAATATCATACACCACATTAACAAAAAGGATAAAAACTGCTTATCATTTCAATAGATGCTGAAAAAGCATTTGACAAAATTTAACATCCATTTATGATAAAAACTCTCAACAAAATGGGTATAGAGGGCAAGTACCACAACATAATAAAGGCCACCTAGGACAAACCCACAGCCAACATCATACTTAATAGCGAAAAGCTGAAAGCTTTTCCTCTAAGATCAGGAACAAGACAAGGATGCCCACTCTCACCAATTTTATTCAACATAGTTCTGGAGGTCCTAGCCACGGCATTCATAAAACACAAAGAGATAAAAGGCATCCAGACTGGTAAGGAAGAAGTTAAACTCTCACTGTTTGCAGATGACATGATATTATACATAGAAAAACCTAAAGAATCCACCAGAAAACTACTAGAACTAATAACTAAATTCAGCAGAGTTGCAGGATACAAAATTAATATACAGAAATCTGTTGCATTCCTATACACTAATAATGAACTAGCAGAAAGAGAAATCAGGAAAACAACTCCATTTACAATTGCATCAAAAAACATAAAATACCTCACCAAGGTGAAAGACCTATACTCTGAAAACTACAAGATATTCAAGAAATCAAAGAAACGCCAAAAAAAATAGAAATCTGTCCCGTGCTCATGGATAGGAAGAATTAATATTATCAAAATGGCCATCCTGCCTAAAGCAATCTACAGATTCAATGCAATCCCTACCAAAATACCAACAGTATTCTTCAATGAACTAGAACAAACAGTTCTAATATTCATATGGAACCACAAAAGACCCCAAACAGCCAAAGTAATCCTGAGAAAGAAGAACAAAGCTGGGGGGGTTATACTCCCTGACTTCGAGCTCTACTACAAAGCCACAGTAATCAAAAACCAATTTGGTACTGGCACAAGAACAGACCCATAGATCAATGGAACAGAATAGAGAGCCCAGATATAAACCCACACATATATGGCCAATTAATATATGATAAAGGAGCCACGGATATACAATGGGGAAAAGAGAGCCTCTTCAACAACTGCTGTTGGCAAAACTAGACAGCAACATATAAGAGAATGAAACTGGATTACTGTGTAACTCCACACACGAAAGTAAACTCGAAATGGATCAAAGACCTGAATGTAAGTCATGAAACCATAAAACTCTTAGAAGAAAACATAAGAAAAATCTCTTGAATATAAAACATGAACAACTTTTTCCTGAACACATCTCCTTGGGCAAGGGAAACAAAATAAAAAATAAACAAGTGGGACTACATCAAACTAAAAAGCTTCTGTACAGCAAAGGACACCATCAGCAGAACAAAAAGGCATCCTACAGTAAGGGAGAATATATTTGTAAATGACTCATCTGATAAGGAGTTAACTTCCAAAATATATAAAGAACTCATACACCTTAACACCCTTAAAACAAATAACCCCATCAAAAAATGGGCCAAAGTCCTGAACAGACAATTCTCCAAAGAAGAAATACAAATGGCCAAGAGGCACAAAAAAAGATGCTCCCATCGCTAATCATCAAGGAAATAGAAATTAAAACTACAATGAGGTATCACCTCACACCAGTTAGAATGGCCACTATCCAAAAGACAAGAAATAACATGCTGGCAAGGGTGCAGGGAAATAGGAACCCTCCTACGCTGTTGGTGGAACTGCAAATCGGTGCAACTGCTGTAAAAAGCAAGTGTGGAGGTTCCTCAAAAAACTAAATATGGAAATACCATTTGACCCAGGAATTCCACTGCTAAGAATTTACCTGCAGAAAACAAAATCCCTGATTCAAAGATATATGCACCCTTATGTTTACCACCGCACCATTTGCAATAGCCAAGATATGGAAGCAACCTAAGTGTCCATCAGTATATGAATGGATAAAGAAGACATGGTACATAAACACAATAAAATATTATTCAGCCATAAAAAGAAAAGAAATCCTGCCATTTGCAGTAACATAGATGGATCCAGAGGGTAGTATATGCAGTGAAATAAGCCAGGTGAAAAGACAAATACTGTGTGATTTCACTTATTTGTGGAGTATAAAAACAAAGCAAAATGGAAGGAATAAAACAGCATTAGACTCATAGACACTGAGAAGTGACTAGGGTTTACTGGGGCGGCGGGGGGAGGGGGGAAGACTATTGAACCACTGTGATGTACATTTGATAAAATTAAAAAAAAAAACAAAAAAAGAAAAAGCTAGTATGTTTTATATATATATACACATATATCTGTATTATGTACAATAAAGCTCAGCAAAATGAACCACCAATCAAAAAATGAGCACATAAGGCCTAACAATACATGAAAAGATATGTTATCAACTTCAGAAGCAAATAAAAAAAGGTAGGTTAAAACGGAAATACCAATCAAAATGGAAAAAGGTTTTTTTCAATGGTAGCAGTGACAGTGCAAGATGAAGGACACTCTTTTATGTTGCTGGTGGGTTTGTAAGTTGCTACAAATCCACTACAGCCTAGAATCTAGACCCTAGATGCACTAATACAAGAGGAGATGGGTAAATAAATTATAATTCATCAACAAAATGGATTAAAATATAATCATTAAGGATGTGACACAAGAATATTTATAGATTTTATGATATACTTTTAAGATATATATATACATATTATTTATGTAAAATATAAAAAATTATTTATTTTTTTAAAAGTCCAGAAAAGAAATATAACAGAATGTAACAATGTCACAAAAAGTATAAGACTATATGTAGAAGGTCACTCCCAGTAACACTGGCAACAGAAAAAATGTGAGACAAATTAAATTTTATCTGTCAATTGCGGAATAACAAAATAACTCATGATATTGCCACATGACAGAGTATTATGCATGTATATATACATGTTTGGAAAAAATTCCGGAGATTCATATACTGTTAACCATCCAGGATGGGGAGTTAGGGAAAGAAAGGAATGAGCCTCCCCTTTACACTTTTTACATCTCCCCCAACAGTGTTTATAATTTTTTTAAATCACTTTTTTTGGTGAGCAGGATTATTATTTTTCTTATGCTCACCAACATTTTCCAATTTTTCTACACAATGCACAATTACTAATAACTTTTTAAGAAACAAAACTTAATTGCAGATAAGACCATTTTATCTGCTTTTCCCACTTCAGGGCTTAAGCATGCGGCCAAGACCAAGACATCGAATAGCCGGCACAATGAATAGGTGCACCATTAAAAAAAAAGCATCACCTACATTATGTGTTTCTTATTTGGTACTGCCAGGCCACACACAGATCCTATCCCTCATTCCCAGGGAAATCCTCACCCTTCAGCAGCAGCCCCTTGGGCAGACATAGGAATGTTCTGCTTTGTGTAGAACAAATACTCAAGTATAGTTCTTGACAACACTTGGTACATAGGGACCATCTGACTGCACCATACCAGAAGGCAGTCATTTCTCGGACAACGTTCCTAGTGTTCCTGGGTGACCCCCCCCCACTGCTCCCATCCTGGTCCTACCTGAAGAACAGCGTTGGCATAGTCGTTGGCCTTTATGTTATTCAGGCCCACAATACCTGGCAGGTAAGTGGTACCATCATATGCCCGGGACAATTTGGCTTGCTTGTCCAAGTTTGCAATCTGCTGCTTTGTGAAAGTGGGCTTCAACACATACTGCAAAGCAAGAAAATTCTAAGTTGTTTTAGGGCTATCTACAAAGTTTACAAGATATATATGGAAAAGCAATTTCTGCCAAAAACAAAAAATATTTTGGTCACAAACATCTCACCCAACAACAGGAATGCTCCCAACAATGGGTATAAAGAATGAGGTAACATGAAATAGGCCCTCTCCACATTATTAATCTGGAAGGGGATCTCTGTGCATAACCCAAAATCACTGAATCCCAGGTCTTTGCGCAGACCTCAGGCCCAGCCAACTCCATAACAAATGGCTGTCAGAAAATGAATGACACTCAAGTCTCTGCAGGCAGCAAGGGTCTGAGTCTCAGGTAGGGCCTCCCACAGAGCCAGTACGATGGACCCAGAGCAGGACCAGGAGCGCTTCATCACCTCGGTGCAGGCTGAAATCTCATGACTCCCCATGGTTAAAGGGGCGGATTCAGAACCTTCGCAGTCCTAGAGCTACAAGGGTCATCATGTCCCAGGCTGAACAGAGGCCTCCACCAACTCACTTTAAAACCTTGAATTTATTTCCGTTTCTCCCTCTGTAAGTATAGTTGTTAACTACTTTAACCTCAGTTATTAACAGGCCTATAAAACTTAACAATAGTAACACAAACAGTATTTCAAACACTATGAACACCAAGCTTTCCTTAAACATAAAGGGCATTCAGCATAATCAATATGCTGACACTTGCTGAAAAGGAAAATAATAACCAACATTTTCAAAAGTAACCAAACCCAAGAGACCTTTTTATACTCTCCACTTAAAGTACAGTGACTCTTGGCACAGGTCGCACACCAGAGCCTACAGACGGACACTTTGGCCACTCCAGCCACATCCTGTCAAAAGTAGCAAGGAGCTGGTACGCAGCTTGGCATCCACTGTCCTGTGCCAGGCCCATTTCATTCACATCCCAACTCCAAAGTGCAGAAGGATAATTTATTTCACAAAAATGCTTTCAACCCAATTAGAAGACCAAAGGCCCTAATTATGAATCCTGACCTTCTAACTGGATTTCCCTGGTTCTTCCCAAAGGGAAAGAAGCCTCTCCTGGGGATCCAGTAGATCCCCAGGAACCCTGGGACAGATTCCAAGAGAACTAGTTCCAAAACAAGCCCCCTTGGACACTCACCGTGATGTCCTCCAGTGAAGAATCAATGATCTCATAGTTGTCTGGAAGGCAGTAAAACTTGAGGGTGTGGAGGTTAAGGAAGACATGGTGGCTAAACTGGACGCTGTGAATGTAGGCATGAGACTTCAAGCCCCGGCCTGTAGGGAAGGATGAAAGGCTTTAAGAGAAGGGCAGATTCCAGCAAGGATCAGATTAGGCTTGATTTTCTTTTCATTCCTTTGTACTGGAACATGTCAGTATCAGTAAAAACAAAGTACTATTCCATCCATGAAATGAAATCTCCTACATGAACTCTCATCACAAAAGTTAGCAAGAAAGAACAGCACATAGTTACTTTAGAGGCATAGGACAATGATGGGAGAAATTAATTTCATATACATGAATATGAACTATGTGAGTGTAGGAGCTTATTATCAAAACTTAGTAATACCTATGTATATATGATATACACAGATGCACACATACCCCACTATAAATATCCTATGACAGGCCCTTATCCCTCAGTCCTGAATTTCCAGGTGCTCACATTCAGGACAATCCTGCACCTATGAACCTTGGTTCATATTGTCACTCCTTTCTAGAATATCTCTCCCTTAACCCATTCAAACCCTGTTATGTCCTGCAGTTCAAGTCCCACCTGTGCCACAGTGTCTAGCAGTAATCCTTATGGTTTTATAGCATTTATTGATTATTTGGTGTGTTAACCTTGACTATTTATTTATAAGCTCCTTGTAAGAGCAAAGAATGTAGTTTATATTTCTTTCAAATCCTCCACTATACTATGTACATAGCATTTACTTGGTCTGAATGAACTGAATTAGTAGGTTTCCAGATGAAAAAGTTCTTACAGCACAAGGACTCTCAGAAAAAGACATAAGTATAGAAAACATCAGATTAAAAAACTCAGAATTTTTGAGATTTCTTACACAATCTTTCACATGACTAGCTCTCCCTCCCTGTCATATGTATTCAGGTTCTGACCAGATTCCAATCTCCTGGGAACAAAGATAGGGATTATTAGACATGACTGCTGACAGCAGCTTACTTCCTTAAAAAAAAAAACTCTCTGGACCTCTGGAGCAGACCTGTGGCTAGTGCTGAAAACTTAGTAAGTTTATAATGCATAATGTTTATTTACCCTGAAAGTACTTGCCACACACCAGACAGGCATAGGCATTGATGTGCGAGAGGGAGATGGAACACAGTTTCTCAAAGTCAAAGTCCAGCACGCTCCTGTGAGAACCAAACAAAAGGAAAAAACAGTGAGTAGAGGTAGAGGTCTAGGAGAACACCAGAGTAAAGCAGCATTGGCTCTGTGTTCCACAGCATCACAGCATCCTTCAGAGAACGGTTCAACCACCATCTATATAAACCATGAGGAACACTAACTATTCCTCACCTGGACATTTAATATAGCACCTTCATCCAGTAAGCCCCAAGTAATGTCAAGGTCTCCACAGAACACACAATGCCAGTGACACTCTTTGTTTTTATTATTTAGAGCCAGTTGAGAATATTCCACTGTAGTAACTTCCTCTGAAGGGAAGCTTTAAGTAGGACTAAAGTAACAGGGCCTCAACAGCATTCCAAATTAAAAGATTGGGTGTGGAAGAACATGGAAAGAGTGAATAAAACCTTTCATAAATGTACATTATATTTTTGTCCATAAAAATAAATGGGAAGCCTGAAGAATATTAGGGGAATACATACAAATAGATCTATTTATTCAAGTGCAAAATAATGTTATAACTGGGCAGGTTAAGAGACCAAACTTTACTTCCACTTAATTTACAAGTAACAAAGGGATTTTTTTCTCAAGCATTTATAATTAATTAATAATGGCCCCAGGAAAGCTGCACTACCCATTAAAGGGGCCACAGGCCACTGAAGGCTACTGGCATCTAAACTTAAAGTTTAAAACTCAGCTCCTCAAGCCACATTTCAAGTGCTCACTAGGCACAGTGGCTCGTCCGTCCTTATGAAGAGCAATTCCATTATGCAAAACGTTCTACTGGACACTGCTACCCTAGAACGTAAGTTGAAAAGCATGCTAGGACGCCACCTGAGATCATGAGGAGGAAACTATCTCTGCTTTAAGACATATTTTTGTGGGTTTTTCTGTTGAATTCCACACATCTAGAACAGCACTAGCACATAATGAATGCTCAATACATGTTTAAATTTGCTATTGTCATTTTAAGGTCACTACATACCCCATTATTCCATCAGACAAATTCAAAGTGAACTAAAAGCTCTTTATACATGTGCCCACCCTAAAAAAATTACTTGATACTTTAAATTGAAAGGCAAAGATTAATAAACATGGCAAGGAGCACAATTATCTGGGCAGAAAGCTTTAAAAGGGATAAAATTTGTGAAGGTATTGTTCAATGTGCAGTTCAAAGAACATTCTGCATAGATTCTGTTGCTTTTTGCTGCCCTCAGCACCCCTGTCCTGCTGACCTATTAATGGTATCCAGGTATGGGCAGTGGCGGCTCCTCCGGTCCTCAGAATCCACGCGGCCATTCTTTGCTGAAAGGAAAATAATCACAGGCTATAAAAATGGGAACCCGTACTCAGGGTCAACTAATAGTACAAACAAAGAAACACAGAAATGGGAAAAACTCATCAGGATGAACTGTAGCAGGGGCCGGGCAACACCCAAAAAGCCCACTATGTAAACAAGCTGTAAACAGATAAAGGGAATATAGCTGAAACACATATAACCATCAAAGGATTCATGTGTAGATTACATAAAGAAATTTGGTGAAGTAGTAAGAGAAAGACAAACAACCCAATAGAAAATGAGGAATACAGCCCTCATCAGTAAGTCAAGAAAATACAAATTTCCTTGCACAATGATATATACCGCTTCACACCTACCAGGGCAGAAAAAATAAAATCAGAAAATACCAACTGTTGATAATACATCAAGCAATCAAGAGCGCTCATATACTGCTGGTGGGAGTGTAAACTGTTACAACCACTTGGAGAACAGAGCAAGATCAAAACTGGAAATACGCAGACCCTTTGACTCAGCCATCTGTCTTCCACTTACATATCCTAGAGAAATTTTTGCACACATGCACCAGGAGTGTATTACTAAAACATATTTACAGCAGCAATATTTGAAAGCACCCAAACTGGGAATAACACAAATGTCCACCACAGATAAAATGGAGAAATATATATGTCATCAATAGAACACTGTGTAACCACGAACATTTATTTGGACAAATGTCAAAAATAGAGCTAGCAAAAAAAAAAAAAAAAAAGGCAAACTGGAAGATTAAGTAAAGTATGACCCATTTATATCAAACACCAAATAAAACACAGTATTACTTAAGGATACATATGAGGTAAAACTATAAATAAAATAGAAATTAGGAAAAAATTCAGAGAAAGTTATCATCTAAGTAAGGATGTAACTGGGAAGGGGCTTTTGGGAGCTTCGTTATCACTGTTCGGAGACAAGTATCTATAGGCCTCTCACATTTCTGTACATATTGTGACAAGAGGCACTGATTGACTGTCTCAAGACTATCTTGTCAAAGCTGTTGGTATAGAAAACAGCCTTGGAAAACAGAGATAGTGTCTCCCTACAGAGAAAAGGGGAAGGCAAGCTCACAGACCATTATAAAAGATTTGGGTTCTCTACGCTGAGTTCCCCTCTTAGAATGCTTCCCACTGTGCATATGGGTTCTCTTGGTGCTACACTGTGGGAACTAACACCACAAGAACTGGTCCCCTGTCGTCCATCAGCATCCACGAAACTGGGCAGTATAACTTGGTAATTGCAAATAGATCTCAGACTCTTCACAGTTCTTGGTAGATTTAAGGATGCCTATCTGCACTCTTCTTTAAACTGGATTTGCGTATTACTTTCAGTCCATCTTAGCACCTGTGATCTATTTCATGATAAAAAAAAAAAGGCAAGCCAGTAACAACAACTGGGGTCCTAGTGTGCCCGAGAAAACAATATCCTCCCCACAACTGTGCAAAATATCTAACAGTTTCTCTTCCAAAGAAAGGGGAACCTGAAGCTGCAAAGCATTTAAGAAAATCAAAGAATACTCTGAAATTATTAATTATTCAAAGAACATTCATCAAGCAAAGCACTTTCTATGAGCAAGGTGCTATTCTGGACCCTGTGTGTAATATAAAAATATGTCAAATAGAGGACTCTGAGCAAGAAGTTTGAGTTAATATAAGAGTATAGTCATATACAGATAAGTTTTAGCAGATAGAAATATAAAGTCTTGGACAATGAGGACCCCCTCCCAAGAACCCTGCCCCTAGCATGTAACCTGGTGATATATTCACTTGCTACTTCAATAGGCTCCTACTCACCAGAAGGCAAGTATGTAGGAACATGTTCAAGCCAGGAGTTTCAAATTCAGAGAAGGAAATGTAATTGGAGTGAAGAGGCAAAAAGCTTCACATGTGGTGAAAACCTATTTAAGGTAGGGTAAAATGGACAAATTGGAAAAAAGACAGGGAACCAAGGCTGGGTGAAGGGGTCTCTATAAATCACAAGGAGTAAAACGAAAAGCAGAAAAACCAAAGGAAGCAAAGGGTGCAGTCATGAAGGGGAGAGACTCACTGGCAGTTGATAGACGGGCTCCCAAAGGTCGTGGGTACCAGAACAACCTCCACTAATTTACAAAGGGACAGACACATAAAATCCACCTCCCAAACCACAGTGAGTTTCAGAAGCAGGACTAGAATGGTAGAGCAGTATGGTGCAGGTGGTGCTGCGGACTCAGGCTCTCGACTCCGAATAGTCACATTCCAGAAATTACAGCAGGACCCGCATCTCGGGTGTTTTGCAAAAACTGAAAGAGGTAGCATAATTTTTGTAAATTATTTTCTGATTATTTACAACAGCACAGCGCCTGAACAGCGTTAGGCATTCTTAAGAGGGAAGCTGCTGTTATTGCTGTTGTTTAAAACGTCACAACTATGGTTTTTATTAAGACTAGTAGTGTCTTCGGAACGCAGTCAAGTTGGGCCGCGGAAACTGGAGTGTGAATTCTCACCCCCAAGGATGGGAGATTGCTAAGAGAAAAAGAACCCAAGAGTGGAGCCCGCGCCTGGCCCGGCCCGGCCCAGCCCAGCCCAGCCCCGCGCACCTCGCACCTCCCGCTCAGGTTCGGATTCCTCGTCCGCCTCGCGCTCCCGCTTCACCCGCACCGAGGGGACGAAGGGCGCCGGGGCCTCCCGAGCACTCGCCGGCTCCACCTCCCGCTTCACACGCACCGGGCTGCCCCGCGAGCTTGGCGCCTCGGTCTCCCGCTCCCGGTCTCGCTCCCGCTTGACGCGACCTGAGCTGCCCCGCGACTCGGACTCGCGCTTCCCACGGATGGAACCTCGAGACTCCCGCTTGGACCGGCCGGACATCGCCACTACCGGCCGAGTCGCCGCGCGCAGGTCCCAGGCACCCTCGAACGCGCGGCAGCCAGCCAATCAGGAGCGGAGCTGTTACCGTGCCCAGGCTCTCTACGAGTCGCCGATGGGGACAAATCGGGGACAAATGGAGACCTATGGGAGTACTGCGCCTCTTGTGGCTTCTTTGCAGCTGCGTTTTGTGAACGAAACAAGACGCTAGTGCCAAGAAACAAAAACCTTTTATTGGCTAGGGAATTTCTGGATAAAAGTTCTTATTGGGCCCGATTTCTTCAAGGTACTTTGGGCCCCGAAACCATGATTGGGAGGTTGTCTCCAAAGTCTACGCCTAGGAGACTGACGCTCCTGCACAGAATTAAAGATATCCCCAAATTATCCATTTCATGCAGCAACCTGGCGGTTCTAATGCCCCATTTAGAGGGTTGTTCTCAGTATCACAAGAAAATGCAAACGTCGGGAAGAGGGGAACTTAACTATGACACTAATAAAGCTCAAACTTCAGGACCTGTGACTTTTACGACCCCTTCCACTGCCCTGAACTGGTTCTATGAAGGTGCAATTGACATGCAATCAACTGAATGTTTAAAGTGCAATTTGATAAATACTGATGGATAGATTACACACTCAGAAACAATTACCACGGTCAATATAATGAACCTATCCACCAGCCCAAAAAGGGTACTCCTGCCTCGACTATTGATCTGCTTTCTGTCATGATGAAGCGGGGGTTCTTGTTCACGAAGCCGAAGAATGAGCTTAGCAAACAGGCAAGGTAGAAGAGCAAGGTACAGACTTTTATTTAAAAATAAAGTGATAGGACAGAGCTCCCGGCTCATGCAAGGAGGGGACAAGAGAGTCCGGTGTGCTGCGTTGTCTAGGGGTTTTATAGGCAGATAAGGATTTTTCGAGAACATGAAAAAAAGGTTTAGGGGTGTAGACCTGCCACGTGTGTCTGAACACCCCAAATTAACTTAACACAAGGAATTCTGCCCCCCAGATTTCTCTCCAGAACACCTGTGTCCTGGTCTAGGGGCATATCAAAAGGCAGCCTGCCCAGCCCCCAAAGTGGGCTGAGGTATTGTTTGTTTGCTAAAGAGAAAGTTAAGAATTCTGCTTCCCAAACTTCCTGGGTGTTAAAATGCAATCTTTAAGGTGGAATCTTCCCTGCCTTTTACTATGTTGTTTACAGCTGGGTCTGCATGCTAAATTAGTTGCCCAGTTTGTCCTGGGCCTTTTAGCATGCTAAAGTGAATCTTACAAGTGGTTAGCATAATAGCAGCATGGGGTACTCTTCTTTATCTGGGGAACACCCACTGAGCTTACTGAAGAATGACCCTGGAGCTTAATGTTTAACACAGAGTTTTGGAAGGGGGTTTCCTTGCATGTAGTTACATTGCTCTGACTGCAAATATTCTGCATTGCTTTTTCCTGAGGCCCTCCCCCTACTCTGACTACACCCACAGTTCCTGTCTCAATGACAGAGGAGTTGGTATTTCTAGAGTTTTATATCAGTATAAGCATACAGCCTGTCCTCTTTTTTTTTTTTTTTGCTTGGTCTCTTTGACTTGGCGCGTTTATTTTGTGATTCACCCACATTGTTGAGGGTATCAACAGCTCGTTCCTTTTAATGGCTCAGCGGTAATACATTGTGTGGATATACCACAGTTTGTCCCTGTTCTGGTCACGAATTCCTAATTCTACCTTTTTCTGAAAAGGACTCGAAAATAGCAGACGCTCAGATCCCTAAAGAGCACAGGATCCTCTCGCGGGGACGGTTCAGATATCTGTCTGATGGGTGCCGAGGCGGGCTGGGTGCAGGGACTTGGACAGCACAGCTCGGACACTGGCCTTGTTCGTAGAGGCGTCCGCGCTACAGGCGGCTTGGGGCCCCGGGGCGGGCTGGGGGATGGCGAGGAAAGCCTACGCGGGGCTGTGCGGCCTGCTTGCCGCGGTGTGCCCTGCCTGAGCACGGCCTCTTCACTACTTCTTTTGAAGTAAGTGCTCTCAGTGTCCCCACTTACAACTGAGGAAACTGAGGCACGGCGGGGTTCAATAGCCCGCCCAAGGTCACGCAGCTGATGGAGTTTCACAGCATTCTAACACCAGAAAAAGAACGGAAAGGCTTCACAACAAACGTTGAGTACTGTACCAGGTCTTTTCTGAATTTTGTGATGTATGAGCAGTAAGCCTAAATTTCCTATTGGGATAGCACAAAGAAAAGCCCCGCCTCTCCACGCGCCGCAGCGCTTTGCCAGGGAGGCCCGTTCCGGACGCGACGTCAGGGCGCAGGGCCGGAAGTCGAGCGCGGGGAGTGGGGTGGGGGGGCGGCGAGGAGCTCCCCAGGTGAGCGGCCGTTGGGGCAGTGGAGGCGGCGGCGGTACCTCTGCGCTCTGGGCTCCCGATGGAACCCGCACCGGATCCCGGGCCGGGGCTGTGCTGCAAGCCTGGCGGGCGGCTAGACATGAGCCACGGCTTCGTGCACCATATTCGACGGAACCAGCTAGCCCGGTACCGTCCCGCCCCGCACCGCCGCCGCCACCCCCAGCTTGGCCTGGCCTGGCGTGGCCGTCCCTGACTCCCGCTCGGCTCCCCGCAGGGACAACTACGACAAGAAGGTGAAGCAGGCGGCCAAGGAGAAGGCGAAGAGGCGGCACACGCCCGCGCCCACGCGGCCCCGCAAGCCCGACCTGCAGGTGTACCTGCCGCGACACCGAGGTGAGGCCGCCCGCTCCGTCGGCCTCCTCAATCCTGCGCGCCCTTCCGCCCCGGGCACTCCTTTATCTTTATGGGGAAAACCACTTATTATCCCCCAAGGCTCAGTTCATCTCATCCCTTCCAGGAACCTCCGCCTCGACGCTCCCCAATCTGCTCAGTGGTTCTCCCCGGAGAACAGGGATGGCTCTGGGCCCCAGATAAGCAGTTATCGGTTTACAGAAGATAGTGGGAGCCAGCAGGAACTTGTCTGCCATCTTGCCCACCGCACTATATTTTAGTGTCCCCACAATGGAACAGAGAGAAAGCCTGGCATAATTATAGGCGACCAGGATATAATTCTGGAATGAAGCCCAAACCTAGTAAATGGCCTATTTCCCCAGCTTCCCAGAGACTAGAGGTCACAATAGTTTACATATCACGCTAATTTGTTAGACGTTATTTAAAGTGCTTTAGATCTTATGTACATTAATTCATTTCGCTTTCATTGACCCCTATGTGATGGGAACTATGATTTCTGTTTCACAATTAGGAACCTGCCTAAGATCTCCGAGCTAGTAATGGCAGAGCCTGGATTTGAATACAGACAGGGCTCTATTCACTTCTCCACTGCATTCCAATCATATTCACTGGAAAAATGTGCATAGTGTGCCCCACTATACGGTAGGACCACGCTGGCCCCAGAGCATGGCTTCAAAGGTAATTGGCAGCACACTTCAAATACAAACAGTACATAAAAGAACAGGGCTTTTTTGACAGCCTGTTTTCCTGTGTCATCTCTGTGGGCAGAGGCTCCAGCAGCCTTCCCCTCTTCCCTCTCACTCTGGTTCATCCTTCCAGATGGCTCTGTGCACCCAAGCAACCCAGACTGTGAGGGGTCCGGTGAAAGCAGCAGTAGTGGCAGCTCTGAGCCAGAGCCTTCTGGCCATCAGCTCTTCTGCTTAGAATATGAGGCGGACAGCGGAGAGGTCACCTCCGTTATCGTGTATCAGGTATGCCTCGTGCAACAGCTGCAGCCTAAGGTCCTGGGCTGTGGTAGAAATCACTGCCCAACCCTGAGCCACTGTTGCCTCAGGGCCAGTGGGAGTGCCTGCTCCATGTGGGGGCATAGCTCGTGATACTTGAGCACAGCTCATTCCTGTCACACGGTGATTCTCAGTGGGCAGCAGGGAGGGCTCATGGCCCTCAGCTGAGAATCCTGTTACAGGGCATGCCTGGGAAATGACAGGCACTGGTAAGAAGCCATGAGTCAAATGGAGTTCTGTGAGATTGTTGTCTAGGGATGGGGCAGGTCGTCTTTCCAGAAGAGGCCAGGCCCTGAGCTTCCTGACTCTTCCTCCACGTAGG
Organism: Smutsia gigantea; assembly: GCA_032199065.1. NCBI lineage: Eukaryota > Metazoa > Chordata > Mammalia > Pholidota > Manidae > Smutsia > Smutsia gigantea. The sequence continues at coordinate 64,027 of JAVSCE010008004.1, read as the reverse complement.
ACGATGATCCAGGAAGGGTGAGTGAGGAGGTGTCAGCACACACACCTCTGGATCCACCCATGCGAGAGGCCCTCAAGTTGCGCATCCAGGAGGAGATTGCAAAGCGCCAAAGCCGACACTGACTGGGCTGAAGGCATTCTCTCCAGGCTGGAGTCACTGCCCCAGGAGCTCACCCCTAGTTTAGGGGGGCCAAGACCAGGCTGGGCTGATCCTGAGATACACACACCAACAACAGAGCCACTGCCACATCCACAGGAAAAGGGCGTTGCAGGGATTATACCTGGCCACCTCCCTTGCAGGCAGCCTAATATTCTGGAATGTTTTGAGAGTTTTGTTTGGCAAACTTGGTGTTCTGGAAGGAGAGATTCCAGGGAGTGTGAGGTTATGAAACCTTGTGCCAACATGTTGCTTTCTCACTGAGGTCACAGGCCACAGGTGCTGCTTCTCCATTCAGCTCAATGGGCCAAGTTTGTTATTTTATGGTTCCTTCAGCTTTTTCTGCTCACTTAACATTCATGTTCTCCTAGATCTTTTCAGATCCGTTGCTTTGTTCTTTCCTTCTCCTCATCATTTTGTCTCAGAATCCATCAGTTCTACCCCACCCCCAATCTCCCAACATGACTGGACACCTCTAGCAGGTCAGGAATGGGAGGTGGGAGATTCTGGGGTCTCTTGTTCTGACAACCTCTCCCAGTAATTCTGATGCCAATAAGTGGGAGATCTTCATTTTTGAGGCCAACATGCAAGCATGTCTCCCTCCACTTCCAAGGCTTTTGCAAGTTTGTCTCATGCCCTGCTGCTCTGCACTGTCTTGATAAGGAGACATAGGAAGATAATGCCGGAACTAAACTCCAAGGATTTCTTCCAGCAAAACCTGCCTTAGATCTACAGAATTCCAGCCTTTGACCTCCCTAGTTGTGAACATCTCTGCTCAGGCTAAAGAGCAGAGCAAACAAACTTAAAACTGACTCTCCAAATTTGATGTATGTACAGAGGGAATTTCAATATTAGCAATAATCACCTACTCGAGCCCAGTTATAAAAAAGGGGATGAGGTCCTGAACAATAGACAGTAAAATGAGCCTCTCCTTTGCTCTTCCCCTACCCCATCCTTTCTCTTTTGCTACTTCCCAAGAGTATATGAACTGAAATTATTAAAATAAAGATCCCAGAAATATCACCCCTTTCACCTAAACATTTTTCCTAACACAGTGTTAGGCTGAGGACTGAAAAGTCCCTAAAACACATTGTGCACTGAAGTTCCAAGCCACTTCAGCTTTCCAGCAAATCAACCTAACCTCAGTGACTTGAAGTACAGGTTTTAAGTGAAGCCCATGAACACAGACTTATCAAAACCAAAGTCCCCCTGCCCTTGGGGTTTCTCCACATCAGGATCTCAAGATCAGTGTGGCTGTTCCCATCTCAGCAGTTTCTCTCTTTTAAGGACACCTGGGGGCACTGTTGGCCTGTGCCCTACCCGTCTCAAAATCTGCCTCAGAAATGAGGCAAGGCAGCTGCTTAAACTGTATCGTTAAAATGCAGCAAGCCATAGCGTGCATCGCCAGAGGAGCGCTGGGAAGGTGAGTGAGGCGGTCAGGAAGGGCCTGGCTGTGAAGAGAGCCAGGGCCAGAGTGCTCCTGACCCACAGAGCGGGCCCGAGGTTGAATGCCTTAAAACTGCCAGTCCTGGGCCCGGTTGTGCCTTCAAAGGAGAAAGTCTGCCCTCTACTTTGCTGGGCCAGAAGTGCCTTTTGACTTGTAATGGGAACTATGCTCCAGGGCCTCCTGGGTGAAGGAGGCTGTGCCGTACTCTATCCCAGTCTTCCTGCAGCTCGCAGGACCTATCGTCTTCCAGCTCTTCAGCTGATCCTCTGACTTGAACATAGGATTTCACTGGAACTCTTAGGCTTCTTCCTAGTCTGGAAATACTTTTGGGGTCTGTCTGCTTAACACCCGGATGGCCTGTTTCATGGATTTATTACAGAATTTATTAACAAGACCAGAAGAGGAGGTTGGGGACATGGCTCCTGAAATTGTAACCACCATTCCTGTTTGTGAGAAGTGTGTGCCTAATGTGTCCTTTTATGTGTTTGTCATGTCATCTTCACACTCTCAGGTAAGAGACTGATAGGAGCTCCTTGTTCATAAACATTTTTTCCTGAGGCACTTTGCTTATCAAGCGCATATAAACATTTTTCCACCCAAGAAAGCACTCTAATTCTTTGCTAACTTAAGCAGTATGACTAAATAAAGCACTAAGCCTGGTACTTAAAAGAAAGGTTGTCCTTTATAGGAAGCTGTTGTGCTGGTGCCATTGCTCCGGATGTGCCTGAAAAATGCTTCTCTGGTGATGGCCCTTAGCCATTCGCCAGCTTATCCAGTTTATTCACGAGACTTGCCTCCACACATATTTCAGCTGTTCTCAAAAATCGGTGCTTTTCCATCAAGAAACATGTTCCAGAGCATTTCTCACAGGCTCTAGGTGTCCCAAAGAGGACTGTCCCGTGCTGTTAGGTACGGTGCCAGCAGTGCTGGACCAGTTAGAGCTTTCTAGCAGGCTGCTTCCAAATCAACTCATTTGACTAGATATGTTCTTGGCTGTCTTTAAAAAAAAAAAAAGTCTGGTAGCCTGATGAACACGTCTCAAACCTGTTCAAATGCAATGTTCTTCCCTTACTGAGGGGTCAGCCTTGGATATTAAAGCTTTGTGTTTCCTGGGCCATGATGGTAGTATTTTAAATGGAGGGAATATGGGGTTTACAGGGGCTTTTGGCTGTACAAGACACTAAAGCTTGAGTTCCAACCAGTTGGCAAGCATAGAAGTCTTTGAATGCAGTGCAAGAAGGGAAAAGATGAATGTAAAGCTTTTTGTACTGAGTGAGAGTAGGAGCATGTGGAGGCTGGCCAACCAGCCAGTAGGACCAGTGTGGGCAATAACAAATGCTTTTCCTTGTGGATGAGCCTTTGAAAGGGACATTCTGTTTCCATGGTCCACTCTGAGGGGCTCTGCCAAGTAGCGATTAGACCATGGGGCTGGAAGAAACCCTTTGGGGTAGTGAGTATCCATCCAGCCTGCTGTGCATCCGGCAGAACCCATGGATAGTAGGGTAGTCGATTCCCAGGTGGCTCATAAATGTAAATGAGGCCTTTGCAAATAGAGGAATAAGGACATTACTTTCCTACCTCTGAGAATTACCACTGAATGTTGACAATTATTTGAATTATTTTAAGCTCCCTGTTGAACACCTGTCCTGTCCCTGAGAAATCAGATAACCAAGAAGCGGTAGGCACCCACCCTAAGTTTCCCCAATAGTTGGAGTGATGTTAGAAATGAAAGCCTTCTGAGTGAATGGTTCCTCTTGCCTTCTCAGAATGAGAGACTGGTTGCACTGGTGATGTTGCAGTGTTAAGTGTATAAAAAGCCATACATTCTTCTGTTTTCTTGTTACCACTGTTTCTGCTGTGGATAAAGTGAAGTGTACAAATTATTGAAAATCCTGGAAAGTACTTTTCAAATCCAGTACTCTTTTAACCAATAAACTTTAACTATTTTTACAGCACTGTTTTTGCCAAGAGTTTTGAAATCACTTGTGTGCATAAGGGAAGTGAAGATTATAAATGCCTGCCCTAAAGTCATTTGGCACACAGAATCAGCACTTGAAATCTCATCTCTTGCTTTACTTCGCTGTTTTCAGAACTGTCCTGGTTTGAGCATAACTAGGCTCACATATCATTAGGGCCCCTCTCTACCAACTACCCATGAAAGCCCTTCTAGGGTAATTCTATTTTAGGGACTACTCGGGTTGTCATCTTAAGCCAAAATCTACCTCTGTCACAGTTCTGGATGCTTGTCTTACCCTCATTTTATGTTAGAACAGACAGCTTAGAACCTGAGTAGTCCTCTTGAGGCCTTGCCTATGATAATGGTCAAATGAGAACACACGCCCAGTTCAATTGGATATGGTAAGTGTTAAGAATTGCAGAGCTTCCCATGGGGTGGGAAAGCTGCTTCACAGCACCATTGGACAGATGAGAAAAAGTGCCTGCTCCAATGTGAAACATCTGTACAAGAAGATGGTGTTTGTGTTTTAGAGGCGCCCCTTCGTCCTGGGGCACAAAGCATGGCTAGCAAGAGGTAGGCAGTATTTTTATATCCCTGGTCAGGTGGGTATTCTTGTGCAGTGATTGCTCCACACAGCCATACTTCCTGGCCCTGCTTTAGCTGCTTGTCCTGATGAACTTTGGAAAAGACCTCTCCAACAGGTTTCTTGTTTCCCTTTTTACCTTGCTTTGAGTCCAAAGGGATTTTTCCTTATTCAAGCTATGTCTAATTTGTGTGCTCAGTTTCCCCTGCAGTACAGGGCTCTGTTTCTGCACATTACCTTTGCCTCACCAACACTGGCAAATGTAAGCTCCTCTCCTAGCAGCCGAGGCCCATGCTGCCTTCAGATAATGATCTGTCAGCCCCAGTGTCTCACAAGGGCTCCATCAGATGCCGGACTGCCTTTCAGAGTGCCAGCCACACTTCTGGTATGGGAAAGGAAGTATTCCTACCCATTTACTTACGAAAAGAATGCCCAGGAGGGCACTCTTGCCAGTAAGTTTGGTGAAACTGGTGGGCGATTCATTCCTGTTTCCTTTTCCCAGTTTTCCCTAGGTCTCCTACCTTCCTCTGCTCTCTCTTGCTTTACCAATACCTCGCCATGTTTGTCTACATAGAATGGATATCGATTGATCTCCATGGCCTTGTTTCAAGTGTTCAGCAGCCAGGAAATAGATTTTGGACACTAACTTCTGGACAGTACTGTGTACTTGTACCCTTGAAAATGAAATGTATCTGATGAAAGGAGCCCTCCTCCAGAGTTTACTGAGCAGAGAGGAGCATAAGCCAAATCCAGCGCACCTGGTTTTTTAAGGGACAGCTAAGGCTTTGTGCCCACTTCTCTGTGGCCCTGCCTTGCCTTGAACAGAAGGCAGGCACCGACGCCACACTGAGGGAGGTTCCCCAAAGTGCTACTCCGGCAGGTCCAGGCTGCAAAATGTGCCCAACGGCTGAAGGAGGCTTCCTCCGGCCATGTGCACGACTACAATGACAGCTGTAAGGCCCCCGGAGCTTCCCGCCTCCCGAAGCTTCCATGGCAGGAACAGGGCAAACGAGACAATCCTTTCCGGTATCTCGGTATCAGAGACTCAGCTCGGGTGCCGGCGCCACATCTTAGACGCCCAGGTGCCCAGACGTTGCGGCGCCGCCCACGTCTCCAGCGTGAGGCGGGCGCGGGGGCTCGGGAGTTGTAGTCTTGGGCAGGGTGCGGACGCCCGGGCCCGAGCAACGCGGACTCCAGGTCCCGGCGGGCGGCGCGGCGCGGCCTGGGGCGCCGGGGGCGGGGCCGCTCGGCCCTTTAAACCTTTCAGGGCTGCTCCGACGGCCGCAGCGAGAGAGCGCACCACGCGGGGCGGAGCACGGCTCGGCGGCGGCGGGGCGCTCCGGGGAGGTGCGTAGCGGGACCCTTCCTTTCCCTGCCACCTCCAAGGGTCACCTGGGGAGGCTCGCCGGCCGTGGGCTCCATGCACCGACACCGATGGACACGGGTTGGGCTTCCGGCTGGCACCCCGCTTCTTCCCAGGGTGCCGGTGGTCAGGAGGTCGCCTGCACGCGGCAGCCCCTCCACCGGGGCCCGGACCCCTTCCAGGCTTTACGTGGTGTGGCGCCCTGACTGCCCTAACTGCAGCCTCCCTCCGGCCCGGGTCCCTCAGGCGAGGGAGGGTGACTCCCTTTCCAGATGTGTGGTCCGCCTGAGTCTCCGAGCGTGCCAGGGGCATTTGGGTGGAACGTGGAGGCCCCCGGTGGATGCCTGAGGGTGCCCGCGCTCTCGCGTGGGCTCAGCCCCAAGTGCAGGCGCTCAGAGACCCAGCGAGAGCTCTGAACCAGGTGTTGACCAGCACCTTCTACCCCCACCGGCTTGGGCCAGCACTGGACCCTGGACTTTGACCTCTCTTTCTCCACCAGGCCCCGGCAGCTGATGGTTTTGGCGAAGTATCTTAAGGTAGCTGGGCCCACCCCCTCTTCCCCACCTACCTTTTGTCCTGCCCCCCACACCACCACCACCCTGGCTCCCCTTCCTCATGACCGCCTGGATCCTCCTTCCTGTCAGCCTGTCAGCATTCTCCATCACCGGACTGTGGACTGTGTGAGTACAGAGGGGGGCCAAGGTGTTGGGAGTAGGGAGAAAAAGCAACTAGAGACCAAGTGGGTTCGAGCTGAGGAGGTCAGGACCCAATGGGAGCTTTAGGCACACACAACGTCCCTTGTCCTGTTGCAGGCTCCAGGGTGGTACCCAGGGTCACTCTGGCTGTATCCAAAGGCTGGCCTGGTGTCTGGGCCCACAGCCCCTTGGACTAGCTGGCACCACTGCTGTCCAGTGGGGTGATCCTGACAGACATACTCTTAGCCAGGGCAACTTCCTGTGGTTTGGAGCCATGCTGTGGGTCCTGGTGTGGTGTCGAGCCTCAGAGCCACCCTAACGTGAGTCCCCAGCAAGGGCAACAAGGCTGAATGGGGCCAGAATCAAGGAAGAGAAGAGTCAGTGAGGGAAGGCTGGGTGGGGAGGGTCATGAGGGCAGGGTGACAGTTCTGCTCTCACAGGTATGCCATGGCCGTGAAGAACCACCACGCGTGCCCTGTGGAGAACTGGTATGGCATGCTCTGCAGACAGCCTCGTTCTAAAGCTCCCTTCATCTCTGTTCCCTCTTGGGTCAGGGCTGCTTCAAGCCAGACTGAGACCCTGAGCCTCACTGCTCTGATCTGACGTTGGCAGCACCTGCCCCTCCCCCGTCTACGTGCCTCCCACCATCCCCTTGCCCCCTGGTTCTTCTGTCTTGGGTGGGCACTAAGAAGCAGGCGCTTCTGCCTCTACCAAGGGAGGTCTGGGAGGATGGTCTCTGAAAGGCCTGAGACTACAGGATGAGGCCTGAGGAAACTTCTTTCCTCCAGTCTACTCTCTGTCCTGCCTGCCAGGTCCTACAATGAGTCCTGCTATCCTGACCCTGCTGAGCAGGGGGGTCCCAAGACCTGCTGCACCCTGGACGATGTCCCCCTCATCAGGTAAGGCCTGGAAACTGGCCAAGTCAGGGACACCCAGAGCCTGCTTGACTCCCAGCCAAGCCCCTCAAGCAAACGCCTGTTCCTGGGTCTCAGTAATACTAAAAGCACTTAATAACAACACTACTTGCCAGTTACCATGTGCCAGGCACTGTGCTGGACGCTTTACATGTACATCATTTAATCCTCCCAACATTGAGGCAGCTATTGTTTTTACCATTTTATAGGCAAGGAAACAGACTGGGTTATGTCAGCCATCTAGGTCACACAGCTAGTAAGGAGAAGCACCTGGATTTCAGCTCAAGCCCTCTGATTGCCCAGCCCAAGTTTAGGCTCAGGGAAGGCCAGATCAGCCGCAGGCCTTGACAGTTGCAGGGAGTCCAAGGAATCCTGAGGTCTGCCAAGCAGCCCTGGGCATTGCCTTACCCGTCACACATGAGCCCTGCCTTCATGGAGGGCCCAGCCTGAGGCCAGTTGTTTATGAGGGGCAATGGCCCTTCTCCTCCATCAGTGGCTTGCCTGCTTGGGAGTAGGCACAGATAAAGCAAGAGAGAGCAGGTGGGCCCGATGAGGGCCCTCGGTGCCCCTGCCCCTCTCACTCTGTGCTTGCCCCCCTCCTCTCAGCAAGTGTGGCACATACCCCCCAGAGAGCTGCCTCTTCAGCCTCATTGGCAACATGGGTGCTTTCATGGGTGAGTCGTGCCCTCAGCCCCTCTAGCCAGCCCCCCCTTCCCCCTCCACAGAAAGGCCCAGGAAGCCCTCACGCAGCACAGCCCACTCCACCAAGGCACTGGGGCCACTTCTCTCCTATTCTCTGAAAGCCAAATGCCGACTCCCACACAGCCCCCTGCTGCCTGGAGCCCGAGGACACCCAGTTTCACCACCTGCCCGTCTATTCCCTCTGGTCGTCAGAGTGTCTGGGGGGAAGCCGGTGGGCTCGCTGGTTTGGGGCCAGAGGAAGGCACCGGTGCTGGCCCCACCCATGCTCTCCCCCCCAGTGGTCCTGATCTGCCTCCTGCTCTACGGGCAGCTCCTGGAGCAGAGTCGCCATTCCTGGGTCAACACCACGACACTCATCACAGGATGCACCAATGCTGCAGGCCTCGTGGTGGTTGGCAACTTCCAGGTGCGCCCGCCTGCCCCCCTCTGGAACTTCCCCTGGCAGGGCCGGACTGTCTGCAGGGGTCCCCCTGAGGGTGGACCCAAGCTGCAGAGGCAGCCCCTCAAGGTTGGGGGCAAGGGAAAGAAGGCCTGAAATGGAAAGTGGGGAAGGAAGGAGGGGAAGGGGAAGTGGGTGGGGGGATGGGGCTCTTCACAGATCAGCCCTTGTCTGAGCCCAGGTGGATCACGCTAAGTCTCTGCACTACATCGGAGCTGGTGTGGCCTTCCCTGCTGGACTGCTCTTTGTCTGCCTGTACTGTGCCCTCTCCTACCATGGGGCCACAGCCCCCCAGGACCTGGCTATGGCATACGTGAGGATCGTGCTGGCAGCCATCGCCTTTGTCACCCTGATCCTCAGTATCCTTCCAGCGCAGGGCAGCCAGGAACTCATTCTCTAGCCCAGCGCTTCCTGCCCCAGTTGAGGGGAGAGGGATGGCACACCTTCCAGATCACACTGCACAGTGTGGTCTTCTGTTCCTCCTCCCTATTGTGAGGCCTGGTCCTTTTGCCCCAGCCTAGTTACATAATCTGGGAAGGCAGGAGGCGTGTCTCCTACACATCCTACTGAACATTTCCTTAGCCCCATTCCAGGTGCTGTCTTCTTCTTGCACGAGAGTTCTCAGCTGCAGCACGGAGCAGCCCTGTGTGAGTGGGTGTTTGTCATTGACATCCTCATTTTCTACGGCACCTTCAGCTACGAGTTTGGGGCAGTCTCCTCAGAGACACTGGTGGCTGCCCTACAGCCTGCCCCTGGCCGGGCCTGCAAGTCCTCTGGGAACAGCACGTCCACTCACCTCAGCTGTGCCCCCGAGAGCATCGCCATGATCTGAGGTCTGGGGAGGACAGCTAGCCTGGCCTCCACAGCTCCGCAGCCCATATCTTTGAGTTTATTTTGTACCAAAAACAATTTTAAGAAAGTATTCTGTTGGGACACAGGCTTCCTCATGCCTGGAGGAGTGGCCATCCCACACCCACCTGTGCCATAGAGGAGGAGCAGGGCCTGGCAACTGGCTGAGCTGCACACCGCCTACTCCCCCACGCCATATGCAGTGTTGTTAGGTTTAAAGGTCACGTATCCTCATTCACCCAGCCAGACCTTCAGGTGCCTTCTACTCCCCAGTGCCAATCCAGACCACTGGGGTTTCCTGCTGCAGGAAATGGGAACTGAGAACAGCAAAAGGGATAGAAGTTGGGGGGAGGGGGGTGAGCACTCCTTAGTCTGGGGGAAGGCCCACTTTTGGGCCCACTGAGCTGCACTGGGATTCTTCATTCTGCCCCTTACTTTCGTTAGGACAAATAACACAGCAGAACCACGTGGGTATTTTAGTACATTTTTTTTATATCTATTAAAAGAATTCTAATTTGCATGTTTGTAATCTGTTCTGGAGGGTCAGAGTGGGCCTGGTCCAAGAAGGCTTTCCCTAGGCAAAAGATAGGGGGAAGCCCCTGCCCCAGGGAGAGCCCTGAGTGCCCACTGCTCTTTAAAAGCAGGGCTGCCCAGTGCTATCCAAGGACTAGAAGCCCTTTCTGGGCCTCTAAACATTCTAAAGACCTGACCTGGTGTGATCCTTTCACACTTCCCTCCCCCATTCAGAGTCTGGTTTGATGTCTGACTTCCTGTAGGGAATATGGGGAGTGGGCAAGGCAGAGAGGAACTTTAAAGTGTTAGAAGAAATTTTTGCAACAAAGCTAAAGAATCTCAGGTTGACTACAGGGAGAAGGAGACGGAGGCTAGTTTTTTCTTTGCCATCCTTTTAGTAGCTACTGAGTGCCAGACCCTGACACATTTTGCTTTCTAACCACAAACACATAGGCCCTGGCTGGTCCAGTGGCCAAGTTCTTGACCTGGGCTTCGCCTCAGGGCACACAGGCGAGAGGCTTGGCAGGAAGAATGTTTAGGCTAGTGCCTTCGGCGGTTCAGGACCACTTTCCCCAGTAGCTGTAAGGACCTAGCGGAGGGTGCGTAGCGCCTTCCCAGGCCTGTGAGCAATGTAGCCACAGTGTGGGTAAAGAAACTTTTAATGAGGATTTGAGGTGCAGGAGGAAGACGCGGGGGGGCTGGCACTCAGCCCCGACTGCCTCACGTATACATGGCTCCATGGAGGCTCTCCAGCCGCTGTTTCTGCTGCTGCTTGCGAGCCTGCAGGAAAGGGTGCAGTGGGCGGGGGCCACAGCTAGAGGCCTGGGGGTGACGGGACGGGACAGCCATCATGCAGCTCTCACTGTATGCAGGCCCCTAGCACCTCACTGCCAAGGCTCCTGCCCCTCACCAAAGTTACTGGGATGGTGGCCAGAACCAGAGACCCAGGCCTGCTAAGGTGTGGAGTAAGAGCATTAAGGACAGCAACCAAGGGAGCTGTACTCCCACCCCCTCCATTTAACCACCAGCCCTACCTTATCTCGTCTGTGCTCCTCATAAGTGTCATCATCAGTGGGCAGCTCATGGCGGCACAGGGGGCAGGAATTTGTCTGGGAAAAGCAGGGCAGTGTTCCAGCCCAGCCTGGTGTCTATAAGCTAACAACCTACCCCTGCTCCCAATCTCCACCCCATTCCCTTCTCTGATCCCCATGAAAGTCCATAAACAGACAAAGCTTAAGAACTGGGCTCAGGGCTGCAAGACAAAAAAAGCAGTACCTTACTTAGCCAGGGCAGAATGCAGTTGGAATGGAAGAGGTGATGGCAAGGCATCTCAATGGCAGTCTCCTCCTCCTCAAATTCCAAAAGACACACGGGGCATCTGAGCTCTTTGGGAGGGAGCGCTGATCAGGAGAGCTACCAGAGGCCCTACCTCCCAGCTCCCACTCCTGAAGGAAATCCTTGTTCCAACCTGACCTGGAAAACCGAGGGGCCAGACCACGGTCCAGCTTGGGGAGGGTGAGGGTCTGGCAAACATGCTCCCAACCAAGAAAGAGTGCTCTCACCAGCCTGCACGCCGCTGATGACTGTCCGGGGGAGGTTCTCAACCACAGTCTTGGCAGCAGGTGGAGGCAGGTGGTGATCCCAATCTACTACCAACCCCAAGTCTTCAAAGTCCATCCTATTGAAAAGTGACCTGGGAAGAAGAATGCAAGGTCGCCACCAGAAAATCATACATTCTCTTTGCCTCCACAATCCATGAGGGATTAACAGATAGATGCCCTACCCGGCTAGTAGTAGTACTGGCTACTCCTCAGTAGTGCCCGCTAGATAAAAGCACAGTGGGCAATGGCTTACAGCTATTAGAAAACCCAAGCACACACCGTTTATTCCCATTTTATACAAGAGGCACAAGTTCAGAGAAGTTACTCAGGCCACGCAGGAATGACGTAGAAATCCAGTGGGAGTGTCGGTTTCTGTGCTTGGTGCGCCTAACGGAAGTACGACACCCCTACCCCGCCCCATAACCAGCCTTCTCCCGATCCTCCTGGGGCCCTTGCCCTTCCGCCCCCAACTCCCCATACTCTCCAGCCCGTCTTCCCAGAATCCCTTTGTCCGGCCCGTCCGCGGACCACTCAAATTATCCACCTCCCCCGAATCTCGCCGACAGACTAATTCATAGGTCCTCCCCAGAATACGCTGCCCCAAGATCATCCGCCAGCCCCAGCCAGCCCCAGCCTGAAGACCTGTTGCCCGGGCCCCACCTCCCAGCCCCGCGCACCCACCTTGCGAGCTCCAGGAGCATGTTGGTTCGAGCCGCATGCTCGGGGTCCAGAGGCTCGCAGTCATGTTCATCGAAGTACGACGCCATGGCAGCAAGGCTGACACAGTTGTCGGCCCCCGGGGCCTGCGGCTCGGCGGCGCTGGCCAATAAACTGGCCCATAGAGAGAGAATGAGCAATCAGAGCATTCGGAAGGCGGGCGCAGGAGCTGGTTAGACGCTCAAAAAGCGGAAGTATTAATTCTTTCTCTTCCCAATGGTTCAAGTAAGACAGGTGGCCAAGGGCTAAAGCCAATGGCAGAGGCCGGGGCTGGTCAGAAAACATTCTGGATTCAGATCCTAAGGCAGATATTGGGAGGGTTGTGTGGGTCGCGTCGGGAACTGCGCGGAAATCCCCAGCCTCGGCTGTTGGGTTTCTCCATCTGCTCTGCGGCTCAGAGGGCCTAGGCAGGGCAGATGCTAGAGGCCTCTCGGAGAGGGCGGCGGGCCGAGGGAGGAGCCGAGCCGGGGTCTGGGAGCTCCCGCTGCTCTGCCCGGGGGGGCTGGGGGGGAGCGGCCGGGGGCCCTCGCGGGCGCTTATGTACCCGCTGCGCTCTAGTTAGTTCAGGAATTGGCGATTGATTCCTCCCGGACCTCCGCAAAACAAACAAGCAGAAATGTACTGTTCATTTCTCCTGTGTTAGGCACAGTAAGGAAAGGTGGGGCAGGAGTCACCACCCAAGAGAAGGAAAATCCCTACCGCAGTCTGGGGCCTTAGCACTTGATGGGACTATCTGTGTGACCTTCAGCCTGTCGCTCAACTTCTTCCCTAGCTTATGTAAAACTGGTGACGAATTGAGTAAGTAGCTTGTATGTGCCTGGCTACCCATGAATCTCCTGGAAAGAGGAGAGGAGAGGTTACAACTTTGGCGGAAAAAAACCCCAACAAACCCACGTCTGATACCCTCAGAGTCTGATTTAACAGATCTAGGCCTGGGCGTGGTATTATTATAAATTCTGCAAATTTTAATGTGAGGCAGCGTTGGAACCACTGCCCTAAATGATATAGATGATGGCTACCCTTTATTTGCCATGTAGAACTGTTACACTGATGGATATTTTACACAGTATAAATAATCCTCACAACTGTCTTGGGAGGTTAAATAGCATTGTCTCTTTTTACATATGTAAAAACCAAGCCCTGGAAGTGGCTTGCCCACATTCACGTGACTCTCACACGACCAACCACAGGGCCAAGTGGTTTCCTCCACCTTTCCCAGAAAGAAGCATATGGAAATAAGCCCAAGCCTGTGAGGGGGGAAGCTCCGCCCAACTGTCGGGTTTGCTCTTGTTTCTGTCAGTAACCCTCACTATACCTAACAAGGAGCTGCTTCTGTCACACACTTGACCCTGAATTCCTGTTCTCACCCACACTGGAGTTTGAGATACAGTTAAGTGGCCCCAGCAGAGGCTGCCTTGTTCCACCATCCTGACAGGGCCTTCTTTCCTGCTTCCATGGCCTTTACCCAATGATCTTGGCCCTGTGTGGTGCTGGAGCTTTGAAAAGCCCAGATTCTTTCCTATGGGGCAAACTCCAGGCCATCCTATGTGACTGCGTATTCCAGCACCATAGAAGTTCCTCCCGTTTCAGTGCCATCTGCCTCGCTGCCATCTGGTTGTAAAGCTTGAGAGGGCATGTGGGAAGAGAAATGGGAAGGAGGAATATTCAGGGGGTGAAAGTCCATTGGAAGGACTTTGAAGTGCTTTTCTCCTTGTCATCCCATCGGTTTGAGCATCCAAGACATCAAAAATAACAAATTTCCTTCTCATGGAAACAGGCTCAAAGAGCACTGGTTGAAGGGTCTGGTTTGGGCATTGTTGTTTCTTTATACCTGCACTCCAGAACAATCTGTCTGGGTAAGGCTGGGTCAAGGAGGGAAGAGAGAGGAAGGGCCGCCTCCAGGAGTGGGGACCTTCAGGTGGAAGTCTTTCTAAATAGCCCCAGGGGTGGAAGGAAGAACAGGATGAGCCAACTTGGAGACATTCAGAACACACACGACCAGGTTTTAACCAAACAGCAGCTTTTACTGAGCTCCAGGTGGGGCTGGCCCGGCATGGCCACGTAGCAGTCTGCCCTCAAGGGCCCATCTGTGAAGGGATAGGAGATGCAGAGGCGCACACACTGGGGCTGCCCTTCAGCACTCACTGGGGTGGCTCCGATGGGGAAAAATGCCCGGGTTCTCTGGAGACCAGAACCAGCCAGTGCAGCTATTCGGCCTCTCTTCCAAGCCCAGCTGCGTCAGTCCCCAGGCCCTGAGGCAGGGCCTGCATCCTGGGCCTGTGGGGCGCTGCTGCCTGCACTGCTCTGTGGGACAAAGATGACCAGCAGCACAATCAGGATGATGAGCAGGACGCCACCCACCACCAGCCCCAAGTAGACCCGGCAGCGGATGTTCTCGCAGCGCTTCTTCTGGGCCAGGGTCTTGGTTGTCTTGCTGAAGACTGAGCTCTGTGGATGTCCCCAGACACACGGTGAGAGTTAGTGGTTCCCCCAGGCCCCAGAGCCAGCTCCTCCCAGCCCTGCCCTAGCAAGTCGCCTGGGACCCTCCCAGCCTGACTCCTGGCCTCAGACACTGTAGTATAGCCTTTGACTTGCAGCCATATGGGTATGGCTCACCCCCAGTTAACAATGGCAGTCCTCTTTAGCTGTGGGAGGTCCACAGCTTCAAAACCCAAGGATGTCTTACTTCATGAGGACTTCTTGGTGCATATTTACACTAGGCATGCCTCAAGAAACCCACAGGCCCCACACTGGCCCTCAGGCAAGCCTCAGGCCCCACCAAGGGCCTGGAGACCCTGAGTGCAGCCTGAAAGCTCCCTGTGACGGCTCCTTCTAACCTCTCCCTCCCACCTCCCTGCTTTCCCAGGCCTCACACCTTGTCCAGGAGTTGGTCTGAACGCTTCTCCAGGTCCGCCAGTTTCCCATCACGTTCCAGGACCTTGCTGAAGTTGGTGAGCATGATTTCTGTCACCTCATCGGCCTGCTGCTGGCACCGCTCCAACTCTTTGCCTGCCTGGGCACCAAGCCCAATGTCAGGGCTGCATAAGTCCCCATCGGGCCTTCATCTGGTCCTGAAACCAAGAGGTCCCCCTTGCCCCTACTGTGTGTGTGTGTGTGTTTGAGTAGAATAGCAGATTTCATGTAAGGGTATGATAGGTGCCAAGTGAAGGTCCGGCCTCTTGGGTGTGTATGACTCACCTTTGGTCTCCTAGGCTCCTCTCCTTGCCCATCAAGGCAGGTCCGAGATCAGCCTTGGCTTCCAGAGTCTCAGCTTCCTCTAAGATGGCCCAGGATGGGACCTTCCCACAACCTCTCCCTCCCACAAAGCAGACACTTTGTTCACCTGCTTTAGGATGGCCTCTGCCTAATAGCATACCTGCCCTATGGCTTCCCTCTGGCCTAAGGAGGCAGCAAAGAACTGGGAACCAAGCCACTTAGCTAGAAGCCAGAAAGGAAGGAGATCCACCCCACAGAGCTTGAAAGGTAATTTTGGACCACCACACTTCAGAGCCTGTGTGTAAGCCCACAGACACACACACAGACACAAACTCCGAAGATCAGATCTCCTGGTCAGGCCAGTTCTGCCTCCTGGTGTGACCCTGCTCCCACATCAATGTTCAGAGTTGATTCTCTGCCTGGGAACCTCAGCCTTCTTGGCCTCTGGCCTCCAGTCCTCCAGCTACCCATGATCTTCACTGGGGTCCAGCTCACAGAGACAAGACCAACTCTTGGATTTCCTAGCCTGGGCAGCAGCTACACCTGACCAAAGAATCCAGCTTATTTCAGAGGACTGGGAAGAGAGGAGCAGGGACCAGGCTGGGGGAGATTGAGAGGACAGAGGAGAGGAAAAAAGCATGGGTCACAAGCAAGAAAGGAACTGGGTTTGGACACATGTAACTGAGAGAGACCTAGGGCAGGAGGCCCTGGTGAAGATGGAAGCCCAGGAGCAGATCCAGGGAGATGAATACCAGTGGTTAACACACCACAGCAACTTGCTCCTCCCAGACTAGTCCGGCGCAGCCCATCCCTATTCTCATCTCCTTCCCACAGAACCCTGGCCAGGCTCCTTTTGCTGCCAAACCATATTGCCCATTGTCTGTAGCACACATCTTGGCCCTTGACTGAATTCCACTTAAAGCCAGAGAAAGGAAAGGGATTTGGTGGTCACAGAGGGCCACCTCCTACTCAGGCAAGAATCCTCATTCAGGATCCTTGCAGCTCCTTGCACACAACCTCCAAGCATTCCCAGTGTATGAGTCCTATGTCCCCAACTAGACCACAGGCTCCCAGAGGGAGGGCAGGGGCCAGAGCCCTACCTTTGTCTGCCACTCTCCCCGGGGGCCTGCTGTGCTGAACACTGCGAGGCTCAGTGAGTGGGTCAGTTGCATTATAGCCTATCCAAAAGCAACTCTGATTCACAAGAGATGTTAGCCCAGTGTGTTTATCTAGCTCTGCAGCAGTTTCCGAGGGGCAGGCATCTGAAACCCAAGTAGGTCAATATTTACCCATGAGCTAGAAAAGCAACCTGCTGCAAGATGGGGCAGGCAAACCTCGACGGGGGAAGGAGGGGGCGCTCACAGGCTGGGGAAGCAGGGCCTGGGAAACAGGAGGACTAATGCAGAGAGCAGGGGGGCTGCACGCCTCTCTACCTCTTCCTAAGCCAACTGTCATCACCACTACTACATCGCCATTCCTCAAGAAGCCCCTAGTATTTGGAGCCTCTCATATCCACACAGTCCCCTTATTCATAATAATCCAAGGTAACAACTTGGGAATAGACAAAGACTTGAAATGAGAATCGCGGCTGGAGATGGTGGAACACTGGGTATTATCTTTTCTACTCTGAGCACTGCATCTGTTGCCGTCTTATTCTCCAACACGGGGTGATGTTGGGTCGCATTCTCCAGGGGAGCTGGCTGTGCCTCCCACTGCAATCAACAGCCTCCTTTCCCTTCTGGGAAGTCAGGCCTGTCCTGAGCCAAGATGGGCCCAGGCCTAAAAGAACACACTTGCTCCGGAACATAAGAGGCCTCAGGCTCAAGTCTCTGGCCCTCCTCGACCCGCTCAACCGGAGGAAAAGAGACACTATGCGCATAAGTCTCTGCCAACACAGGGAGAAATAAAGAACTATGGGGTGTGGAAGGAAGGAAGTGCCCAGAGGACAGGCCACACCACTTCCTGCAGCCGTATAGTGCCCGGTACACAGTGGACACGTAGAAATTATTTTCTGAATGAATCGTGCCTCTCCTCAACATCACTATAGGCTGGGGGCAAGAGATACTCGTGATGCAATTAGAGAAAAGAATTACACTGTGAGTTACAAAGAGTGAGTGCTGGAGCTGCCCACGGAGAGTGGATTCCTGTGAACTGTGACTGCATGGGGTGAGCCCTTACGGGATGGGGTGGATGGGGCGTTGCCGGCACAGGGAGACAGGTGGGCTCAGGCAGAGGGAAAGGGTGGAGGGGCAGGGTGGGCCCAAGAAAGGGTAACAGTCAAGAAGCTGCTCCTTTGGAGGGAGGATTAGGAGGAGAGCTTGAGCTCGTTTAGGTTTCTGAGCCAAGGGCGACCCCAGGGAGTGGGTTCAGGATAATTTCTGTTGGTGGTCGACTGGCATGGATGGAAGTGAGAAGACTCAGGGCAGAGAGGCCAGGCAGAAGGAGTGAAGCACCACCAGCAAGGGTGTGGCGAGTCTGTCAGGCTGAAGGGAAGCGGAGAGCGAGAGAGGAAGGGTGGGTGAGAGAGGCACTTGCTAGTGAGTGCTGCTAGCGGCCTGCAGGGTTCAGGATACTCAGCCACAGAGAGGGGGCAGCGGTGCTGCTGTTGGCTGGCGGAGGCTGGCAGTTACCAGCAAGTTTGTGACAGACGGCTACCCTCTGTTCAGAACATCCCTTCTTCATCACTTAAATCTCCTCTCAGGTTTTTCCAGGCCAAATACCCTGACTCTGAAAATGAAGCTCTTAAGAACCTCGCTGTCCAGACTCTCTGTCTCCCCTCTCTCTCGGTTAGGACTTGAGAAACCCTGTCCCAGTAGTAGTCAGATGGACCCAGGCAGGGACCGGGTGTAGCAACTCCTTGGGTCAGCACTCACCTGAACTCGGGGGCTAAAAGCAGGGCTGTGTTGCAGCCCTGGGGTTTTTCAACCTGCCTCTATCACTCACCAGCTGAATGACTGAAGGCTGAGGCCATGACCGTTCTGACCCTCTGCTTCCTCATCTGTAAAGTGGTGACAATAATATGTACCACAATCTTAGCTAAGGGATGTGACATACTATAAATAAAGTGCTTAGCACAACACCGACACATACGAAATGCTCACCAAATAAGAGTTATTATTATTGATGTAGCCTATGTCTCCCTAGCTTGTTTTTTTTAGCAGTCAGACCCCAAGAACTACACAATACTTGTGGTCAATAAAGCCCCTTGGATATATTTACAAAATATACCACCAAGCAAATTCTTCCTTGTTGCACATTTGTGCCCTGAATTGTTTCTAAACTAAATACAAAACTTTACATGGGCCTTCCATGAACTGCGTGTCGTTGGCTTCCATCAGGTACTATAGGTTGTACCTCCTGACAGTAATATCAGCTGCCCCTCAGTGGGCACACACTCTGAACCAAGCACTGTGCTGCTAGGTGTTTGTTCACCTTATCTCATTTAATCCTCACAACAGTCCACTGAGGACAGTACCATTATCCCAGTTCATAAGAAACTGAAGCTCAGAGGGGTTAGATCACTGTCCAAGGTTACAGAGACAGTAAATAGAAGATCTGAGAGTCGAACCAACATAGACTCCAAGGATCAGACTCTTAACCCCTCTACTAAACTGAATAGAGGTGAACAAACCAGCAGACTCCTAGGCACTGAGAATGGACTAGTAGTTACCAAGGGGGAGGGGTTGGGACACATGCAGTGGGGGGGGGAAGGGAGGCAAAGGGCACAGTAATTCACAATCGCAATATAAGTGGAACACGGGGACTGTTGACCCGATGTAATGTCCATGTGAAACCAACATAAGATTGTATATTAATGACACTTAAATAAAAATAAATAAATAAAAATAAACTGAACGCAGGTAAAGAGAGGTTAAGTGCCTCTGCTGGCTGGATAAAGACTCATCAGACATTTTGATGCAGCCAACTTAACTTGTGTGCATATGAGAGGCCTGTGATTCAATACACACATTCTTTGGACAGTGCATGAGAGAGAACCATGTACCGGATGAATGAATTCCAGTCATTACCCAGTTAATTTCCATCTTTCCTATCACTATTTTGTTCCTACTCTATACCCCGTACCCATCACCATGTCTGACACAAAGGAAATGCCCAAGAAATGCTTGTTGATTGAATGAATCAGAGAAGAGGAGGAGGGAAAGGAAGGACCAGGTAGGGAAGGGGGACAGGAAGAAGGAAAGGAAAGAGCTGGGGGTAAAGAAAGGGGCAGGAGGGAAAGAAGAAGCAGAGGAAAGGGGCTAAGAGATGCATCGGGGAGATGAGTGAAAGTGTACCCTCCCCAGGCTATGTAAGATCCACTGCTGGCCCCAGATAAACCTGTGAGAGTCCCAAGTTTTCCAGTACCCCTCACTAAATCATCCTGGCGCCAGCCTTCATTTCAGGAATTTCCTCTTCTCCTCCAAGTGCTGAGGGCCAGCTGGAAGCCCACCCCAGCCCTGCCTGATCCCTAGCCCTGCTTGCTGGGAAGTGGGCTCTGGGCAGCCTCCCATTCTCAGTCTTCTTCAGTTTCCTGGCATTGCCTGAGCTCAGCACAACCTTCCTGCCCTGCTTCCTCTTCCTGCCTCCAGTTGAGAAGAGGCCATGCAGGCATCACCACCCCTAGTCAGGCCACATTTATCACACCTCTGCCAGCTTCCCCTCAGCGGAATTTTAAAGGGCCAAGCCTGCTTCCTGCCAGGCTAATCTTCCCAGAAGGCCCTGGGGAAGGCAGAAAGCAACTGGCACCACCTGTTCCTGACACCTTTGCCTTGACGCTGGCAAATGTGGGCAGAGGCCAGAGTCTGCAGCACGAGTGAGGGGATGACTCAATGCAGGAATGTGTCCCTAGGTGGGGGTTAGGAGGGGGTCAGGCCTACGGCACACTTTGATAACTTCAGTGGAAGGAGCCTGCTCCCCCGCACCGGGCTGTGGGGCTGGATTGCCTCCACCATGTCATCCGCTCAGGTTTCCAACTTTTAGGCCAGACTTGGCTGCTTACAGCTCCAGGAAGGGCTGAAGAGGTCATCACATTACCTACCCCCTTCGGGAGCTGGTTCTGAGTGCCAGGTAGGTCTCTGCCATTGTGATTTCCTTTAACCTCTCAAGGACCCAGCGAGGCAGGTATCGCTGACTCCACTTCATACATGCGGAAAAGGAGGCTCCGGGAGGTTAAGTGACTTGCCCCGGGTCACAGAGCTGGGAAGTGGCACCAGGGTCTGAGCTCTCAGCAATGATTTCGCTTAAGTAAGTCGGCGGCCAAAGTCCCGCGTCAGGGAATGGAGGGTCTGGCTTGGTCCTGCCCCTGGCCTGGCCGCCTCGCCGGAGGAACCCCTGTCTTGGCCTTGAGACTCGGCCCGGGACCCCTCGCGCTCGCCCTCCGCCCCGCGCCCCGCCGGCCCCGCCGCGCCCCGGGCCTCACCATCGCCGCTGCCGCCGCCGCCGCCGCCGCCGCCTGGCCCGCCCCGGCTCCTCTGCCGCCCAGCGGCCGCCGTGCCCAGGACCCGGAGGGAAGCGGAGAAGCGGGGCGGGGCCGGCCGGAGGCGCGGCGGGGGCGGGGGGCGCGCCTTGCCCGAGCGGCCACAGAGCCCAAGTCAAAGCGAAAACAGGCGGTAACCGCGCCCCGAGGTACGTCGCCAGCATCCTGCCGAGACGCCAGCGACCAGTTTCGTACGACTCCCCAGCCTGGGGACCTGGGGGCTACGCCTGAGCAGCCTGGTGTCGGGTCTGCGCGCCGGCCACACCTCGGGGACGCAATCTATGAAATGGGCACCCTGGAGTGGGCTCTGGAGCGGGCTCAGGGAGTCCTCTCCCGGCTGCAACCGACGACAGGTAGACAGGGTTTACCTGGCGAGGCATCACTCATGCGTTCAACAAGCGTTGTCTATGAGCGCCACTGTCAGGCACTGGGCACGGAGCTGGGCGCTGGAGACACCAGAGCTGCCGGGCCGGGTCTTTGCTTTCTTGGTGAATGCATCTCACCTATAACCAAACACCGACGCCAAAAAACTTTTGAAGCTAAAGAAACATTCTTCATGATAAACATTGTGAATACACGACCCACCACTGACTTGTACGTGCTTGAATGGTCAATTGTGTAAGTCATGTAAGTTTCACCTCAGACCCCCATGGAGAAGATGCAAGCTCTAGCTTTTCTGTATTTCCTTCTTCACCAGCAGGGCAGCCCTGCCGAGGTGACCCTGCTCCTCAATCGGAGGAGAGGTGAGGCCAGTGTGTCTTCTGTCCCCGCAGAGCCTTTCTGAGCCAAATCTACCCATTCGCACCCTCTCCTCTTACTACTGCAGAGAAGTCACCAGCCACCTGTTCTCATGCCACTCCCCACATCTCAGATGTGGCCCCTCTTGAGGAAGGCAGTTGAGGGTTTCCGTCCCTGGGGCTCAGCTCCTGTGAGCACACACTCCACCCCTACCTGGACAGTCTGGGTCCAAAAGAAGAGTTTCACCCCAGTTCCTTGGCCCTTGAGTCCAGGAGTAGATTGAGGAGAGAATGGACATAGCTGAGGCAGAGACTGCCCTGAGAGCATCTTCTATACTTCCCTCCTCCCTCCCCAGTTTTTGGAGCAGGATTCCACAGCCTGACTTGCCAGGGCTAGTCCCAAAGCTTGTCTCCAACCCTGCGCCTGCCACACATCCTCCCCAAACAAGTTGTTTTCAATTATGGAAAGTCTATGGGGGAAACAGGGACAGAGATGGCAAGAACCCTTCCCCCAAACTAAGGCAGAGGGCACTGGTAAGAGTGACAATGATGGGAACCTGGTGGGGCAGGGGGGCGCCCAAAGACACTGAGGCTCATTGTACATGGAGGGGAAGGAGGGCCATAGGCCCTGTCTGGTGACACTGACTGCCCAGCCACAGGACATGGGGAAGAGATGCTTGCCCCCTCAGGACAGCTGAGACCCAAAGGCCCTGCTAAGTCCCAGAAAGGGAGGGGCAAACAAAAGACAAACAGCACTTGCTGAGCCGCAGGACAAGGAAAAGCACTCCAGTTTCTTCTTCAACCCTGCCCCCAGGCCACAAGAGGGTCACAGAAGAGGGGCGGCAATGACAGGAGATGCAGGAGGCCCTTAACCAGACTCCTAATACTCCACCCAGGCAGGCTTCATGTCCCAGCTAACACTTCTGGTAAAAATAAAGGGACATGGCAAGACCCAAGGAGGACATTTAGGAGTCTTGTATACCATCCTAAAATGCTGTGAAGGTTTTGAATTTTCCCTGTGTCAGGACCTCCAGAAAATTCTTGTCCTTAAGACTTGTGCCAATGAATGGAACAAAGGGGAATAAAGAAAGACAAGGAGGACCCATCCTTCTGTTCCAAACATATGCGTTCCACCCCTCCAACAACTTGGGCCTCAGGGGGGAGAATTTCAGCCAGAGGGTATCCTTAGAGAGAAGAGAAACAGAAGGGCCAAAGGCAAAAGGGAAAGGGATACACACATAGGGATACTGAAAGGCTTTTATTGCCCACCAGCCACTGTCAGTTTCCCAGCCACATGCTGGGCCCTCTGGGTCTCTCCAACTAACCCTAAGGGCCCGTGAAACACAACAACAGTCCCAGTCTCTCCTTCTGGGCGACCAACGTGCAATCTGGGGCAGACACTGGGAGAGGGGCCTCAGAGTCAGGGGCAGGAGGACCAAGCAGCATTCCCTGTGGAGAAGGACAGGAGAGAGGGCCCCTCTTGGCACCCACCAGGGAGGGTTGCCCCAAAGAGGAGGGCAGGGTGGGAGGGGCTCCCTAAATTACTTAGTGGATGACACCAGTGGCAAAGAGCACGATGAAGAGGATGATGATAAAAACAACCACACAGATGAGGACGATCATCTTCACATTCTTCCACCAGAACTTCCGAGCCACCTTCTGCGATGTGGTCTTGAAGTGCTCCGACTATTGGAGAGAAGGTAGAGTGACCCAGTGCCTCCTACCACAGGGAACAGGAGTACAAACAGAGGCCCACAGCCATACATCTCAATATCTAAGTGATAAGTTGATGTTACCTCAGACTGTTAAACAAAAAATGTTCTGTCCTTCTACCTTGACAAATACACCTTCATAACAATCTAGTGGGCCAAGTTCAAACTCAGAATCCTTAGGTTCCCCCTGACCCTCTGCCTGCCTGCCCCCTTCGCTTCCTGCTCCTGCACTGTCATGCCCACCAAGGGGCCTTTTACCCAGGAGTGAGACAATGGCAGCATGATCCACCCTTGGGCGGCAGACACTGGGGCCACGGGGTACATCCTCCAGGTGGGCTCATCTCCCTGGTTCCATGACCCCTTGCTCTTTGGGGACTGCTGAAGATGGAGCAGGGACCAGGGCAGTACAGGGGTTGAAAGTGAGGGAAACTACACTTCCTCTTGCAATTCAAGTTACAGAAATTAAGTTTCCCTGGGCCTTTTCCTCGCCCCCCAGATTAGTGGAAACATTAAGTCCCAGGGAGACAAAGAAACTATACCCAGTATCACACACAGGACTCAGAAAGATACAGCCCATCTCTCCCATGAACAAGGAACCTTAGGCTCCTGCCTTGGCTGAATTTTACAGTTACCCCCTGGCTGAGCAGCTGGCTTGCGCACTGGCTAAAGGGAGAGAAGAATGAAGTCTAGCAAGATGTGTGGGAGATATTATTCTAGCATTCAGCTAGCAGAGGACCGCAGCATCAAAGAATTTCACTGCTGTTTCCAGCTTCTTTTTAAAGCTGATTCAGCAAAACTAGCAGTTTTCCACCCCCTGCCTAATACCTCCTGGAGAAGGCCAAAGGCCCTAGGAGGATTTTCCAGAGCTAATACAATATTTTTACCCTGGGGGGGGTCAGGTCTGAACGATCTTCAAAGACAGCCTTCAAAGGGGAAATCAGTTTCACAGGAAAGGAGCCTAAGAATACCCAGCCTCACTGATCCATCCATCTGCCTCAGGAAATGCCTGCATGGGTCAGCTTCCGCCCCCCCAACTCCCGTCACTGGATCCATTCCCTGGACCCCAGTACCAGTCAGTGGAGTGGAGCAGAATCAGAAGTGGGCACTCAGTCAACTCCCAAAACAGGTGAAAAGGCAGACTTCTCTCCTTTTCATTTCATTTTGCCCCCAACACCACCAGCCCGCAAACCCCCAACAATCCCTCCCTGCTTCCTCTGACCCCCCAGTGGGCTCCCCTTCTCACTGTGGCTTCTAGATCCTCTGTCTTGTTGCGGAGATGGTCCAAGTTTTCTCCTCGGGCCAGGATCCGCTCCACATTCTGGGTCATAATATTCTTGACACCCTCTACCTCACTCTGCAGATTCCGCACACGATCATTTCCTCCACCTCCACTGGCCTCCTCCTGGGCAGCAACACAGGGTTAATTAGGCCGAGTGGTGAGAACTGAGACTCAACCCCAGAGGCCAGAGGAGGGGAAGACCTACAGTGGCCTTTAGCTTTGTGTAATGCTTGAACTGTTTACAAAGCACATGCTTTCATATAGTAGTCATGTAATCAAAAGTAAATGCATTTTTAAGCCCCGTAAAGTGAGAGCTGATGCTAGACAGACTTAGATCCAACTTCTTTTCAGATTCTCAGGGCTCCTGACAAGGAAAAGAGGCACACCCCTAAATCCCTGTCCACGGCTTCCTTGCTTCTCAGAGTGGCTCAGAGAAGACAGAGCCCCACTGCTGTTCGTCACCAAATTCCCAGACCCCAGGGATCTTCATTAAAAATGTCTGGCCAGCAGAACACCCTCACCTAGCCCAACCCTCCCTCTCTCCAAGACTGGAGAGCTGTTCTACCGGACCCAAAGCAACGGCAACTGGGCCCCAAGTCCCTCCTGAGGCCCCATGAGAGAGCCAGAGGGCCGTTGGGCCACAGACTTCTGCTTTCCCCGGCACTTAGCACCACGTGTAGGCACCAAGTCACATCCTACTTAGGCAGATATTAAATGAAAGAAAAAAACCACAGCCTGGGCGCTGGGGGAAACGGAGGGCGAGTCGGGCCGGCTGCCGCCTCGTCGCCAGGCTTCAGGATAAGGTTGTGAACAGGGAGGGGAAAACAGAATGAAGCTCCTCCCTCCCTGACCCAGGACCTCCTGACACAGGCTTGTGCGTCCAAAGTAGATTATCATGAAGAATTCATTCTCTAGTTCTTTTACAAACTCTTAGCTCTCTTCCTCCTGTCTATGGAGATGGCGCCAACTCCTCGGACTGGGTGGAGAGACGAACTCTTTGGGCTTCTGTATCGGGATAGTGAGAGGCAGAGCCGGAGCGCGCCCGCCGCTGGGCTGGAATCTGCTCCGGGAACAGCAGAGGCGCTGCCCGGGAATGTCACCACACCCGCCGGCGGTGGCGGCCAGAGGAGACGAGGGGCCGGTCGGCAAGTCTTGGGCTGGAATTCGGACCCCCTGCCCCCACCGCAGCCCTGCTCCGGGCCAGCGCCGAGGTCACGGGAGGGAGTCGTGGAGGCGCAGGGACACCGCCCGGGCAGCTCGGGGCCGGCGGTCAAGTTGTCAAAGAAGAGAGGTCCCGGCGCTGCCCAGTCCTCTGCCTTGGCCGCCAGCTCTCCCTTCCGGATCCCCAGCGCCTCCCGGCTCGCCTTTGAATCAGCCCCCTCCTAGTTCCCCGCTCGCTCACCATGGCTCCCAGCGGCTCGGGCCCGTCGGCGGCAGACCTCGCGCCGGCGGCTTCCTCGGGCGGCTCGGGCTCACTTCCTGCTTCCCCCGCGGCCGGCCTGCCCCCGCCCACCTCGCCGCCCAGCCGCGCCCGCCGCACCTCGCCGAGGTGCCCCCAGGTAGGCGGCGCCGCCGCGGCCCCTCCGGCCTCCCCCTAAACCCGGGCTCAGGCACAGAGCAGCAGGGTTTCCCGGCGCCGAAGGTCTTCTGCCCCCTCAGGAACAAGGGAACAAGATCAAACAGCCCTCCAGGGTTCCTGAGGCTGGACCTCCTGATATGGGCCAGGTGTCCAGCGACTTTTTTATGTCCTGAATGTCGGAGCCCAATTCTCGGAGACGGAAATCAACCATAAGCACGCGGCCAGGCCTACTTCACGGGGAAACAGAGTGCAGGTGTGAACATTTCTTGCTGGGCAACCCTTGTTCCCACGTCCGGGGCGGGCTGAAAACACTAAAACCCCCAACGTCTGGAACGCTATGCCCCTGGCTCTGGTGTCAGAGCCCCCTGTTACTCGCTGCCAGCCCGGGAGTGAACCTCACACCTCTCCCGGTTTTGCAGGTGCTAATGCTGACCTCAGGACCACGGCGAGGAGGAAAAGGAGAGCACGTGCTCTGTGCCTAGCACAGTGCCCGGAATGAAGGGCAGTCCACTGTGCAATCAGGACAGGAGGGTTCACCAACATCTCCTGTCCTCCCAGAGCTCAACCGTCCTGCATTTGCCCTCAGGGACCCCTACGGGGTATGGTGAGCCCAGTCAGAAACGTCAGAGCACTGCCCTATAGAACAGAGAGGGGGGCCCAGGGCAAAAGAATTTTCCACCAACTTGGCTCCAGGCCAGAGAAAATCCACTCTTCCTGGAGGGTGTTTATCATGACAGAAGAACAGTAACAGGGACATGCAGAAGGGAACAGATATTCCTGTCCCATCCCAGAAGAAGTAACAGTTCCAAGGGGGAAATGTCAGCTTCTTTAACAAATACTTTTTTAAAAGATCTAATAAATTTTGGGCCCCTGTAGCATTTTGAGACACTTTATTCTAATTATAATGAAATCTTATCCCCAATTAGATAAGATTATTATTTTTACAGACCTGAATTTTGGTGGATGGTAACAGCCTGCTTTCACAGAGAATGTGGCTGCCCCAATCCTCACTATCCTTAGAAAGACTGCAAAGTGGCCAAGCGGAGGTGCGTCCGAATCCTTGATCTATACTTGTGCTAATACAGTAACCACTGACCACCTGTGGTCGTTGAGCACCTGACATATGTCTAGTCTGAATTGAGATGTCGGAGTAAAATACACACTGGATTTCAAAAACTTACTATGAAAAAAAGGATATAAATATCTCATTAGTAAGTTTATATATTGATGACATGTTGAAATAATATTTTGAATATATTGAGTTAAATAAAAAATATGGATAGAATTAATTTCACCAGTTTCTTTTCTCCTTTTATTTGCCTAGTAGAAAAATTAAAGTACAGATATGGCTCAAATTATATTTCTATTAGACATGCTGATATTTATGTGACATCTTAATATTTATGTGACCTTGGACAAATTTACTTAAAATCTCTAAGCCTCAGTTACCTTATTGTCTGTGCCTGGTACTTAAAAAACGCTCAGTAAATGGCGGCTATTATGATTTTACTGTTACTAAGAATTCCAGATGCTAAGTGAGGTGGTAAGTAGGGGAACATGGGAGGTGCCAAAGGGCCAGAGCAGGAAGAAATGGAGGAAATGTCAGGAAAAGTCCCACAGGAGGACGTAGGGTTACAGTAGTAGAGGATTTGCTGGGGTCTACTATGCCACTGCCAGCTTTGGTCATACACTGGTGTCTCTGAAGGAGCTGATCCTTGGCCGACACCCAGGAGTCATCCGGGAGAGTCCAAAGTGTCCTCAGCTGGGCCTGTGACCTGTTCACCCTCATCATCACCATGCAGGATCCCTGCAGGCTTGGCCTCACCTGCACAAACATTACAGAAGACCACCTGCTAACAGCCTCACAAGGTGAGACGTTCAATAAGGCACTGAACAACATGCTATAGCAGAAATGCTACTATGGGCCGAGTATGAGGCAAGAAACAAAATTCATTGATCCCTTGACAGTAACAAAGGCTTATCCCAGGAGAAAGGGTCAGTGAGTTTGTAAGGAAAAGATGTTGGGTGATAGGAGTTGCAGCCAAAGAAGCAGGCGTGGGGTGATGAAGAGTGTTTGCAGTCCCTGTGTAATCTGAAGATTTGGAATCAGCTCCCCTACTCCTTGGTTGTATAGTCTTGGGCAACTCTCTTCCCTCTGGGATCTTCAGTTTCTTCATAAGCAAAATGGGAATAAAAATGAAAGTTGCTTTCCAGGATTTTTATTAGGATTAAATGATGTGAGTATATACTCCTATATTTCTGCTAAAACACTTCACAAATGAAAAAGGAGACTAATAAGAGAAAAGAGGGGAAGAGGGATATTTACAGCCTGCAAAGCAACTGGCAAACATTGCTTGCATGCCAGCCTTATTTATGGCCCAAGAGGGCAGTTTATTCCTGTACTTCTCAAGGAAAAGGCTGGAGAACAAGGAGAAGGCACATTCCGGAGGCTCAACTGGAATTGCTCCCTGAAAGATCATAGAGTTCTCAGCAGGGCCAAGGCCTCTTTTGTCTCCAAACCCCTCTTTGTGAAATGTTACACTACTGGCCACCCCGTGTGTGACACCATCAGTCCCCGTCTGTCCCAGTGCGCTCTCCCTTTCTGACTGTGCCCTAAGAACAGGAAGGTTCTGCTTTGGCCATCTTCTCTACTGACTCCCATTCTCTCCCGAGCAACAGTTCTCTGTGAGGTAGATTTTGCCCTCGGGCACATTCATTTGACAATGTCTGGAGACATTTTTGGTTGTCAAACAGGGGCGGATTGCTTCTGGCATCTAGTGGGTAGAGGCCAAGGATGCTAAACTTCCTACAATGCAAAAGGCAGTCCCGCATCCCCACAGCAAAGATACACACCAAAAGTCAATAGTGCCGAGGTGGAGAAACCCTGGTCTCCCTAGGGAAGTGAAATGCCTTTACGGCTTCACCAGCCGTTTATCTGTATCTCCAGCCAATCTCTCAATTGCCACTGCTGCCTCCCCAGTGCCCTGGACGGTTCATAAACACCTCCAACAGCCAAACCAAGTCGTGCATCTCTTCCCTCTGCTGCTCCTCCTGCGTAGTACTCCCATCCTACCAGTTTACCAAGTTAGGGTCCCTAAGTCATCCTACACATGCAAAGGGACATCTTTTTTTTTTTGCTTTTATTTTATTTTATTTTATTTTTTAACTGCTTCAAATTAGTTTATTAGGCAGAAATACATTTTCCCCTCATTGTTTAAATTGATGTCAGTTCAGTCTTCCGAAAGCTTGCCACAGAAAGGCCTAAGACACTTTTTAATTTTCTCTATTGAATTAGAAATAATATCCAAGATGTTACCATCTGGGAAAAGTAGGTGAAAGATACATGAGGTCTTGTACATTTTCTGTAACTTTCTGTGAATGCAAAGGGACATCTTTAAGTCCTGATTCCATCTTGGCTATGTCTCTCATATCCCTTCCTTTCCAAACCAGCTCCTGCTTCCTAGGTAATGTCAGCATCATCTTTTCTCTGGACAATTCCATCCACCTCCAAACTGACCTTTATTTTCCCATTTATCTTCCCCAACACAGATTTGAGCATGCTTTCCCTGCTCCTGAGTAAAGCCCAAACACTTTACTTTGCCGTACTAAGACTGTTCTTAACCTGCTTTTTAAAGCTTATCTTCCCATAAGACTCACCTCCCAGCCCCCTAATCGCACCAAATTACATGTCCTTCCCCAACATACCATTGCTCAAGTGGACCTTTCTTATGATGAATAAATATCCTGCTTCTCTTATCACTGCCTATGGAAAGACTATTCTTATATAAGACATTGCTTCCATGAAGCCTTCCAGATTTCTCCACTGAAGTTAACTTCTTCCTCTTCTGATTGCCATCACATTTTCTTTTTTAGAATCTATAATATGCTTTGCCATTTGCTGTATACACATTTCACATTTGACTCCTCCAACACTCTAAGTTCTATGAAGGCAGGGACTGTGTCTTTACTTTACCCCTTACAAAATAATATAACCTTCCCACAGTAGGCATTCACTAAATGTTTCGGATCTTGAACTGAGAGACCTTACAGGGGGCTTCTTTCTCCACAATGCAAACAGAAAGATAATTTCACTAGAAAATACCCATGGAGAAATTCTTTCCTAAATTTTGGACTGTTTTATAAATAAATGAATGCTATATACCACCAGTCTTTGTATATTGGACCTGAAAGACTAAACTGGAGATCACCCCCTTCAACAAAATCAAGTCAAAATCATGGGAGGGAGAGGTGCTGAGTTAGCATAACTCATTTATTAGCTGTATTTCTCTTCCCCAGAATGCTCAGTTCACCTAAGACTAAGAACTTTTGATTCCTTTCTCTCCTCTCCAAATGTAGTCATCCTTCAAAGCCCAGTACAAGTTTTCAAAAAAACTTTCCTGATTTCTCCAGTTGTGACTCATTTCTTCCTCAATGTTCCAAAAGCATTTTGAACTTCATTGAATACTTATGGCTGTCTACACTCTATTATTATTCTATTACTTCTATATTCTTTTGTTTCCTTATCCTCAAACTCCTATATGACAGAGTACACAACTAATAGTATCTGTTTCTTCCTCTGTAATGTGCCTAGTTCTTGGCATGCAACAGGACATAAATGCTAACCTCAGTAGAACCATCTAATTTGGAGTGGTCCCAGAAGAGCTAGCCCAAACTTCCCAAATCACACTGGATTAATTTGGACTGGGGTCTGACGGTGGATTAAGGGATCCATCTCCTACATAGATCCATGGCTTCCACAGTTACTGGGCCCACCTTGCCTGTTAGGATGACCTAGATGCAGGCCAGACCCTCAACAGCAGGGACACTATTAGCCCAGTGATTCCACTTGCCAAACACATCTGTCCCTCAAATCCCTATTTTACATCTACCCCTGCCATTCTTTTCCTTTAGCACACCTCATTTATTAGCTGTATTTCTCTTACCCAGAATGCTCTCAGTTGACCAACTGTTAAGAATTTTTTATTTCCCTCCCTTTAGGATAGTGGTTCTCAGTACATGGTACATGAACCCCTGGGGTCTTCAAAGACAAAACTACTTCTGTAATAATACTGATAGATTATTTGCCTTTTTAATTGTGTTGACATTTACACTGATGATGCAGAAGCAGTGGTGGGTAAAACTGCTGGCAACTTAGCAGTAACGACCGCGGCACCAAGTGACATTGCATACCTCCTTGCCAGACACTTGCAATTTTTAAAAATGCCATGTTTTATTAAGAATGCCCTTCATGAAACAGTACAAATTATTAATTTTATCAATTCTTGACACTAGTACACATCTCTTATTATTTTATTATTTTGTGTTAACAAACAGGAAATAGGCACATAGCGCTTCTGCATAACCACATGCGATCATTTCATAGTCGTTCTAAGAAAAAGCATTTGCGCAATTAAACTGTAAACTGAACTAACGTTTGTAAATTAATGGACTTTTTTTGAATAGTACAGACAGTTCCCATACATCCCTTCAACACTCTCCCAGGGTCTCCTATTGTTAACATCCTGCATTAGTGTGGTATGGTACACTTGTTACACTTCATGAGCTAATATTAACATATTAACAAAGCCCATAGTTTACACTAGGGCTCACTCTGTGTTGTACATTCTGTGGGTTCTGAAAAATGTATAATGACATGGATGCACCACAACACCATTACAGTATCATACAGAATAGTATCATTTCTGTAAAAATCCACTGTGTTCCACCCATTTCATCCCTCCCTCTCATCTCCCAATCCCTGCCAACCACCTATCTTTATACTATCGCCACAGTTTTGCTTTTTCCAGGATATCATAGTAGGTGGCCTTTTCAGACTGGTTTCATTCAAGGAGCAATATGCACGTAAGGTTCCTCCATATCTTTTCTTCGTGGCTTGATAGCTTATTTGTTTATCACTGATCCTGTTGTATGGATGTACCACATTTTGCTTATCCATTCACCTACTGAAAGACATCCTGGTTGCTTCCAAGTTTGGGCAATTATGAATAACGCTGTCACTCATTTGTGTGTGCATTTTGTGTAGGCATAAATTTTCAACTCATTTGGGTAAATACCAAGGAGCATAACTGTTGGATCATATGGCAAGAGTATGTTTAGTTTTGTAAGAAACTGTCAAACTGTCTTCCACAGTGGTTGCACCATTTTGCATTCCCAGCACCAGAGAAGGAGAGTTCCTGTTGCTCCACATCCTCACCAGCATTTGTTGTCCGTGCTTTGAATTTCAACCATTCTAATAGGTATCTTGTTGTTTGTTTGTAATTCCCTGGTAAGATGCTGAGAATCTTTTTCTTTCTTTCTTTCTTTCTTTTTTTTGATTTCTGTACCTTTTATTTTTTTGTGACTATTTGCTCTGGTTAGGACCTCAGATACAATGTTGAATAGAAGTGGTAAGAGTGGGCATCCTTTCCTTGTTCTTGATCTTAGGGGGATCATTTAGTCTTTCACCTTTAAGTTCACTGTTGGTAGTAGGGTTTTCATAGATGTCTTTTAACAGGTTAAGAATGCTTCTTTCTCTTCATAGGTTGCTGAGAATTTTTATTATGACTGAGTAGTCCATTTTGCCATGTGCTTTTTCTTTAGCTGTTGAGACTATTGAGAGGATCAGGTTTCTCACGTTTATTTTGTTTATATGGTGAATTCCATCTATTGGTTTTTAAAAGTTTTAAACCAACCTGGCATTCCTAGGATCAATCCCACTTGGTCATGATGATTTATCCTTTTTATACATTCCTGGGTTTGATTTGCTTATATTTTGTTAAGGAGTTTTGCATTTATGTTCATGAGGATATTAAAGTTTTTTCTTTTACTATCTTTGTCTAGTTTTGGTATCAAAAAAATGCTTATCGCATAAAATGTAAAGTATTCCTTCCATTTTTTTTTTTTGTGCAATTTCGGGTGCCCTGTCTGCAGGAGCGGGGAAGTCTCCTTGGATCAGAGCCCCAGTCAGGCTCACCAAGCCCTCTGCCTTCATCCCTGTACTGTCCCACGCTTCCTCTATCTTGACTCAATTGCTGCCCTATCTGGAACCTCGGAATCATACTAGAATTCTCTTTCCTTTACTCTCCCATCCAACCAGTCACAAAGTCCTGTTGATCCCCCCATATTTCTCAACTCTCTCTCCACAGCCCTTATCTTGGTTCAGATCCTTACTACTCACAGCTAGGGTTAAACAAAGCTTGGTCGTTAGGGTGCGCACTGCATATAGGGAAGTACTCTCCCTCTAGCCGTGCTATTTTTGCAACTCCTAGAAAGGTGCAGGATGTCTCCTGCGTCAGTGCTTTTGCACTGCCTGTGTTCTCCGCATCCTTCTTGGGCGGGGTCACTCTACCAGGGCTCTGCTCAGGAGCTCCTCCTTCGTGCTCCCAGGGCATTCTGAGCCGCACAAGAGTCATCCTTTGCAGCATTTGCCCATTTCACTGACTTCGTCCCAGCCAGGGACCACGCCCTGGAACAGGGCTTCTGTGATTACCACCCCGGCCTGGGTGACGCTACGGTGTGTGTGAGCTCACGCCTCTACCAGGCACAGATTCGGGGGGTCCGAGGCCTCAGCAGTCCATTCCCGGCTCGCCCAGAAAGACCGCACCGCAACGCGAGGAGCCGAGCACGCACTCTCTCATTTGAGCCCAGACCCGCCTCTTTTTCTTTTTTTTAAATGAAGCACCACTTTACCTGAAAGGATGTCGGACAAACGATGGTTATTCAAACTGGCACATTTGGCAAGAATTTTCTCAAAAATGAGAGGAGTGAGACTGCTCCTTCAAGGAGAACGACAGACAATATTTGTTGCCAATGATAAAATTTGATCTTTCAAGTGAAAATTAGAATTTTGAAAAACTTGTACCTGCCACTGTGAGCCTGGCAGCTTCCCAACACTTAAGAGACTCTGCATTTGGAAAAGCTGCATACCTCAGTGAACCAATATTTTCCAAATGACCATGTATGTATGATTTTACAGTATCATGCATGAGTAAATGGTCTATTCAAAGTATGATTTGAATACAACAGAACATAAAGTTCATCAATACAGTTTGAGTCCATATCCAACTAACCTTTAAAAAAAACTACCACTTGCAAATTTAGGCATGGAATCAAAAAAATATCCATAATTATTTTAAAAGGCTATTAAATGCTTCTCCCTTTTCCAACTGAGTAGCTGTGAGGCTAGATTTCCTTTGTATACTTCAACACCATTTCCCAACAGATCAAATGCAGAAGCAGATATGAGAATCCAGCTGTCTTCAATTAAACGAAGACATTAAAGAGATTTGCATGTAAAACAATACTACTCTTCTCATGCAATTTTGGGGGGACATATTTTTTTCATAAAAATGTTTACATAAACATGTAATGAGTTTATTACCTTCATGTGTGATAATATTTTAAACATTTCTCAGTGCATATTTCCAACACAGTAAATATGGTTAAAATATAATCCACATAAACAAAAGCTCTTCAGAGTTCTCAATAATGCGTGAACCGCTGCTCCAGGACGCTTTCCTCTTACCCTGCTGGCCAATGCCGGTGCCAGCGAGAACTGGATATGACAGCGCTGTTCAAAACTCAGCTCTAAAAATCTCCCCCGACCGACCACAACCTACTCACTGGCCCTATTCTGCATCTCCTCTGTAGTTTGTCGCTCCGGTTTCCCCTGCAGATTTCAAAGCCCTGGTTCTTAGCAGGTACTGGAAGGGAGAATAAAGGAACTCGCACACCCTCTCTAGGCCAGGGCAGCCCGTCCAGGCGCGTCCTCAACTCTGCAATCAACCTCTCTGGGAAGAGTCTGACATTTGCGCCCATATCGCTCAACTCGGGGAGCACCGCAGGGTCACTACGACCTGGGGAGGCCGAATGGGGGAGAGTAGGGACTCAGGGAAGTTGAGGAAATTGCGAATCTTCCTACGGCTGAAAGCAACGGAGGGCCCTCGGCAGGGTTCAGGGGCGAAATCGGTATTGCGGCATAAGAGGGACAGGTCTGAGGGTCGCAGCGTCCCTTCTCAGTCCCGGGCGAGGCGAGGCCCGCGCACGACCCCGCGCTGCCCCAAGGCTCTCCGGCCTGCCCTTTGCCGCCAAGCAGGGAGCCCGGCGCGGCCGACCGGGGCCCTCACGACACCCCGCCGCTTTCCGGCCGGCCGCGCAGGTGCTGATGTGTCGGGAGGCCGGACTTCGGGCAGCTCCCCCTCGCGACGCTCCCTTCGCGGACGCTGCTTCTGTGGCCGAGCTGCCTCCGCGGAGCTATGGCGGTGTCTGCCCGGTCCGCCCGGGCCCCGCGCGACTCAGGTAGGCGCAGAGCCCCGCTCTACGGCGGAGGGAGAGGCTGGTCTCCGAGGGCCGGGGGCGGGAGGGCTGCCCTCGGGGACCGCGGGGAGGGAGACGTTCGTTGGGGAGGGACATGTAGGGAAAGATTACACCCTGCAGCTGCAGGGTGGCGATGACATTCGGGGCCGCTTTGCGGTTGGGGGGCTGCAGTCGGACAGAGGTTCGGGGACATTGGGGGTCCTAGAGAAGGGGCTGCACTGAGGGATGTTTTTGGTAGTCAGAGATCAGTGAGAGAACCTAGGTAGGCCGAAGCCCTGGGGCTGTTGGGGCAGTGATTTGCTCTTTTAGAAAACCTCCACCTTAAACGTGCACACATACTTTCGCCATTTATCGGTTGCAGATAAAGCACTAAAAGACAAGGCTGGACAGACCTCACGGTCCAATCAGGGTAGCCGAATGGGGAAACTCTTGGGTTTTGAGTGGTCAGATGTGTCCAGCTGGGGAAGGTTGGTGACTCTGCTGAATCGACCAACGGATCCTGCAAGCCTGGCGGTCTTTCGTGTTCTCTTTGGTGAGTCCAGTTTGGTTAGAGGTGGGGGAGTGACACTGTCCTTTGGCCCCTTCTTGTTTACTTAGTGACTTAACATACGTTTTTCTCGGAGCTGAAGATACCGATGACCTGGACGAAGCCTTTGTGGAGTTGAGGATTAACCCACCTTTGTCCCCTCTAAGTAGGGACCGTTTTGCTTGTGCATGAAGTTGCCCAGTAACTATGCCAAGGAAGTCTTCGGAAAACACAGCAGTGGTGACAAGGAAGACATTTTGACTGTGACTCCCTAATGCATAGCTCCCTAACTCCTAGGCCACAGCATGTGTGCTTGAAATGGGGGTTTACAGATGTGCTGAAATATTAATATCCTAAGCCCAGTGGTTCTCAACTGGGGGCAATTTTGTTTCCCATGGGACATTTGGCAATGTCTGCACACATTTTTATTTGTGTAAGTGGGGCAAAAGGGGAATAGGTGGCTACTGGTCACTTGTGTTTACCCCAGTGTGTTAGCCAAATATTGCTGTTTTTTCTGTGAACTAGGAAGTGAAGAAGGTTGAGAAGCATCACCCTAGAGCACTTTCTGTGTAGCCTGGCAGGACTGACCTTTATAACTGTCAAAGCCTGAACGGCCTTTATAGCATTTTGTACGCTTCTTTCATTTAAACCTCTCTGTAACCCTGTAAAATATTTTGAACCCCCTTTCACCAGCAGGCATTGGCTCAATAAGGTGCAGTGGCTCTCTGAGGTCTCCGAACTGGCATAATGCTGTACTCGGTAATTATGGTCAGATGAATGAATAAATGGCAGAGCTAGGGTTAGGAAAGAAGTTTGACCTTGGAGATGGGTGCATTCAACTGTATTATAGTGTGTTCCACTGCTTCCTTTGCTGAGGCCTAATGGCCCTGTCCCCCATCACTGCCTTTTCAGGGTTGATGATGGTGCTGGACATTCCCCAGGAACGGGGGCTCAGCTCTCTGGACCGAAGATATCTGGATGGGCTGGAGGTGTGCCGCTTCCCTTTGCTGGATGTCCTGCAGCCCCTGCCGCTTGACTGGATGTATCTTGTCTATACCATCATGTTTCTGGGTGAGGGAAATGGTGGAAGAGATGGGAGTATTGATTGGCCTACATAAAACACAGAAATACAACGTATGCTGATGAATGAGCAAGGTCCTGGGTTGTTTATTTCACTTACGCTGTGACTGATAATTTCATCCTGCTACTTTGTGTGTGATCCAAGCTCTGACCCCTTAACTTTTTAAGAATATTAAGATAACATTTAATTTTAATTTAGTTTTACCTGATTATGAGATGTCTAATGACTGTTCTTAATTTCACCCACAGCCTGTCCCAGGGTAACTGGGCCTGTGGTGACCTTCTGACATCTTAATCCTCTCCCCCACAAATCCTAGGGGCACTGGGCATGATGCTGGGCTTGTGCTACCGGATAAGCTGCGTGTTATTCCTGCTGCCATACTGGTATGTGTTTCTCCTGGATAAGACATCATGGAACAACCACTCCTATCTGTATGGTTTGTTGGCCTTTCAGCTGATGTTCATGGATGCGAACCACTACTGGTATGAATCCAGGGGATAAAAGGGGAGGGGTTGGCTGGGTCGGTGGTTACCAGAGATAGGTGCCCACTGAGGTCCTAGAAGTTGCCCCGGCAAACATATTTTTAACCATGCTTTGCAAAGTGTGGTTACAAGGTCACCCTTTGATTTGGATGGATTGGGTGGGGGAAGGGTCAGCAAGGTTGGGGCACTTGGGATGACAAAAGTAAAATGGCCCCATTCCCACCCCTTCACTCTTCCCATATCTCCCCAGGTGCCTTGATCTATCCTCTTCCTGTAAAGCTCTTAGAGAGATGAAGAGAAGACTAAAGCCAGACATAGCTGTTTTCAGATATTTCAAGGGTGGTCATGTGGAAGAGGGTGCAGGCTTGCTCTGTGTGAGCCCAGAGGGGCACAGTTAGAGCCAGGAGTAGAAGCTGCTGTGAGGCACAGTCATGTTGGAAGGACAGAGCCCACCGGGGCTGCCCAGCATGCTCTCCTGGGAGGCTGTAACCCTCCCCCACCTCTGCCTTGGGTGACCATCTTTCATGGGAGGTGAAGAAGGAATATGGAGACAGGGCGGCAGGGCAGATGACCTTTAAGGATTCTTCCTATTATTAGGTGACAAGCGGATATGAGATGTCAGTAAGCTGGGGAGAGGAAAAAATCTCAGATATTGAATTTGCTAGTGATTTATAATATTAAGTTTCACTTATTAATATATACATACAAATACTCCTTTTGTTGACCTTTAAATTGATGTGGAATGCCAGTCTCATCATAAATAATTTAGAGGCAGTTTTGACAGAATATCCCTGAGAAGTTTACTTTTTATGACTTTTACACAGTTTGAAAAAAATACATATCACTTACTGAGGGCTTTCCACATGCCACGAACTCTATTAAACGTGTTTAAATTTTTCATTATAAACCCATGAGGTCCACAGTTCTGTCCTCATTTGCTAGATGAAAAAACTAAGGCTTTAGAGATGTAAAGAATTTGCCTAAGATCACATAGCTGGTAAGGGACACAAGTGAGAATCCAAGTCTCCCTAACTGCAGACTCCAGAGCTCTTGACCACATGTGAGAGCTGCCCCTTTGCCAACTTCTCTGTTCATTCACAGCTTTCTTGAAAACCGGCTTTGCTTCTGCCTGCCTAGAATACATCTAGTCTTAACAGTCCAAGTTTATCAGTCCTCTCCCTAGCTAAACTATTTGCAGTGACCTCCTGGCATTAGGTCCTGGCATCCAGATCTGTGAAAGTCAGTTTGTCTTAGATAGTGAAACATATATTTACATACACCTTTAGCTTTTCACTCAAATTCATTCTTTTTCAAATTCAGCCATGTTTCTGGCATTGTAGTCCTTTTCCTGATTTGTTCCATTAGGACAAACGAATTTGCTAACTAACTAATAGTAAACACTGAACTTTTTGTTGTAACTCATTAGTAATATTTCTGTTATGACTTAAAACAATCTCTGTTACAATTTGCTCATATAGCCCAGAGGACTGGAGAGGATATGAGAGATGTCCCAGGACATATAGGTTATTGCATTTAAAAAGAAAGGTGAGAATGTGGCTGGACTAAGCAGCTGTCCTCAGCCCTTCACTTCCCTTGGTATAGGTCTGTGGACGGCCTTCTGAAGGCCCACAAGCGGAATGCCCACGTGCCTCTTTGGAACTACACTATGCTGCGGGGCCAGGTAAGGGAATTCGGAAAGAGGGAGGTGTTCTTGACAGCCATTGTTGGCATTGCCTTCTGACTGCCAGACTGCACCGTGTTCTGCCTCCCTGGATCTTCTTTTATCCCTTTTCCTGGAAAGCTAGGCCTGCTTTTCCATTGTTCCCTGATCTCTGGGTTTTCTCTCTTTGTCATGGAAAGAGGAGAGCCTTGTGTCTGCTGGATTAGAATCCGCACAAGAGAGTTGTTTCATGACTTTCCTTAGTGCCTAATGCCATGCTTGGCATTGGTAGTGTGTCAGCAAATACTTGTTGAATGAGTGAATGCCTGAGATGAATGAACAGTAGCATGGATCAAATCTTCCTTGAGTCCTGAATTGAAATCAGAACTTACTTTATTTTTGACTGTAGAATACAGGGTTCTTTTTTTGTGTGAACATTTGTTTTGCATTTTGTGTTTGCAGATATTCATTGTGTACTTCATTGCGGGTGTGAAAAAGCTGGATGCAGACTGGGTTGAAGGCTATTCCATGGAATACCTGTCCCGGCACTGGCTCTTCAGTCCTTTCAAGTGAGTGGCAGTCAGGGCAGAGTTATTGAGGCAATGGCACAGAGTGGGTGACTTGCCTCCTTCAAGTCTGTAGTAATGGCTACTATTCCTACTTTGCCTGAATTTGCCACATGCTTCCTTCTGTCCACTCATCCCCCCATTCAGCAGAAGGCAGAGTTGATGATACTAAAAGATCTAGGCCTAGCCTACCCTGGAATAAAAGGAAAAGGAAAAAAGGATAGGAAAGAGCCAGAACTAGGTGACATGGTAAATGAGTCAGTGCACCCAGCAGTTGCCCCAGATGGTGCCTATGTCCTGGGGTTGGTACCCCAGCCTCCCACCAGGATTCCTCAGCCAGTGTATGAGAAGACAGCCTCCCAGCCCTGACAAAACCACTGTTACCAGTTCTGCGAAACAGAGGTTTGCCCCCTCGGATTTCGCTCCTGCCATTTCTTCTTCCCTCTCATTTTACTTTTTTCTGGTTCTTCTTTCCTGTTATTTCCCAGTTCCTAAAGTTTGACTTCATTATAATGTTAGTCAAGCATTTTTTTTTAAGTTTCTTCTTATTTAAAATCTGCATGAAGCCTGCCCCGCCACAACACACACACTTCTCAATCAGATTTTGCCTGAGGCAATCTACCCCTGCTTATTACGTAGAGTATACAGAAGAAAATTGGATGCCTGAAGTGTGTGGGAATGAAGAGATTGGAGAGCTCTGCATTAGGATATCTTTGTGCGGAGTCCTCCCTGCCTGCCGGGGTGGGTCCTTTGCAGAGGACCGGGTAGCAGAGGCACCCTGGGTGCAACTGCGCCCAGTGCTGGGCTTCCGGCGGGCTGCCGCCTGACCTTCATCCCGGTGTCTGCAGACTAGTGTTGTCCGAGGCGATGACCAGTCTGCTCGTGGTGCACTGGTGTGGACTGCTGCTCGACCTCTCAGCTGGTTTCCTGCTCTTCTTTGATGCCTCAAGATCCGTTGGCCTCCTCTTCGTGTCCTACTTCCACTGCATGAATTCCCAACTTTTCAGCATTGGTCAGTACCTGTAGTCTGGTAGGAAATAGGAAACCATAGGTCTGCAAGGAGGGACTAGCCAGAGGCATTGTCTGGGAATGAGACATGGTGATGGTGAAAGGCACAGGAGGCAAATCAAACCACATGCAGTTGCTGTACAATGGGAATCAATGGGAGGAGAGGACTGGGGCTTCCAGGCTCATGGGTACTTTCAGTATAGTAAGGAGTCCCTAGGATGTGAGTATCCTCTAGCTAAGAATTTCTTTTACTTTAAGTGGAATGCCAGAAGAGGCCTCCTAAGGGAAGAGGGTTGAGATTACTCACATTTCCCCAAACCAAACTCCTTAAATGCTTACTTTCTCCCTGTTTTTCTAGGCATGTTCCCCTATGTCATGCTGGCCAGCAGCCCTCTCTTCTGTCCTCCCGAGTGGCCTCGGAAGTTGGTATCTCACTGCCCTGCAAGGCTGCAAGCTCTGCTGTCCATCAAGGCTGCCCCTCAGCCTAGCCCCTCCTGCGTGTATAAGAGGGGCCGTTGCAAAGGAGGCCAGAAGCTAGGGCTGCGTCATCACCTAGGCGCCGCCTTTGCCCTGCTCTACCTCTTGGAGCAGCTCTTTCTGCCCTACTCCCACTTCCTCACCCAGGTAGGTATCGGCTGGGATTAGCTTGGAAAGTGGCAGGGGCGATAACAGCAGAGAAAGAATGGACCCGGTATTATAGCCTTTTCTCGGTGGAGGATGGGGTTCACACGAGAACCACTGAGCTGATTCCCTCTGCACCGCCTTTTCAGGGCTATAACAACTGGACCAACGGGCTGTATGGCTATTCCTGGGACATGATGGTGCACTCGCGCTCCCACCAGCACGTGAAGATCACCTACCGTGATGGCCGCACTGGCGAGCGGGGCTATCTTAACCCTGGGGTGAGACTTCTGATGTAGACAACTGACTCTTCTCCAGAGCCCTCATGAGCTTTGGGGTCTGATTCGGTCCTAAACACAATTATAAAACACATTTGGGTCTACTCTGCCATTTCTCAGAAGCCAGATCGACCTCCTTTTGTGTATGTTGGAATAGGGCCATGTCACACATTTCCTTGAATTGAGGTTAGATTTAGGAAAAGTAACTACCATTAACCCAGGTGTGACAAATCCTTCCCTGAAGACAAGTTCAGTTTTTTTCTTTTCTGGTCAGAACGGGCAGCAGGCATCTCTTTGTGCCATTGTGAGTGCATGACCTACCCGGGAGGTTGATAACCATGAGGTGGGACTAATGAGGGGGTTTGGGGCAGGTATTCACACAGAGCCGGCGATGGAAGGATCATGCAGACATGCTGAAGCAGTATGCCACTTGCCTGAGCCGCCTGCTTCCCAAGTACAATGTCACTGAGCCCCAGATCTACTTTGATATTTGGGTCTCCATCAATGACCGCTTCCAGCAGAGGTGGGCAAGGGGGCAGAGAAGGGGGAAAATGAAACCCAGCTCCTGTGCCAAGATGAATGGCCCATGCTTGCTAGTGTCTTGCTTGAAAGGCTGTCCTCTGGTGCCTGTCCCTTTTGGCTTGGTTGTGGGCATAGCTGATTGCTTCCAGCAGGGGGCACCAGCATCCAGAGAAAAGGTAACTGACCTGTTCTTTTAGAAACTGTTAACCCAGTTCTCAGGTGGCCACTAACCCCCCTTCTTCCCAGTGCTCCAGAATTTCTTTCCCTTTCTCTCTGTGTCCCACACTGGCCATACCATGCTGACATAGGCCATTTCTTCTGTTTGGAAACTGTTTCTTCTACGTGGGAATGATGATGAAAGGAACAAAACTGGAAATTCTGGTGGGTAGGTGGCTGTGGCCTCTTTAGAACATGGTTTTCTTTCCTAAGGATTTTTGACCCTCGTGTGGACATTGTGCAGGCTGCCTGGTCCCCCTTCCAGCGTACACCGTGGCTGCAGCCATTGCTGATAGACTTGTCTCCCTGGAGGACCAAGTTACAGGAAATCAAGAGCAGCCTAGACAACCACACTGAGGTGGTCTTCATTGCAGACTTCCCTGGTATGGAGAAAAGCAAGGAGAGGCTTTGCGGTCTTTTCTCTGGCTTGCGTGGCCAGGGACGTTGCATGCGGTGGAGGTGGGTAGTGGGTAGGGGGTCCGCCTAGTGGGAGGAATGTTTTTGAAATCTGAGGAATGCTAGTAGAGGACGTGTGGTATCTCTGTTCTGGCTGGGAATGAGTTCACTGTCATGGGGTGGGCTGCGGAACTTTGTTGCCCCTGATAGGGCTGCACCTGGAGAATTTTGTGAGTGAAGACCTGGGCAATACTAGCATCCAGCTGCTGCAGGGGGAAGTGACTGTGGAACTGGTGGCAGAACAGAAGAACCAGACTCTTCAGGAGGGAGAAAAAATGCAGGTATTTTACTGGAATTAACAATGGCAGAAAAGTGTAGGTGAGTGGAATTAACTTACTATAGACTCAAGATGCTTTACCCTAGCAATAGAGCAGTGAGAGTGTAAAAAGCTAGGGCCCCGCATATATGGTCAATTAATATACGATAAAGGAGCCATGGATATACAATGGGGAAATAGCCTCTTCAACCGCTGGTGTTGGCAAAACTGGACAGCTACATGTAAGAGAATGAAACTGGATTATTGTCTAACCCTGTACACAAAAGTAAACTCAAAATGGATCAAAGACCTGAATGTAAGTCATGAAACCATAAAACTCTTAGAAAAAAACATAGGCAAAAATCTCTTGGACATAAACATGAGCAACTTCTTCATGAACATACCTCCTTGGGCTAGAGGGTATTTTGCTCAGTGAAATAAGCCAGGCGGAGAAAGACAAGTGTCAAATGATTTCACTCATCTGTGGAGTATAAGAACAAAGAAAAAACTGAAGGAACAAAACAGCAGCAGATTCACAGAACCCAAGAATGGACTAATAGTTACCAAAGGGAAAGGGATTGGGGAAGATGGGTGGGAAGGGAGGGATAAGGGGGAAAAGGGGGCATTATGATTAGCACATATAATGTAGTGGGGGACACGGGGAAGGCAGTATGACACAGAAGACAAGCAGTGACTCTATAGCATCTTACTACGCTGATGGACAGTGACTGTAAAGGCGTATGTGGTGGGGACTTGATAATGGGGGGAGTCTAGTAACCATAATGTTGTTCATGTAATTACGTACACTAATGATAGCAAAAAAAAAAAAAAAAAGCTAGGGCCCCTGGGCTGTGAGTAGCCTCATCCAGGATTCTAGAGGTCAGTCCTTTGGACTCCAAAACA
Source organism: Smutsia gigantea (assembly GCA_032199065.1). NCBI lineage: Eukaryota > Metazoa > Chordata > Mammalia > Pholidota > Manidae > Smutsia > Smutsia gigantea. The sequence goes on along the minus strand of JAVSCE010008004.1, from coordinate 20,202 downwards.
CAGTAAGAAGAAAACTGCCTGGGTGGGGGATGGGAAGGTAGTGATGGCTAGGAAAAGGTAGAGAGTGAATATATCCATTTCTTCCCTCTTCCCAGTTGCCTGCTGGTGAGTACCATAAGGTGTATACAATGTCACCCCTTCCTTCCTGCTACATGTACATCTATGTCAACACTACGGAGCTTGCACTGGAGGAAGACCTGGCGTATCTCCAGGAATTAAAGGAGAAGGTGGAGAATGGAAGTGGTGAGTATATGAAGATTTGGGCGGAGATAACCCCTGGTTACAAGTCAGGGTTGTGAATGAGGATCTAGGCACTGAAGAGTGAACTTTAGTTGTTGAAAGGGGAGTTCTAAGGGAGGGAATGAGCTGTCTCTCAATGATTCCTCTTTTTGCCATCTTCTGGCAGAAACAGGGCCTTTACCTCCAGAGCTGCAACCTTTGCTGGAAGGGGAAGTAAAAGGGGGCCCTGAACCAACACCTCTAGTCCAGACCTTTCTTAGACGCCAGCGAAGGCTCCAGGAGATTGAACGTCGGCGAAATACCCCTTTCCATGAGCGGCTGTTGCGCTTTTTGCTGCGAAAGCTCTATGTCTTCCGTCGTAGGTAAGTTTCATCCACAGAAATGCTTGTGAGGATGCTGTAGCACTAAATCACTTTTTCCTTCTCTATTCTCCTCTCTGATTTAATGGAAGAGTATAAATGACCTGTATCTGATGGCCTGCTGTTTTTTTCTGCCTCAATTTATTTCCATCTTCCCCAAGGGTTATTGCTACTCTACCCTGGAATCCTCTACAAGACTGTATAAAGGGTGGGGAGGGATGTGGGGGTCATTGGGGGGAGATTCTCATTTATGCCTGAGTGAAGGAGGTAAGATCAGGTGTCCCCTAAGGGCTTTGGCGGGAATTCCTGTGTCAAAACGAGTTGGGACTAGGTAGCCTTTTTCCTCTTTTTCAGCTTCCTGATGACTTGCATCTCACTTCGAAATCTACTGTTAGGCCGCCCTTCCCTGGAGCAGCTGGCCGAAGAGGTGACTTATGCAAACTTGCGACCCTTTGAGCCAGTTGGAGAGTCAAGTCCTTCAAACACAGATTCTTCAAATCCTAATCCACCTGAGCCAAATTCTGATCCTGTCCACTCAGAGTTCTGAAGGGGGCTGGATGCTGGGTACAGATGTGGGAACAGCCGGTCACAGGACCAGTACTTGTGCGGTGGAAATTTGAAAAAACTCTCTCATGTATTTTTTACATTTTTCTTCCTTGTCCATAGCTCATTTTTCAGAAACGATAGAGGAGCCAAGGAAGTAAAGCAAGGGTAACATGTATCAATCTGAGGTTGGGGAGGGCTAGGAAGGGGTTAAAAGCAATGTGAAAATGTTCTTCTAAGATATAGGGATCAAGAATCAGATTTAAAGTGACTAGCTCCTTGAAGAGGGAAATTTAATGTAATTCACCTTGATGAAATAATAGCTGTTTTCCAGTGCTTGCGATATGCTGGGCACTGTGTGAAGCGCAGTATCTGCATGATTACATTTCGTCCTTAATGGCCATTGGCTATGTTTTACAGTTGGAGAAGCTGAGGCTGAGAGGTACTATAATTTGCTCAAACATACACCTAATAAGGGATGGATCGATGGTTTGAACCTCAAGTCTGTTTGACTTAAGGTCCTACACCCTGTCTCTCTTAATTTTCAGAATCATTGACAATAATTCTAAAATGTAGTTCAACACTCATTAACTGTAAGTACTGTTAGGATGGTGATCAGGTTCTGTGGGCACACAAAGTAATTTTCTTTACAATTCTGGTTCCTTCTTTGTTTGCATTACCTATACAGCCAGTTAGTTTTTCACTAGCAGTTATGAGGGTAGTTAGAATAGCATGAAGTTAAACTAGTAAGGACATTTAGATTGGTAGTAATATGCCTCTAAAAGTTGTAGTATTTAGTAGTATTCTAGACATTAGCGGAAAGTGATGTTAAGTAAAAATTTACCAGACTTGGTAAGGGATTAGAGAATGTTTAGTCAGTTTGTAGTTGTGGATATACAGGGTTGTTTCAGGGAGCTCCTCAATTCCATGAAAATGTAAAGGCCTGGCACTGGACTAGGAAGTAAGAGTGCATAGAGAAATAAACAAAAGGCCCCTGCTCTGGGTGCTTGTGGTCTCCTAGCAGAGACTGGCAGTCAGTGGGCAGTCCCAGTAATTCTGATAAAGGATTGCATGTTTTCAGGCTTCTCTTCCCTTGCTCTACCCACCCCCAACCCCTTGGACAGTGGTCTGAGGTTCTTTCCTAGGCAGCTGCGTTTTTTCTGTACACACCTGGGATGATGATTATGTCAACCCCATGATTTCCAATGCTAGATTTCTTCTCTGAGCCCTAGACATATAAATAGCTCCACCTGAATATCCCACAACTTTCAAACTTACAGAACTTACATTCATTCCCAACTCAGACCTGCTCCTCTGTTAGTGAAGGGCAGCAGTATTTTTTTGACCAAGTCATCTGTAAGTCATCAGCCTTCACTTTTTTCCTCAGACTTATTTCAGGACCCATTGCTTCTACCTCTTCTTGTTAGTTTCAGCTCTACTATCTTTGTGTTCTTTCAGCCTTTGTATTCGAATTTAGTTAAGGATAGACCAGAGCAGGGCTGCCATTTAGTCGTTTGTGCAGGTTGGGCCTGAGTAAGGGTACCCCACTGAGGCCAAGGGTGGCCTGGCAGTTTTAAGTCCCTCTTACCTTGATTCAGAGGCGGTGTATGCGCTAGCAAGGGCTGTGCCACAGGGGAACGTGACCCAGTTTTGTGGGAGAATGACTGGTTTCCAAGTATTTTGCATCTCTGTGATACAACATACCTTGGCACTGTTTCCTTTGCCAGTTAAGCTCAGCTTTTATTCCCCTAAGCACTACCCACCTTGCCCTTACTTGACTGCTAACAAAGCTCTTTTTCACTGTGGGAGTGAACTCATAAAAATACTTTTCACAATATGGCAAGTGTGCCATTTTTTCCAAACTGCTAGCTCACCACTTCTCATTTCCCCAGTGGTGATGGGGTGGGATAGAGGACAAGTGGTCATTTTCATACTGGTGAGAAAAGCTGCTCAGTGATCTCAGCTTTCAGGAGCAATCAGTCCCTTGAACTGCAGCTGTCGTGGCATATGGCTTATCAATGTCTTTTAGCCAGTCTTTATTCCTTATAATTCTGCCTCTGCTGTCTGGCTCTTTTGTCCCTGGCTGGCATCATCCACTCTGTAGAAAAGGCAAGCACACATTTCTCAACCTAAACATGAACTGACATTCCCTACTTTGTAAACCACCCTTTCATGCCTTTGAGCCTGCCTTTCTCCTTGGGCTGGTTAATGTTCCTCCACCTTCCTATCTTTAGGATTCTGTCCTCCAAAGCTGGGCAGAGCATAAGAACCTTAAAGGTTATTCTCCTTATCCTGCAAGACTGAAGGCAGAGATGTTCCTAGCAAATACTGAACCTGATCCTAAGGCAATTACTCCTCCAGCACTACCCCAACTTAAGAGCATTCACTCTTATTACTCATTCTCCTTATATGGCCAGCATGGTTACTTGTAGACAGCAATGCACTGGCATTTAAATGCTCTTTGAAGCTTATTCTGAACTTTCCCATGCCAAGCAAATTGAGGTTCTCAAATTTCTGAGTAGTTTCAATGATACTAAGATTTAACCTTATCTCCTCTCAACATATTTCTAAATTTTTTAAGTCTCCCAAGAGGTGTAAGCTGCATTCCATGGGTTTCACATTTGCAGGTCAACTGGAAAAAGTTTATAATCACCTCTTGACTTTGTACATGCTGCTGTAGAACATGGGCCAAGGGGCTACTGTCTAGAAAGGATGGTTCACAAAACTATGTGGTTAAGAACCCTCTATACAAACTGCCACAAATTCAGAATAAACTTTGTAAACTTGTAGCATCTTCACTGATTTTTTTCAAATAAATTGTTATTTTATTGTGTATGATGAATTGGAAGCAGGTCCCTCACCAGTTACTAATGTGTACTGAACATAACTTGCAGCCTTTAACACCTGTTTACATAGAGGGAATAACAGCTTAATAAACCTTGTGTATTCATGTTATAGTCAAATAGACTAAAGGTAGATTTAAATTCTAAAGACTATTGCTATGTCCTTCATATATATGTTAGTGGTTATTATACCTTTAGTTTTTAACCCTTAATATTACAATTTAAAATATTGGTAGTATAAGAATGGATGCTTCAAAATAAGGACACATGAATTTTGGCCATTGCACTGGCCAAAAAAAGCAATGTGGGACGAACAGATCAATCTCGAATTTTCAGTGCTAGGAACAGAAATTACAAACACCCCTGTAACCACAGGGTCAAAGAATGTTCTTCGATCATATTAATACAAAACACTTTTAAAGAATAATGGACGCTGATAAGGTAGAACCTAGCATTTTATTTAGTCTTCATTAAACTGTTGGAATTGAGAACCAGACATACGTAATAAACCTCCAAAAATAGATCCTGAAAGGCACTTTCTGCTTAGGGCAAGCAGTCATGGAATAAGCATGTAAACAAGCTGGCTTCTCTGTACCACACCAGCCAAGTCAGCTTTCTCCATGGCCAGCCGCACCAGCTCTGCCCTCCCTTCTGTTAACACCAGCCAGACCCCCTGTAGGTCTAACCCAAGGTTTTTCTGTAGGACACCTTGGCCTACCTGGGAATGCTGGAAACATGTTGTTAAAGGAATCATGGTGTTGAAGAAGAAAAAAATTTTTTAAAAGCTGCCATCTGCGGTGATGGCTTCTCTGTACTCACGCCATACCCCAGAATACAATAAATAAGCAATTAGAAAATGTTCAAGTATGAAGGGATTTCCTCCTCCCCGCCAAAAGCACTGCTCTCTGAAGGAAACTGGTTTCTCTGTAGCTACACCAGCTGTTCAGAAAGCTCATTGGACCTGGTTTTGAAAATAAAACAAAGTTAAAACCCTGGGAGGAGTTATTGTGCAGTGTGGAGTACTGTCTTTCTTATAAAGAAAAAAAAAAGTTATCTGGTACCAAAGTGTGCAACCTACAGACCCTCAGGTACTGCCCCTGTGACTTCTCTGTATGACATCACAAGGGTGCCAAGTGCCTGTTTTTCTAGAGCTAGGAGTTGGTGGTTTGGCTAGTGCTGAAAACCATGCATAGGATTGGTTTACTATAAATAAAAACCTTATTACGTACGTCCTCCAAAAGACAGCTGAAAAGTGGAGATTTTGATTTGGTGCTGTGTAAGAGATGGCAATTAAGAGCATAAGCACCAGGGAGATGGTTTAATGGTAACTGCCTTTTTTCTTTTTTCTTTTAATGTCAGGCTAGAGCTCCAACTGGAACTTGCGTTACATGCAAGAATGATCGGATAGGGAACACTCCCTGACAAAGAGCTACATAATTAGAAATGGATCAAGTTATAGGGAGCAGATGGGAAGGCTTCACATTCATAATAGCAGAGGCTCAAGACATTACAAATTCATGCTGACAGGGGTGTGGCATTGCCAGAGGTTATAATGGAACTACAAATATTTTACGTGCACATCACAGGGACATTTTCGGCATTTGGAGGGAAAGTCAATGCAATTAGAGGATTTTAGAGGGTTGGGTGATGGGGCAACAAAGGTTCAATTTCAAAGCATTATTTACTACATTGTTGTTGGTTTGTTTCTAGGCAGTTACACGGATCACCTATGCTCACTAAATTCATAATGGTGAACAGAACACCTAGGGACAGAAAAGCAAGCCCAACTTACAGTCCCCGCACACAAGCTAAAAATTCATGTCATTGACTAGAGTGACTGCAACTGATCAGGAGCTGAAAGAGGACAGGAAAATTTAGGAAGAAGGGCCCTTTCCCTCAGAGCTTGAAGGCTTCTCTGTAGCCTACGCCAACAAGTCTGGGGAAAAAAGGCTAACACTTTCAATATTTAAGCTTTTTGGGTACTTCCCATGGGAAGCTGTCCCTACCAAAGTGGCCATAGGCTGCAGTCCTCTGATAAATTGGCTTCTTCAGATCCAGATCCCTGGAATATACAAGTCCGTAACTTAATATGTAGCATTTAATTAAAATAAAGCAAAACAATCAGCAAGACTCATTTTCAAGAGTTCTGGCAAATGAGTTCAGTTCTCTGGGGTATGCTAGGAGAAAAGTTTGCGGCAGAAGTGTTACTTCCCTGGTGTCCAAAATCCTTGCACAGTCATTATTAGTAACTATAGTTCTTGTTTTTCCATCCTTGGCCCAACAAATATGAAAACTTGTCATTATTCTGAGAAATTTCAAGTGTTAAAAGCTCATCTGAGATCATGGAATACTTACCAAGGTCCCATGCCCATACCCTACCATGGTTATTTTCTTTGACAGCCTTGAACATCCCATTTATCTGTACTGCTTTAAGTAAAAAATCCCTAGGTAAGATGAGCACAAAGCCTAATATCAAGTGTGGAGAACTTTCTAGGGTGATTAGTGTACACCAAAGAGCACTATCATTTTAGATTTTTCTTAATTTAAGCCTTTACCAAAGGCATTTTAAAAGATAACATCAACACATTCTAGGAATTAAAATGCTCCCCGCTCCCCACTTGCGGAATCTTCGTACCTTTTACCTTCTTAGACTTGCATATATTTCAAATATATGTATATATGTACACACCCACACCCTCAGAATTTTTCACTAGCAATAGGCTTTACCATCTTTACCTGACAATGACCCCAGGGCGGAGGTCAAAATTCTTCTTCACAATCTCTAATAGCTCTCTCTCACTCTTCTGAGAGGTGCCATAATGGAAAATGGAGATAGACAATGGATGAGAAACTCCAATAGCATAAGAGACCTATAAGGATTCAAATGTCATAAAAATCAGTCATCAAGAGACCCACACTTGTGTAATACACTGGTATAAAAAAAAAACAAGCAGATAACTATACTAAATGCCCTCCCCACTTTTATGCCTTTTATAATCACTGCAGTTATATAAAAAAATATATACCTGAACAAGAACCCTTCTGCACAGACCTCCTTTAACAAGGGATTTTGCCACCCAACGAGCAGCATAAGCAGCTGAACGGTCCACCTTGGTATAATCCTTTCCTGAAAAGGCACCTCCTCCATGAGCTCCCCAACCACCGTAAGTGTCCACAATGATTTTCCGGCCAGTCAAACCAGCATCACCCTGAAATTACAGGATTTAAGTCACTTTATACCTAGTGCTTTCCAGTAAGTGGTTTTACACCAGGATTGTTAAATGCCAGATTCTGTATCACTCAGCAAATGCCCCCTGAAGATTCATATGTAGGCTTCAAAAAAACCTAGAGAAAAGATTGGGTGTAGCCAAAATTTTTGCAAGCAAACACAGAAGATCCAAAAAAGGTAAACTGAATTGACATTACCTGAGGCCCACCAATGACAAATCTGCCACTTGGCTGTAGATGATAAATTGTATCCTCATCAAGATACTTTGCAGGTACAACAGCTTTGATTACTTTCTCCTTCAGGGCATCCCTCATTTCATCAAGACAAACTTCTTCATCATGCTGAACAGATATAACAATTGTGTGGACTCTAATGGGAAGCACAGCACCTCGATCCTGCATATACTGCACAGTCACCTTGAAGGCAATGCAAGTCATCAGGACACCAGCCTACTAAACAGTTTCATTTTTGATTCTCTACGCTAAATTGCAACATGAGAGACAAATGCTATCCTTTCTTTAGTCAGGTTTAATTAAGCTTTACTGATATTCTGTGCCAATGTAATACATATAATCTAGCTTTATGATCATCACTTACTTGAGTTTTAGAATCTGGGCGTAACCAAGGCAAAGTGCCATTGCGGCGTAGTTCAGCCAATTTGGCATTGAGCTTGTGTGCTAAGACAATGGTTAAAGGCATGCATTCCTCAGTTTCATCAGTGGCATAACCAAACATCAAACCCTATAAAAAAGAGTAAGTCACTAACGTGATCAATCTAATCTTCAGAATTTAATGTTAGAAAGGTGCATATATCATCTACCAAGATACCTGGTCTCCTGCGCCAATGTCTTCCTCATTCCGGTCAAGATGGACACCTTGAGCAATATCTGGTGACTGTTGCTCCAAGGCTACTAGCACATTACAAGTCTTGTAGTCAAACCCTATAAACAAAACAATGTCTTATTAAAAACAAAACAAAGAACCAAAAACGTCATAGGAATGTCTTCCATTTACAACAGTTAAATGGAATTCTAAATGCTGCTAAACAAAAAATACAGTAACCTTCTGCTTTCCAAAAGTTGGCATTATGCCATATTAACATACCAGTTTTTCTGTGTAAAAAGTGAATATCCACTTCAGATTTCTTTTAGTTAGCAGCAACAGGTACTAATGCAGGTCTTTTGTAAAAGCTAAGCGGTGTAACATGAACTTTCAGAAAGTGGGAGTGACTTTATGTCATTTTGTCTTACTAAAGGTTTCTCGAGAACACTACTTTCAGATAATGGAGGAAACCTAGGTACTTAAAACAGTACTTTCACAGAATAGGATAAAGCTGGAACAAAAGGGTAATGAAATTATAAAGGAGTTAAAGATTAGCAGGTACATTCTTAAAGCTAGGGCTGAAGAAAACATTGGCAGAAATGAGGAGCTCAGATAAACTAAAACACACCTTTGGAAGAATCATCGTATCCAATGTGTTTAATGGCTTCACGAACTACCTTCTGGTAGTCAACAGCAGCTCTGGACGTAATCTCCCCAGCAAGAAGGATCATTCCAGTTTTAGCAACAGTTTCTAATAAAAGAGAGGTTCACTCTCAAACATCTTTTAACATCACTTCTATAAACTAATTTTCATGTTACCTTTCCATCAGTTGATAAGCAAGCAGTTTTGAACCTACCACAAGCCACTTTGGCATCAGGGTCCTGCTGAAGGTGGGCATCAAGGACAGCATCACTGATCTGGTCACAAATCTTATCTGGAAAAAAAAAATCCTTTAACTTCCTGTTGATATAAGTATGTCATCCCACTTTTATCACTACAGCTGTAAAAACCTTTGGGAGAGCTTTTTGTTTAAAATTGTGGTAAAACCCACACAACATAAAGTTAACCAATTTAAGCAACTATTTAAGTGTACAATTCAATGGTATTCCAAGTATGGAGATCTTAACAGCTATAGCTAACTGCTAATTAAAACACTGCTTTACCAGAATTTTTGCCTGAAGAATAAATGCTGGATACAGTGCTGTATGTTACTTGAAAATTTGACACCATGGTCTTAATATAACCATACCACACAAGCTCACTAATTCATGTGAATTAACAAGCAGAACACCCAGCATGTTCAGTACATTTAAACTCATTATGTGTGTACTTTACACTTTACAAGGGTTTCAGTCTCATCTCCAAAGTATTTCAGACATTTTGAAAAATTAAGTTTCCAGGGAAAGTTTCCATTGTTAAAAGTACAACAGCCACATAACTGAGATGATCAATCAAGTGAAAGCAAATATTAATTTTCAAAGACAATGATACTTACATTTTATCTCCTACATTAAAGTTTGCATTCTAACCAACCAGAAATGTGAATTTTTTTTTGTTGTATCAATTTCTCCCTCCTGACACTAAACACCGATTAGGGCAACGGCAAATAATGTCAAAGAGTCAACAAAAGCAAGGACACTTTATGGACAAAAGGAGTGAAACAGCATCATTTGATTTTGTTGTGGGGGTAGTACTGGAACAAGAGCTGAACAGACTGGGAAATGCTCAAATGTATTCTGAATCCTTTTTGATTTTCTTCCCACTGTATTGGCATTAAAAATTGGGAGAGGGTCTAACAGAAAAAAACACCCCAAATTATCATTTTCCTCGATTTTCTATATAACCCTCTGAAACAAAACAAAATGTGTACTGCAGCCAACTCAGACAAGACTCAAATCTATAAACTGTTACAAATGCTGTGACTTAAATGACTAAACAGAAGGTGGGCCAAACACGTCATCAAAGCTGGGGGAGAAAAATACAAAAAACGACATCACACCTCAACACCTGAACTTCACTCATCAGGATCTTGGGAGTTTGACTTCTCCTATAGCACTAGGTTGCTTGTGGGGTTTCATCACAGGCAAAGTACACTTACTAGAGTGAAACGGATTCTTAGGTCATCACACTAGATGGCTACCACGTCATCGTAGTCATCCTATGGGCAGAAGCAGCCTAGCAAAATGATCTTTACTAGGTGACGTTTTCAGGCTCAGATTGAAAGTCCTTGAAATAGCTTCACTCGTTCACGCGCAAATTGATCCCCATGATGGCGGACCAGCGGACAAAGCGCGCAGAAGGAAACGTGAAGTACAACCTTGCCTAACGGTAAGCACCAAAGCCTTTCAAATGAATCCCAACTCAATGGCAGCTTACACTTAATTCATGCTTCCTATCCTTTTCATACATGCTCCAAATAAGGAACGCCTTCCCAACATGCGCTATATTTAGTGGGAGGCTGTCACCTTGAAGGCAAGGCCATATACTACTTAAGGGCATGTCCGTATTCTCCAGGGTGTAGTAATGACCCAAGCCAAGAAACTACGGGAAAGAGAAGACGCCCGGGGCGTGGGCCCCCGACTCCGCAAACCCCAGGGCTCCCGCGGCCCGGGGCTCCCCCAGCCCAGACGCCACATGCGGCAAACACGTGGTTGCGGCTGCAATGCGGGGCGCGCGCTCCCGGGGGCCGGACGCGAGCACTCGGGGCGAGGGGTCCACTCGAGGATTTCCAGCCCGCCGCGTGGAGATAAGGAAAGAGCGCTCTCCCTGGACAGACAAGCTGCTGCGGCGGCCCCCGCCCCTCTCACTTTCTGGAATCTTCCGCATGCCGCGGCGCGCGGCCGCATGGGAGGGGAGCAGAGAGGGAGGGGGAGGGGAGCGGCGGCCACGCGCTCGGCACCGGCGGCGCCACGAGGAAGGCGCGCAACCGCCGCTCTTCCCACCGCTCGGCGGGCGAGGACAGCCAGCGTGAGGTGGGCACAGCTTTCCGCGGGTCCTGGCCGGCCAGGCCCAGCCCGCCCCTCACTCCGCACCAGGCCCCGTCACCTCACCTGGGTGGCCTTCCCCCACAGACTCTGAGGTGAAGAGGAACGTGCCCTCCTCGATGAACTCCTCGTGGAAGCCGTTGAGCTGCCCGTTCATGTTGGTGTTCGTGGCGGTGGTGGAGAGTGAAAGCGGCGTTGATAGAAAAGGATACCAAGAGGCGACGACTGCGAAGTGCGCAAGCAGAAAACAGCTACTTTACAGTGCTGGCGGACGGCGCGGAGCGAACTAGCCGGCGGGCGGCACGGCCCAGTATTTATACACAGCTCCTGCGCGCGCCCGGCTCGGGCCCCGCCCCCCAGCCCGCACGCCAATGCGCCACTCTCTGGGGATGGGAAGGAAGGGGCGGTGAGCCGGTGACGGGAGAGCCCGGGCTGAACCACTCTGCGAGGCAGGGGGAGGAAATAGAGGTAACGCGCCCTCTTACGAATAGTTAGCTTTAGGCTATCTTAAGCGTTTATAACAAGGGGTAAATGGAAACGCGAGTATGCTGGGTTCCTTTCGTATTCGATAGGGAAGAAAAGCCACAAAGGCTTTATAGACCTGCTCCCCTTGCTGGAACATGGCACTTCCCTTCCGACCGTTGGCCCGCCTGTCTGACCGCGAGGTTGCGTCCCCAAGCGGTGGCCGCGGGAACCGGCGGAGGTTTTGTCCTCCTGCTCTTGTCGAGGGTCTTTCCGGCCTCCCTACCTTGAGATGCTCGGGTAACCTGGAGCCAGGAGCCCCCAGCCCTGTGAAAGTGGCCATCTTGGCTGGTCAGCGTACGATTCTTCGTTTGGCCTTATTCATCCGCGCGCTGCGCGCTCAGGCGGCTGGAAATCCTGAGGGGGGCCGCCTAGCTGCTAGTGATTTCTTGGCTGATGATGCCTCTATGGTGAAAATGGACGAAAAGCAGAATAATGAGAGTTCTGACACCGATTTAAATGATTGCCGTCTTTCTTACACCTCCAGCACTAAAGTTCGGAGAAAGGACTTTACGCTTCGTTGACTACAGTGAAGGCGGAGCTGCAGCCCCGTCAGCTCCAGCCTTTTTTTGGTCTGAAAGGAGGCCGCTCACAAGGCTGACCTTGCTCTCGCTGGCTTTCTTATGTCTTTAGGGAAGAAAAAACAAACGAGGTTTAGGGTATCATTTCAATCATAAGAGAGGAATATTTTTCTGGGGAGGATAATCCTTATTTAGCCCTTGTATGTGCTTAAGCAGATCTCTTGACAAAGTCGTTACGTGAAGCTTTCACTTACAAAGGTCCACCTGTGTTTGTCCCAGTTTTGCTCATTATAGGAATTATAGGGAGAGAAGAAAAAAAACTTGAGCCAACAAGGAGTAGCGAGTCAGAGCCGTTTTCATGGAGGCCCCGTTTGGAAGGAGCCCTCAAGTGGAAAGAAGGGCAGTTCTCACTTCCTCTGGTACCGGAGCTATGGACTGGGGGCGGGTTTGCCAGGGGCTGTCCTGGTGGCCCGGAGCGCATTAACATCGGGTTTAATAATGTTACGAGGGAACGGCCTGCTCCGAGGATAGGAGGCTAGGAGGCTAGTTACACTGGGGAGGTGAATGAGACGCCTTACAGCGGCTTCCAGCTGCGTATAATGCTTGGAGAATTAGGTAAATGCTGAAGAACAATCCTCAAGCCGTGTAGTGGGAAAGGTGGGAGTTTGCCGAATGGAAAACAGTGGAAGCACTTGGGCTGTGCTAGGTAGGCGCTTTGACAAAGAAGATAACAGCTCATCACTAGACTTGATGACCACATCCATGGTCACTCAAACAGGCAGCAAGAAAAGGTTAACTCACAGACTACGTATGCTATTTTTATTGGTTTTTTTATTTTTCAAACATCATGGAAAAATGATTATATAAAACTATTTCTTTTTTTGTTTTAGTGTATTTCATCTTTTTTTAAACAATGCCAATTTACTCATGATGAGTAATAAAATTGCCAACTGGAACGAAGTGCATGTGTAGGCTGGCCAGTGCATTATCTCCCAGCAGAAAAATCTATATGGGAAGCCAGAGTATAATGAGAAGGTTGTTTGATTAATATGGAGTCAGAACAAAGGGATTAGTTAAATTCAATGATTAGCTCATTAAATTCTGATGCCCCTATGCTACCAACTCCACAGTTGGGATTGTTCCTGCCAAGGAGATTAGAATCAGCTGTTCATACTTGCTTACCTACTTTCTTGCTCACAGCATGTGTAATATATTGGTTAAGTGTAGGAGTTTTGGAGTCAAGCCTCAGACACTAACAGTGTTGAGCAAATGACCTTTCTACACCTCAGTGTCCTCAAGTCTGTAAAATTAAGAAATAATAGTACCACCATAGGATTGCTTTGAGGATTAAATGAAATCATCCAAGTAAAGTCCTTAGCACAATATCTACTACATAATAAGCTTTTTTTTTTAATGTTAGCTGTGAAAAAAAGTAATCCTTCAATGGCTTCCAAATACTGTCAGAATGAAGACTAAAATCCCTGCATATCCTTAGAGGCCTGAGTGTGATTGACTGCTACTCCTTCATCCTCTGCCACTTTCTCCTTTCTGTCTTACTTTGCATCTCTTTTAATTGGTAGCAGTTTAATTAGCATCAAAACAAAACAAGTCACATTTTCATTGATTTTCTATTTTTCACATTGTCTCTTCCTCGCACAAATATTTATGAGCACCTCCATCAGGCAGACCCAAGGGCAGGCGCTATGACAGTACGGTCTCTGCCCACTCAGAACTCTAAATGGGGGGAGATGCCTGGCTAACTCCTCCTCATCCTGCCCACTCTAGCTCAGCTGCTACTTCCTGGATGAAGCCTTCACCTACACAGATTTCTCAAAGGGTCCTGTATTTTCCTACATGGCACTAAGTCTATTTGAAGTTACAGATCTGATGATTATTTAATTAATGCCTCAACTCCCGATTAGGTTGGTAAGCTCCATGACACCGAAAAGGTGGTCTGTTTGACTCAAGCTTTGTTGCTGAGTGCCTGACACACAGAAGGTGTTTAAGAATGAGGAGAGGAAGAGAGAAAAGGAGAAGGGAAGGAGACAAGAGAACGAATAAATATTAGGGATGGCAGAAGGAAGTGGGAAAGTGAGAAACCTTGGGATTATGTAAAATCAATGAAAAGAGCTACTGCTTTATTTTAGTCACAAACATGATTAATAAAACTGGGACTCTTTACTAACAGGACTACTCATTGCCATCCTGTTCTAAGAGGAATGAGATTTCTGATTCCATATATTAGAGCCCTAAGGGTAAAATAAACCAGGAGAGGTTATTGTTTTATTTCATATTTAACATAAATGATTTGTTGAATATGAAATATTTTAAAGCACATAGAAAAAGTCTAATCACTGCCTAAAAGTTCCAGATTGGTCAACTCAAAGAACATGAATAGTCTTCTGAAAGAGGCAAGGTTGGGACTGGATAAACTGCTGTTTGTGACTCAGACAGCAAATATAAAAACTCTAGGTCCCATCAGTCTGCCAATCAAGAACAGAGTGCCAGTAAGTAAGAGAATGCATTGGCAGTACAAGAAGCTACTGATTTAGCAGGAGAAAAGAGGAAGATTACAGTAGATATACCAGAGAGCAATAGTGAATGTGTGGAGGTGTTGAGAAGGAAGATACTGGGCTGTGAATCTTCTGAGTACCTTCTATGTGATGAGCCAAGAAGACAGACGTCTAGGCAGGCGCCTCCAGACCTGTGTCAGGCCTCACAGGACCAAGACTCAGGCATCTCAGCTGGCCTCTGGAGCGAGCTAGCTGTAGTGGGATCTGAAACAAGTACTATGTGAATCCCCTTAGTTTAGGCTTGTAATTTGTTTTGTTTCTCTGTATTTCTCTTCTGATACTTAAACAAAATCTTGTGACAATTTCAATAAAGTAGTGAGGGTGGAAGAATGCAGAAGGTGCAATGAAGAAGACATTGAAGGAGAAAAAACAATGACAATATGATTTATGGTGACAGCCACTGTTCTAATCTCTATGCCACACAACAACCCTAATGAGGCAGGCACCATTTCTCTTCCTGCTTTACAAATGAAGACACTAACATGTAATTCTCCCAACTCACACATCAAATCAATAATGGAGCTGGGACTTGAGCCTGGGTCTGAGCTTTAAATTTATGCTCCTTGTTATAAGCCAAACAATACTTCACACTTCTAGATAATTAATGATAAAATTTGGTTTGTATCCTTCCATACCTTTTTCTATGAACATGTACGTGCACATGCACACAAACACACACACACACACACACACACACACACACACACACATTTTACCTGAAACGTGGATTTTTCTCTCAATTTTCATGGCCATTTCTCCTGACACTATCTAGAGATATAAACAAATTTTTTATTGTAAAATAAATGTAACATAAAATTTACCATTTTAACCATTTTTAAGTATATGGTTCTGTACATTCACATTGTTCTGCAAAAATCACTCTTTAGTAATAGTAAAATATGGTTACATGAATGTGTACACATGTCAAATTCATTGAGCTATACACTAAGATTTGTGCACTCTTTTGTATGTACCTCAGTTTAAAATAAACAGTAAAATACTATAGTCTGCCCCACCATACAATTCATTCAGCTGTTGCCTTATTGGTTGACATTCAAGTTATTCCTCGTTTTTGTCCTATGCACAATGCTAATGAACCTAACATCTTTGAATGTATGCTTTTGTAAACCAATGTTTTTATTTTTGTGGGAAAGATGTCCCAAGGTGGGATGCTAAGACAAGGGATATGTGCATTTTTACATTAGTAGTGACAGCCAGATTACTTTCCCAATGGCTGTCAAAAAGCACATTCTTACCAGTAGGATGTGATATATTATTTCCAAACTCTCTCACCAGTGGAGAGTGTTATTACTCTTTTTAATCTTTGTCAGTATGACAAATGAAAAATTGTGAGAAAATATGTTATACCTTTAGGAAATCTTTGCAAGCAAGATAGAATATCCACAAAGGAAAAGATTGATAGACTTAACTACATAAAAATGAAAAATTATTGTGTAAGTAAAATCTGAAGACAAAAATAGGAGAAAACATTTGCAATATATGACAAAGGGTTAGTACCAATTGATAAGAAAAATGACAAACAGCCCAGTGAAAACTAGGAAAATGTATGAGTATTTCACCAAGAAGGAAGTACAAATTGTCATATGAAAGTAGAAATAAACATGAAAAGATGCTCAACCTCACTGACAGGAAAATGAATCAAATTCATTTGTTTGGTGACTTTGGGAAAAACGAGGTTCATGGAGGAGGGGAGGGTAGAAGGAGGAATCAAAATTATAGGATGCTGCTTCTCTAGCTCCCCTATGAGTTTGGCCTCTGGTGGAGTGGAGCTTTCGTGATTCTGAGGATGCTTTCCAGAATTGCTAATGGTGCCATTCATGGGGTGTACAGGATTTAAGCACTAGGGCTCAAATCTCTTTCACCCAAGTAGGGATGGCATTCTCAGGATTGAGCTAAGTCTCCCTACAGCTAAAGGCTACGGCTTGGCAATCAGGGACTCCTGGAAGCGACTCACCAATTTTATTGCTGCTTAGCCCAGCCACTTGACTATTGTCCAGAACCATGGCTCTATTCACTTGAGTCATCAGTATCTTTTTTGGGACAGGTCGAGTCACGCAGACTACCACCTTCCACCCTTAACTTTCATCTGAAGGCTTGTGCCATTCCCCACAGACAACATATAATTTGGGGACCTACCTCTTTAGACCCCACTCCAACATGTCAGAAAGGCACATACTCATCTCTTTAGACTGGTCTCAGTTTAGACCTGCCCTGAACTCAGGGCTGAATCCGTCCCTGAATGATCGCCAGCTTTGCTTTACTAGTTCATGTACTTGCTTTTGCTTCCACCGCCAGCTTTGTTGGTTGGTACCTAGGCCTACCTGACCTACCTATTCATCTCTGACTACTTTCTCCTTTTTGGGGGGGCTCAGTGCATTTGGACTAACCTCCCACTAACTGATACCTGATTTGGCCTTGGGGTCCTTCCATTGTAAAGAGCCTCCACAGCCAAAGGAAGATCCTGCCCCATACCTCGGAGTAACTGAGGATGTTGGGGTAGAAGTAGGAAGGAACCCCTGTATTATTCTTTGTGTTGCCCAACTCTGCTAGGCAGGAGGATACAGCTGCCCCCAGGAAGGAGAACGCTGATCTGTGGGACAATTGGGAGCATGTGACTCTGTCATCAATGGTTTTGCCTCACAATTCAGAGATCTTACATGCTTGTCCAGGTTTTTGCCATTTTTTGATTTCTTCAGTCTTCCAGGCTACCCACTTCTCCAGGAAGCCTGAGTAGTTGGTGTTCTTATGATCCTTTTAGCTGAAAAAGGCAATCCGTGAAGGAGAAATGTAAAGGGATTTTGCTTTAACTGCACTCTGTGATTAAAGGCCTCACAGAGGAAGAGATTACAAACCAGGCCATGGTCAGACTCCAATGAGGTTGAGATCTTCTTACTTGCTAGGGAGCAGAGTTCTAGTCTTTGTCCCCAAACTTCATCTGGAGTGACGTTACCCTTTATATGTAGTACCAGAGGGTTCACAATGAAAGTGGTCCGGCAGAGTGATCACCTAGTATGTCCTGCTGAAACAATCCTGTCCTCTGTACAGGTTCCAACATTGGTACCTTCCTTCCAGGCTTCCAGTTGGATTGCAGGCATCAACCCAACTCTCATGGATTAGGTTATATGCAGATTAAAACAGGCAGGATCTCTGTCTGGAATCCCTTGGCAACTGCAATCACTAGGATTCAGAGTAATGGGAACCTTTCTCAAATAGGCTGTGGTTTCTGCCCTCATTGCACATTAGTATTAGTGAGAGCACTTTAAATCAACTGATGCCTGGACCCCACTCTAGACTTATAAGAATCTTTGGGTTTGGGACAGGGCATAGGTATGATTTAAAAACAACCAAGGTGATTCTAATAAACAACCAGGATTGAAAACTACTGGGCTAGCCAGTTGTTTGAGTGAATGGGAATAACCTCACACCTTTAAGAGGCTTACAAGATCCATATTATATATATGATGAAGTGTTATCTTTCAGAACCATGGACACATTTGCAGAGAGCAAGTAGGTTCTCAAACTTTAAAGTGCATACACATCACCTGGGGATCTCGTTAAAATATGCATTTTAGCGAGATCCTGATTTAAACAAATGCCCAGGTGCTGCTGATCTGCTGGACTACGGAACACACTTACAGTAGCAAGGATCTAGACCAGCTATCGGCACAATGGTATAGGATACCCCTGGGACTACATGAAGCTTTCCAGACATTGATTGTTTTAATTAAATCAATTTCTAGATCTCTAACTTCCACATGGACTGTTTTCTAAAACTGATCTGGCTGAGAATGGGCCGAGATGGAAGCATACGGTCTCATCTCCCAATTCCCTTTTCACAGCGGTCCTTCTCTTATGTGTACAGTGGCTTTCTCTTATGTGTATTACGGAAAGGAAGTCCTCTCACCCAGCTAAATCTTACTCTGGGGTGCTGAACAAAGGAACACACAGAAATCTTGGTGCAGGAATTGGGAAAATGAGTGATTCTGATAACTAACAAATCTTTTTGCAGGAGCTTGCCTAATCCTTTGTTTTCTACACAATTGGATGACTTAAAAGACGTTGTTAGCTGATAGACCATTAAACATAATTTAGGATGGTAGATCACTGTGGGTTTTTTTTGTTTTGTTGGTTTTTTTTTCCTTTGGCATTTAAATCAGAAACAATGCAAAACATTTAGTAAAATTGCTCTAATGAAACTCCCTCCATACTATTTACTTATTTATGTGAACAAGGTTATTCAGTGCTTATAACTACAAAAATGAAAAATAAGATTAGAATCAATAATGAATGCTGTCTCTTTCTAACAATAAGGAATATTCTTCCGTGGATTTAAAACTAATTGAGGAAAAAAAAACCCATCCACTTCATAACACATATACATATACTTATATATTTTTCCTTTTTAAATGAGTAATTATTAAAATTTTTATTTGTTATTTTGAACAATTTTATACTGATTATATTGATAACTCAAGCCAAAGAAAAATTTGATAACTCTTAGAGACTTATAATAAACATTTTCTAATATATTTCCACTTACATGCATATTTTGGCACAGAGTTGGATGATAGGGTGGTCAATAAAACACTTTGAAGATAAAAATTTAAATATATTACATTAGTATGGGAATATACATGTTAGGGAAGTAGATTGGAGCTCACAGAGAATAAGGAACAACAGAAATTTTCATACTATTAAAGGAGAATTTGTTCATGTATTTTATTATTTTTTCTGTTCAGTCATTTTTTAAGTGAACGACAGTGGATAATTAACTTTCTATGGTCTTTTATTCCATTGGATAGATTTAAGAGTGATGGTTTATGATATTTTAAATACCAATGTTTACAATATGTTGAAAGTTACAATCTATCAAACATATGATGAAAAACTTAAAGTGTCTATTAAAAATAAATGTGCTGGACTAGTGGGGGTGAGGATTTAATAATATGGGTAACTGTTGAACCACTATGTTTTATACCTGAAACCAATCTAAGATTGTATATTAATGGTACTTCAATTTTTTAAAAAGGAAAAAAGAAAAAAGTGTTTTTTTTAAGAATACGTAAAATATATGGAAGACTTATGCATGAAAAAATAAGTGTGCTGGTAATGTAAAAGTTAAAAAATTATTTTTAGAGTTAAAAAGCTACAGAAATTTGAAGAGTATTTATCCAGACTCATTTGAAAGGAGAGGGTGCTCCAAGAATTCAACCTCAAATTGCTTAGAAATGAATTTGCCTGAATTTATGTAAAAGTGATTGTAAAAGAGAAAACCCAAGATGGCCCAGGCAGAAACCTCATGTGAGCCTGGTCCAGGTAGCATGTGGAATATTATCAAAAGTGTGATCACTCTCTGGCCCAAAATAGTGTGGAGATGCTATTCATCAGATATTTTACAGGGTTTCTCCAATATTCGCAGTGTTGACATTTTGTGCTGGATAATCCTTTGATGTGGAGAGCTATACTGTGTATTATAAAATGTGTACCCACTAGATGCCAGTAACACCCTGCCCCACCCCCTGCCCCAGGTTGTGACAACTGAAA